>LR736860.1:13691724-13852931 GCA_902654985.2 Oryctes borbonicus | reverse complement strand
TTTTCTTCGCTGAGGATTTAATTGCAGGAAGTAACTGTAAAAAAAAGAGTTAAAACTAAGCGAAGAAAGTTTGTCAGTACAATAATCCTAACTCAGATGAAACCTGATCCTTATTTCAACGAACAAAGTTGCATCTCACAAGGGACGATCCTGGACCCAGAAATTCAAAACATTGTGAAATTTTGAGTATATAGACCACATATAGGTATGTACTATGCAATTTTTTTCTGTAGAAAGTCACTCTGATCGGATGAAATTAATTTTTTTAATTGGAAAATTTCCATTCTATTTACACGCATAACTCGCTTACGATAAGACGAGACAAAGATTTCAGACAAAAACACTTGCAGATTCTATGATGACATGACTACCACAACGAGGAGGATGCACAAAATCTTGTGTGCAAAAGTTACTGCATCTTCAAATTCATTCGGTCTTTGGTCAAAGCTATACGCTGTCGAAAAAAATATATGTAGAAATGTTGATAATATTTAACTTCTTTTCTTATCTGCTTAATAAAATTTCACCCAATCAGTGTTTTTTTCCACCGAAAAAAAATTGTATAGTACATATCTATATTCTTCTTAAATTTCTGAGTTCCGGGTTCGGGATTGTCCCTTGTTAAATTTAAAGATATTATGTATGAAAAATGTAAACGGATTTATTAGAATAAAGAAAAGGAAATGGTTACTTTATATTGAAGGTTGTCTTTCAATAGAAGCAACGCTAATATGTGGTTAGATTTACATAAATGCGTTCAAATATTTACCATTAATTTTTCTTAGAAGATACAGCAGATGTTATGATAATATTGCTTTATATTTGCTTTGTAATTGCATTTCCTAGAACATTGTTTCATATTTGTATAGTAAAATAATGACAATAATATTAGCAATTTTTAATCAATATTTGTGAATACTATTACCAACTAATAATATTTTAACATCTATTCAAAACGTAGCATGTGAAGATCAGATAGGAGTATCAAAT
The DNA here is from genome assembly GCA_902654985.2 of Oryctes borbonicus. Classification (NCBI taxonomy): domain Eukaryota; kingdom Metazoa; phylum Arthropoda; class Insecta; order Coleoptera; family Scarabaeidae; genus Oryctes; species Oryctes borbonicus. Next base: position 13,851,941 of record LR736860.1, on the reverse strand, counting down.
AGAAAAATCTCAACAGCTGTACATACTTGGAAACAATGATATCTTTTAAAAGAATCGATGAAAATATATTTACTTCTAATTTACATAATTCTTATAATTTCTTGTTTACGATATTCTACTAATTATTATATCGTTCTCTGAATAGGATGACCTATAATTTAGCCTTGGATGGTTACGTGGAAAGATTTTGTAGAATTAATTTTATCATATAAATGGCATTTAGCAATATTGCGAACTTTGTACTTCTTAAACCTAGCAACACCAATGTTACCAAATTCACTTCAAGCTATGCTTATAATCTCAATGTTTTTTGTACATTTATTTTTAGCATTAGATTCATAGTACGTTCACCTGTTTACTTAGTTTCTATCCGTAGTTCTAATAGCGACGAAGTTAGCAAATATTGTTATTGTTAGGTCTCATTGTTTCCCTAATGGACTTAAAACGATTCGTGAACAGGAAAGAAAGAGATGGTTGCATTATAAAGTAATGTGGTTATTTGTATGGTTACTATCTCACCATTCCACCGCGTTGCAACTCATGGTTCTTTCATATTTTTGTGAAATATTTTTTATTCTTTTTCAATTTTTTATTTGCTGCATCGCTAAAAGCAAGAAAGCCCTAAATCAAAATAAAAGGCAATTGAATGAATCACCTACTCGCCAGCAATTCTACATAACAACGGTAGCTCTTTATTGCACAGACGCTCAATTCTAAAGCACTTCTAGTCCTGACAGTAAGCCTAATTATACATGAAACAAAAGAACACGCCAGCTGGAAATAAGTGGAACAGATAATTTTTGGAAAAAATGGGGACGATGCAAAGGGAGGTAAAAAGTATTTAAAAACCTTTGTTAACGTGCTTTGGGGCGTAGACAACAAATTCATGAAAACAAACACGGACGTATGTATGTACAATCGCTCTTTTGGAAGGGTCTTCAGGAAAGACAAAGCGTTGTATAATCTATAGCCCAGTTTTTTTTGTAATAATTCCACATTTCCACATTTGAATTAAATTATTCAATAATCTTTTTGTGTTATAGATATTGTAATGATATTTATCTTAAGCTCAACGCTGAACATCTACAGAGCTTCTCCAGAAGTTTTGAAAGTGTTTAATCTTGTACTAAAGTAATCTCTCAAAAAGTAATCGGTGGCATTAAATCTGGAGATGCAGGTGCTAAAGAAATATCTCCAACTATAAGAGAGCTATAGAATTCGTCGTATTTTATTACTACTAAAAATAATTCACCATACGAATATGGTCTTATCGTTTTGCCTATGAACTGTACATTTCGAATAGCAGAATATCGCGCATCGTTTGTCGCGTCTCCACATGTAATGAAGGAATGCGTCTAGAGAGTGGAAGTTGGAGCAATTTAAAGAGCGCTCAGGAAGGTCACAGGGTACAGAAAGGCGCTCGTTTTATTTATAGGGGTCTCCGGCCACTAATTTCACGATTGCCTGCCAACAAATGAGAAAATCCGATTGTTCTTTTGTTCATGTTTGTTTCCCGCATTTTTTCATTCAACTTTTGTACTCTCTATGCTATTGAGCTTCGAATAAGCTATTACTTATTCAACTCAATTGCGGTTATTGTCCCATTGAACGCTACCGCACTATGTTTTGCAACTGCATAAATGAGTCAGTAGGTTAATACCTTGCGTGGTATTCTAATCTAGACATGCATTTATGTATACAAGAAATTAAATGATGTTTCATGGGAAGCAATCAAATTAGGCTGTTGGAGAGAATTAATTTAATTGAATTGCAATAGCACCTGGTATTTGTTGTTACAACGCGTTGTTATTCAGGAGATAAGATGGAAAATTATTTTAATTACTAGATGTGGTATTTGATTATCAAATCACAAATTTATTTGTTCTTCCATAATGAAAGTAAGTAAATTTAAATAAGTTATTATGTAAAGGATTCATCAAAAAGATGATGAAGAATATCTGTCTTCATATTTCAATGGTTTATTCCTCTCTGGTTGCTCAAGCAGCATCTTTCAGGTATCGCTTGGCCTTGTATCTCCTTCCCCCGTTGAAATTATTCCGTCTTTTTGCCTCCACGACTTCTTTGACTAATCTTCGATCTCAAAATCAATTTTACGGCTGTAATATAGAATATATTTTGCCACAGCCAATTTTCTCATTTTATTGTATTTCATGTTTCGTTTACCTATTCTATGTTACACTTTTCACATTCGCATTCCGTGATGAACATCCCTTCCAGCCTCATTCTGGATAGTTTCTATTTCTGATAAGGTTTGTTACCATTTCGAATTTGACTTCCATGTTGCTCTTTTTTTATATTTTTTTCTATTCTGCCGATCACTTCATTCAAGTACGGTAGAGTTGCGTAGCCCCGTCATTTTCTATCTTGGTGTTTGGTTTTTCTTTTGTTGCACAATGAATATATTTCAATGTATTCTTTAGATATTTGACGTTACCAATGACAATGGCTCTGTCGAATAAAGTGCTGCTTAGTGACCTCTACTGTTAATGATGGCTTGCGCAAATGCTGGTCCATATTTTGTCAATTTTTTGTTTGTTGTACAACAATGGACAACTCTTGTAATTTTTCTCGTTTTATCGTTTTATCATGCAATGAAACATGAAAAGCACTTTTTTTTTCCACACCTTCTGAATATGTTTTGGTTTATTAACAATTTGATTAGTTACGCTGCTATTTTCCCGGTCGTTCTTTTTAATATTTAATGCACCTCGAGTCATATTCTCATTTTTGTATCTTTGCTTTTGAGGACGAAGTCAATAACCTAATAAATAAAATGACCACTCTGCTGCCGCAAATAATTTTCCATTAGAGCGATTTGCAACGTCCTGCAATACAACATACTACGCAAAAAATAATGTTTCGTGACATGTTTTCCATAACTTTATTTCAATATAATCCGATATATTATGGACGGTGCAATTACGACATACGCCGAATAGAGTCGACTTCACGCTAATTAAATGTCAAAGAAGTTACGCGTTACATAAACGAGATTATGGTAATATGTTTTATATGGTAGAACGCCTTACAACGAATAAAATCAGATAAGTATCTTTTTCAAGGCTTTTCTAACGAGCAGCCTGATGTTTTACACTTGCATATAGCAACGTACACCGTCGGAATTAACAGAAATATAAAAGTAGGTGCCGCGTTAAGAACTGGATGAAGGAGACCTTTCCTTTCCGAGAATCTCTGCCACAACACCGCCTGAGTTTACATAAAGAAAAACAAAGGCATCACTGTTTTACACTGAATTAAGTGAATTTCTTCTGAAAATTTGCGGATTCTATTATTACTCTTTTTCACAATTATCCTTTGTTGGTACATGATTGTATGTAATTGGATATGTACGCTTCTGTGTCAATATACAGGGTTGGCTAAATGTGTCGGAGCACATGGGAGTCCGAAACTCTTCCAACGTTTGGTTATGGCGTTGGATGGTGCTACACATAATTGATAATGTTGTCACCTGCGTTAAGCACGCTCTCCTCAGACAATAGCTTACTTATCTGATATCTTGAATCAGTTAAATTTGAAACGCCCATTATTCACTTCGCCAGGTTTGAACATCTGCAACCGAGACTGACGAATCAGAGAGATAAAGAGCAAATTAATAACCGTCTTCGACCCCTTTAATATGAAATTCAACGTTACTTTCCGGAGTTTCCCGAACAAGAAGCTGCATCAATACGAAACCCATTTCATGTATCTTGGGATGCTATCGTCATTCACGATGAAGTGCAGCATGCATTTTTAAAGCTGCGAAATTGCTCACCAGCGCGTTACATATTTCAGGAAAAATCGTTACTTCCAGTTTAGTGTGCTATGCGTCATTTGTATCCTCAAGTTTCTATACCTTCTTTTCGAATTCTAATGCCATCTCCTTCTACTTACTCTACTTATTACCAAGCATTATGCAATATAAATAATGTTAGCAAGAACTGTGGCGTAGTACGGTAAACAACACATAAGTATCGGCTATCGTGTCCTTGAAACGTCCGTCCAGGATTAATTATTATATAATTAATTAAACCTGTGAGGTGTGGAGGTTGTCGATACTTATGTGTTGTTTACTATGCAATATAATAAAAAAAAAATGCGGGTGATACAACATTTTTGTGTTTCTTTTAGAAGCTTTCTAACTACAAACACTCTGAAACAAAAAATAAAACTTGTCGGCTAGTGTTTTAGCAAAAGTATCGTATTTTGTCTTAAAATATATTTTTTTTTTCGTTTTATTGATCAAATATGACGGACAAGCCACTGTTCCAGACTGTTACTAAAACTTAAACCTTTAGCTCCTAATGGTCACAAACATAAGATTTATCTCAGTTATCTGTATTAAAAATTAAGAAAGTATACATCGAATACGCGTTTATTTTTCTATTGATAACCTAAGGAGAAACAAACGCCGTGCCGTGTCTGCTAATACAGGTCAAAAAGCTTCGCGGTAATATTTACCATTACTTTTTAATTGACTTCCGCTATTATCAAAAGCTGAAAGTACATGTATTGAACATCAAGCGATTTTAAGAATCCTCGCTAAAATACATTGAACGTAACTAAAGGACTCACTATTTAAAATGTTATAAAATAATTTTATTTATCCATGTTTACAATCTAGTTCGTTAATCTACTGTAGGTTCTTTCATCTTCCTGAATAATTACTTGAGGAAGTATTAATTATTTGCTTACAGGATTCGTACTTAGCAATAAATAGAATACGACCATGTCTAGTCACTTTCGCCAAGTCAATATTAATATCGATTAGTATTTATTTAACTTCAAATACTTCCTTTCGACGCGCCAGACCATCATAGTTGAAACACCTTAACGATCGTACATTAAATGGCATTTATACTACATCCTGTACTGCCAACGTACTACCTCTAAATACATTTTCGAATGGGAGCTTGCTAATTTTCTTCTATTACTTCCAGACAGAACGAGCCGTTCGCTTAGATTTAATTCTAGTGGCAAGTTTAGCCGTTAATTTTCAGCGTAGATAAGCAACGTTTACACCGGGACTCTAAAAACCTGTAATGAGGGAAGTTGACGTCAATTAGAAAACGGAATGTAGTTGGCTCATTTACGACGGTCTACGTACATATATAGTTCCTTTTAAAAAGTAAAGAAGTAATCTGAGAACTGTATAAGAACGAATGAAAGTATGATGTTACTTATTTCTATTTTATTTTATAAATTGAGTGATACTTCTCGGTTGTACGTGAAATAAATTTCCAATGTTGATGACGATGAACTGGCTAACCTAGACTATGATTTGATATTTTTATAATAACATTGTTTTTTAGGGAAATACGACAATCATTGTTTATTAGCAAATTATTGTCATTATATGAATAAAAAAAGGTTTGAAAGTTTGTAAAATAATAATTACAAATAGCAGCATAACATTTGCTTTGCAGTCGCTCTATTTTACGAAATTACTACGTAGAAAGTCCAAGAAGTTCAGTTACTAGAAACATCTATGCAGATGGCAAGCAATATCAAGCTGTAGAAATCCGATTCCCGCGAATTAAAATGCTTGGAATACGTTTTCACCGCGCCAGTACAAACTCATTAACTCAGTAGAATGTTCATGGCTATAAACAAGATCAGATAGAATACGTATTATTAAATTTATTTAATTTTTAATTACTTATCATCATATCGCAAAACAAGATTATTTAATTCAAAACAATTAATTTTTATTGCTGCTTTTAATATGTACCGAGTAGCCAAATAAGAATGGCAGCCGCCTGTATCTGTAGTTAGTGGCAGATTTCGAGTAGAATCTTTTTTGATAAATAAGGCCAAAGGTAAATACTGGAAATGATTTTAAAGTTTGTAAGATGACCAGTACGTGGCAGAACAGTCACGACTTAGCACAAAATGACATTTTATTGTATTTTCTAAAGTAAAGTAGGGGGGTGACGTCAAATGCTTTTTTAAATAAATATTGGTTACTTCTGTTAGGCTCAACCGATTCTAACGAACTTAATTTCGTTTAAAGGAGCTTTACTTGAGATGTATTTTAGACGGAGTGTTGTTCTAGTTCTTACGAATCGTACGTTTATTACTAGAGGACGTTATCTGATTTTATTTCAAGCGGGAAAGTAGAGAATTAGCGAATCTGCGTCTTAATACCTTTTCTTTAATCGGAGATAGCGAAAATTTTAAAAACTTGTTGCATCTGGACGTTCCGGTTTGCCGGCTGTCCGCTATTTCATTTTATTTCTGCTATTTTCAAATATATTACTAAAAACAAAAGAGACGCCTTATTTCAAAGATAATTATTTAATGAAGCTCTTACTGGATACGTTTACCTAGATTTTCTAGGAAACGTATTGCCATTTCTTTTAATTGTACCGCTGAGACTTAGATAATGCTTATCCTGGTCCAGCTAGATCCCTGGAGACATCCTTATTTATGGGGACGAATAAAGGACCTCGTCTTTGTTAATAAACACATTACAAGAGAAGACAATTCGGATCATTTCACAGGCAGAAGTTGAGACAACTATGCATGGAAAATGATGTAGTTGGAATTCATTTATGTTATATTCTACAAAGCATTACAATGTTAATTAAATAATAATATTGTTTTTCGAAATTCGTCTACTAGACTAACAATATTTTTATTGTTTACTTAAAGTTGAAATCGCTAAAAAAATGAGATTCAGTTTATTTGTGAGGCATTAAAATAAACAATTATTTTTGAAATAGGGTACATTTTTTTTAAATTTTTACTAATATGGTTATATATAGAAGTTTAAATAACATAGGAATCAGCAAAACCGGGCTGCCCATAGCTGCAACAAGTTTTTAAATTTTTTCGTTAATATCTCCAGTTAGAGAAAAAATATCGAGGCGCGATTTTGGCTGACATCTGAAGCTTTTAATTCTCTACTTTTCCAACCTCTAGTAGTGAGGAGGCAATTTGTAATAATCAAAACAACACTGCATTTGATTTGATCAAATAAAGTTCTTTGAAAGGAGACCAAGATCGCTAGGATCGGTAACAATAACTGACGTTTCCCTATCACTTTACCTTGGAAGATGCAACAACGTGTTTAACGCACGAGAAAAGAAATTGGGACGAGAATAACATGCATACGTTTTCGATAACTCTTAATTAAACAAACCACAATGGCGATTTAATTATTTTATACTTGGTCACGACTGTTACACCATATAATGATCATATTATTAACCTCACAACTATTTCCAGCATCTTCTTTTGGTCACATTTATTAAAAAATACTTTACTCGAAGACGTGATTATTAGTTTCTGATATGTAGTCGGCTTTTTTTGACTGTTTTTAAATAATTTTTCCAAGTTTCATGCACTGTTACCATTTCTGATCTTCTGCAAATTCGTCAAAACTATCTTTGTGAAATAGGAAAATAATGCACTTAACTTGAACTGAATATCACGACTAAATTGTATACTCTATATAAATGACGACTTAAACTTTAAATGTAATAACCTCTACGCAAATAGCATCTTACTCCACACATTCATTTCCGGATTAACGATGGTAAGCAGACACAAAGACTAACGTTAGAAACTATTTCAATTGATACTATTTCGACAGAAGTGCTTGACCTTGTTGGCAGGTTAACGAAATCTCTGTTATGATTATCCAAAAGCGTGAAGTACATACAGACGTGTAAGCGTTCAAATCGCAGTGCTAAAATATGCAATGGAGCGTAAACATTCTAAGATACTACGTGCGTATCCACACAACGTTAATTCCAGTTGTACTCCGTCGGATCGAGAAGGCCCCGCAGACAAAGCTACCATCTATATTTTCTGCAAATTATAAATAGTCTGCCATTGCGATGTGATTCATCCGGACTATTTGGAGACGAAGGAAAGTCGCATCATCCGAGTGTTGCAACACACACATCTATAATAATATTTTGAATGGAGGAAGAACTCTTGCGGGGAAAATGGCGGCGCACATTGGATTGAATACGCTTTAAAATATTAACTCGAAATAAAGTCGAATTAACAATGCGCAACTACACGATAAATGCAAATTCGGTACGGTTAGTTTACGATGATGGTGTTGAGTAGGCACTTAAAACATAGCTTATTAAGATTGCCCTTCAGATAGGAAGAATAATAATAGATAATGTCTTGCCAAGTGTTGTTACATATTCCATGGTAAACATGTATTTAAGCGCAAAGAATATATGAAATGCTGTAGTTTGTTATCGGGAAATTAATTAGTTAATATTAAGGATGGTTGATTTTACTTTTAAATGAAGAAAGCCAGGTTTAAAAAGACCATTATCGGCAGTGTATTACACAATATTACTTATGAGCAAATGTATTTATGGTGACAAATAAAAATAATTTGATCAAAAATAAACAGGAAGTTGATTTGAGTTCATATTCGCTATATAAGTCCCAAAAGAAAAAAATAATTTTACAAACGATCATATTCCGAAACCATAACCAACATACAAAAACACGAGGGAGAATTAAGTATCTTGGCAGCCGCTTTTGTAGAAACTGCATGTTTTCATACCATGACGATTAAATCTGTGGGATCCAAAATCAATCATTGGTATCTTCAATAGACCCATAATTCATTTTCCTAGCTTCACAGATCATGAACATCTCAAGCTTAAAATTTACAATGAACTGCAACACAGACTTAGCAATTACACTTACATTATACGAGTGGGTCAAAAGCGAATACCGGAGTGGCAAGCACTTCTTTGCCCAAATTAGCAAGTGTTTTCACCGCAGAAGCTTTTGCAATTAAAGAAGCATTAAATTATTTACATAGGGTGGATCGTCCTCGTTTCTGGGTACTTTTCGTGAGTCCTGAAGAGCATTAAGAGTTTTCATGCGCAATCGTCTCTGATCCTTGGCGATATTATCAACATCTACAACGTACTGTTGCAACATAGAAACTAAGCAATTAGCACAAACAGCTAGGATTTTAATGCTTGTTGGAGCTTCCACGCTATTAGAACACAACAATATGAAAAATGGCAACAGCACTTAGAAAGAGAAACCAAACAGATTATTACATGTTGAAACAAGTTATTAAGTTCTCACGTTGGTACAACAACTAATCGATAAAAAAGGGTGTATATTGTCAGACAGAAGTTTAAGTTTTAATCACGGAAGGTTCGCTCCGTATTTAAATAAAATAAGGATTCATGAAAACGGAATCTGAGGTTAGCAAGTTTTTGCAAGTTTGCTAGTTTTAGAATATAGCAAGTACAAGCGGAATATCGATAGAGCCGGAGGATTAGCTTTGCCATTAAACGTCAATTATATTCTTGCCCAAGACAAAGCGAATAACAATCTGGAACTACACAAGTTTTTGGACGCGAATAAAATCAAAATTTAACTGAGATTTCTTTGGTAAATTTAACCTATGTGGGTATTCCTTCCTTCCTTAGGGCCTACCCGTATGTCATTCGAATTCGTTACCAACGTGGTCGCCTTTTTTTAAATGAGAACTTCCGAGATCCTAAGCCAAAAGCAGCAGTTACCATGAGAATATTGGTCTTGTACGAAACATGATTAAGGGAGGTCGGCATGTTATTGCTTGGAGTATTCTAACAATACTAAAGTGTGAAACCACGTTACATCGTTTTACATTAATATTTTATAGTAAGTGTCCTCGTTGGATTACCCACAATCTGACGCCAGTTCAAGAAGGGAAAACCGCGTGGCATTGTGCAGATCTATACATGACCGCCTCATTTGGTGTACAAAATAATTGCAGAAACGTGTGTACGTTGCTATAATCCCGAAAGGAAGCAACAGCCGGCAGTTTAGATCTTTGAGAATGACTCGACTTCAATAAAACTTGTTCGTGAAAAGAGCCGAAACCTTTATGGAATTACAGGTCTTGTATCCATCGTAGCACCGGAAGATTGTTGTACGCTGCTTTGTTTGCCTCGAGTTCTCCAAAACGTTCACCCAGAACTTCCAAGAGGAAGGGTCATCTTACACCTCTTGGTGCAAGTTTGAGCGCATATTGTGGCTCGATTGACTGAATGCATGGGACATTTGCTTTGCAGTCCGGACTTGCACTTGCTTTAATGTTTGCAATACTCCATAAGTTTGTATCTGATTTCTGTGATGATTCTTTATCTTTTTTTTTTTAATTACGTAGTTTGTGATCATTTTTGGAGTCATCGAAAAATGGGTTTACAAATACTGCTGTAGGGAAATTGAATATTCATTGAATTCGTGGATTCCTATTGTCAACCGTTAACAGTGAGAAACTATGAATTCTCGAAACCATCGTTCCCAATTAATCAAATAATTTGTATAGTGCGGAGTGTGCTGATACTTTAGTGTTTGTTAAAAATAAACCATTTATATAGGAAATTGCCAAAATTTACCGCCAGTTGGGCCAGCGTAACATGAAATTCTATTCACTATGTAGTTGGTTTGTTAACCTACATTCCTGTTAATAGGCCTAAACTTCTCAAAAAACTTGAGGAACTAATTTAAACTAAAGTAGTACAAATTTTGAACATATGTCATGGAAAAGTGTAGAAGTACATTTTTTCGTTAAATATTTTTACTGAAATACTGAAAATTTTACTTTCATCTTTATATTACTAAAGTTAGTACCAGAGGCTAAATCTACTTCCGCTTTAAAAACTAGTGACGAAATAATGGAATACATTATCATTCATTGGATAAGAAAGTTTATCCAAGTCGCAACTTAAATTTAAAAGTGGAACTAACAATATAAAAAACTATTAATACGTAATCAGTCGGAAATACTCTTTCTTATGCTTGATCCCAGGCATAAAATCGTTTTTAGGTCATCTGTTTATTGACGTTTGCTTCTGAAGAACGGAAGGGCACTCCCAAATAAAACTACTGCACAACGAAACCAGACCACCAGGCCACAAAGGGTATCACTAGGGGATAATGGACTATTCTTGTAACGAACCTTTTCCTCCTTAAAACACTGCTCAAGCTATAGACGGATAACGATTAAGAATCCGGTCTTACTTTTTCCTTTCTTTATTGATTCATGTGACGCATCATTAAAGACTAAGCAAATACGCGACTCAAAACGCATCCCGATTTACTATTTTGGATTAAGAAATAATACACATGGGGATAAAAACGGGGTCGTTTCCGCTCCATTGGTTATTTTTAAACTTTTTTCTTTCTGTCTTGCGGGTATATGTAAGTGTATCTCTTTGCCAGTATCTTTTACACACCCGTTTGGAACGCCTAAATAAATGAAGGGTGGATACGCTGTCAAAACAATGCCATTGTAAACGTTTTAAGATTGAAATGTCTGCGCTTCGGTTACGTGACATTAATGTCCGTTGTAAATGGTAGCGCTGGACGCTACACGATAGCATAGTATTTTCAGGCCGTGGGTGCGCCTACATAATGAAAGTGGCGGGTCGAAAACAACGGTAGCCACAGCCTAGACAAGGAGGAGAACATGATTGGCCTGTGCGGGTTTGCTATGATAACATCGATCGGTGTATGTAGAAATTCGTATAACAGGTGTTTCTATTTTCTAAAAAAGCAATGATTTATCCGTAAAAGCCTAGAAAAATTAAAAGTAAATAATGCGGCAAACCTTTGATAAATAATCTTATATGGTGGTAATTGGGTTTGGAAGAGGAAGCTATCCAACATTATAGTAATTTGCGTTTAATAGATTTATTATTGTAACCTTGCAATTTAGTGTGGCAAAAATTATTACTGTCTCCATTATTCCGAAGTTACTAAATTTGGTAATTTGAAGGGCTAATAACGTATCTTCTAAAAGGTACTATCTTCAAATGACGAGCTTGAAGTCACACAGACCCCTATATCTAATAACGATAGTCGCCACAATACATACTACATGCAATATTTTTTTAAATAATTTTTTCTATGTATAATAAACAATCACCACTTTTTCTAAAAAAAATGAGAGAAAAGAGATGTTTTTCCGGGTTTCTCACTTGGGAAACATGACATACCGCGCCGAACATACCTCTCAGCAATATTGCAAGCAAAAAAAAAATACAACAAATAAAATATTTATATAAGAGAAACAGAAAATGAATGCCAAACATAAAAAGTTAAATGTAATAATCTAAAAATAAAGAAAAAAAGGTGAAAATAATCATATTAAATAAATAAATATTTTCTACACTCTTCCATATTAACCGCCTGATGTGGAGCTTATAATAGCTTCTAATCAATTAAGTTATTGTATTGAAATATGCTCTCAAATGTTGATTATCTGATTTTGTCTTGTCTTGTTTTCCACTTAATAATCTTAGTGAGGACTGTGTGACAGTATGGCTGAAATTGGAATTCTCGAAATAACTGTTTTGGATTTACAGTGTTAACAAAGAACAAGATTCTGTCGATGCGAAATAGGATACGATTTGCTTTACTGTGTTAATTGTTTGTGGTTATGACAAAGTAACACCTTCATGGAAATTGCAGCTAAATTAAAAAAAAAAAAAATAGTGAAAAGATCTTCTTTTATATTTAATTTATGAGGAAATCGGTGCTTATTGTATTCATTTCAATTATTTTATTTAATATGCTGCCTTTAAGAGAATGTTCTTGATTTTTTCGAGAGCACTATAGTTTGAATTTTTTTTTTATCATTTTATTTGTAATTTTTGCTGTAATTTTGGCAGTCAATTTTAGAAATTCTGTTTGCTATTTTGTTTTTTTCTGATTTCCATGTTCTGCGCACATCTCATTCGGGTATTTGAGTTCATGACTTAATCCATAGTGTTGTTGAAGGGTTTGATCTTGTAATATTGTTACTCTTTGTTTTGAAAGGGGGGCAAGATAAAACTAGACTTATTGTTAGTATGTTCACGTCCCTTTTAACATACATTCTCTTTGTTGTTTAAACTTTTCTTTTATTATTTAGTTTATACAATATATTTCGTATTCTTTAACCCAAATTTGTATATCAATAAATGGATTCATTATTGCTGGATTATGGGATAAAATAAACTAAAACCGCAATAATTTCCAAATAACAAGGAATGTATCCTATCTAGGTACACTATGCGCCCGATTAAGCAATTTTCATGGAAAACTCTCTTATAAACCGACATTTGTTGATAACGTGATACCTTTCTCAAGTAAACGTTCGTGAAGTACTTCCTGTAACCATCCTCCATTGTACGTAGGACAGTTATTTACCAGTATTAAGAAATATCCACCAAATGCTGCGGTTGGCATCTTCAGGACCATGTTGAGTGGTTACTCGTCAGACGATTATTCAAGACCTTATATCGTCCTAAAGATGCCAACTTCACCGTTTGGCGAAACGTCAACCTCTACAGATCAAAGTTTACGGCCTAAATATGAATTTATGTTATTTTATACACCTCCGCAATAAATTATTTTGCAATCAAATAATTGCATTTTAGACATCTTCCTAAGTATGAAATAGCTGTATAAGGAAAAGACCAGATCTCAGTGCTGTTAAATTCTAGAACCGTCTATGACTTTCCGCACTAACCTATTTGATCGGATGACGTTTTCCTCCCGTAGCGACCCTAATTAAAACTAACCTTTGTAAATTAGTGATGCGTGTAGTAGTTGCGGTATGTATAAATGGATGATGCTCTCTCCGTACCGAGTGAGGTATGAACGCAAAGCATGCGGGACAGAGTAGGACAGTAGCAACAACGTATTCCTCTAGTGGAAAAATATCATACGTATAATTTTCGTAGTGCGTGGGAGACTCCCAATATTGTTAGACGCTTAAATGGTATTATTGGGTATTTCTTTGTAATAGGTTATGAAATCTGTTGACCGCATTATCAAGTCTCTATATCACCTTTTCGTATAGTAATGCAGTTGGTTTAAGACTGAAACGATACATTTGATGACGATTTTAATGACGATAGATTGTCCATACAACACCTAAATCAGGTAGCCTGTTTAAGATAATTAGACGAACACATTGTAAGTTGTAATTGTATAGATGAATTAAAAACTCGCATTTTATGCACTTCTCCAAAGCTTTTGATTCCATCAGTCTTCCTCTAATTATATTGTATGTTAACCAATTACATTTTTGGAGCCGAGGTGAGATGAAACATCACCAGTGGCCCACGAAAATTATCAGCCAGAACTTAGTCAAAAATCTAAGGTCGCTCTAGACGCATGAGAGTGCAAAATAAACAGGTGCCAAGGTCAAAGTATATTATTAACCACTAAGAACATCGAGGTTAATTTACTAAGATCTAATTTTCTGGGGATTTCTGGGTTTGTCGTTGGACGTAGGATTAAGATGGATGGTTCTTATCGACTTCTTGGTATAGAAATTATGGACAGTTTTGTTTCCTTTGAAGGGGCTTGAACACGCAAGCTAGTTAAAGTGGTATATTTTTCTTTGTTTCATTTTACGAGGTGCTACGAAATATTAACTTGGGGATTATCATCAGAAGCGTCAAGAATATTTATTTTACAAGGGCCACTAAATGATTACGTAACCTATAAAATTAAATCCTGCAGAAACTTTTTTAACCTAGGGCGAAAGGCTATTCCCTCTCGAAGAGTTAAGTGTTTTTGTAACCATTTTGAACAGTGTGTTTAAATTAAATTAGAGCAATTATAAGTAAATTCCCCAAATTTTCTTCTCAAACTTATTACGTTAAAGTTATCAATCTCCATTCCAAATTTTCCACGCAAAATGTTTCAGGCAGCTATACCAATCCCACAATCTCCGGATTCTAAGAGCGGCCTTAACATATTATTTTTGCAAAAGAAGTAGAACGTTAATGAAGGCTGTCCAACATGAACTTTTTCGGGCTTCAAAGTTGAAAAAAGCAATTCTCATTTTTCAACTTTGAGGAGCCGTAGCTTTCGAACGGTTAGAGCTAGGAAGTTGAGATTTCCCTCCCTTAAAGCGCCCGTCGAGACCTTTCGAACGAGCCCAAACTACGTATCGTCGTACCTCGTCCGGTTTCTGAGATCTAGACAAGCCGTAAAAATTCGAGCCCGAAGTGATGGAATTTTTGAAAGACAAAAAAAAAGTTCGAATGGCCCTATGGCCGTATATGTTCCCCCGTATATGTTTTACATACGTAATCTAGAGGGTTATAAGTTTCATGGTGCAGTGTTTCATCCATAAAAAGTGCACAAAAATTGTCCAAACTTATTACGAAAATGCGCGTTCTGTTACGAACATGATTCGTCGAGATCGAGTTGTTTTTGTTTGAAGTCATATGCCTAGCGATACAGCAATCAGAAGTCTAGCCGTAAAATTTGAGCAGATAGGTTCTGTTTTTAATGTCAAGAGATCGCAATGTTCGTTCAGCCGAAGATATTGCTAGGGTGGATGAAACTGTTACCGAAAATCCAAAGACCTCATTTCTTCATTGGGTGCGACGAATTATGACAAGAAACCCTTCGTCTGCATGCATACAAGATTCAATTGATCCAAGAACGAAACCTGTGGATCATCAAAATCGCCGTGTGTTTGCCAATTGGATCTTAGAGCAGGCTACAGTTGATAACGAATTTTGCAAACGAATCGTTCAGCGACGAAGCTCATCTTCACATCGGTGGTTACGTTAATAAACAAACTGTCGCTTTTGGGGACGCAAAAATCCGGGAAAGCGTGCAGAAATTACTGTATACTCGTCGTGTAACCGTTTGGTGTAGGTTTTCACTGCCACACTGCTAGGGAAATTGTAAATTTATTGCACAAAAAATTACCTGGCTGTGTAACTTCCAGAAACGGTAACATTAGTTGGCCCTCAAGATCATGCAATTTAACACTATCAAACTTTTTTCTTTGGAGTTCTCTTAAGGATCAGGTATAAGCAAATAATCCACAGACAACTGATGATTTAAAAATTAATATTCGTGCGAATATTAACAAAATTAACTCGGATACTTGCAACGTAATTGTAAATTTTGAAAAAAGCAGGACCTTATGCAAAAGGATAGACATTTCAGATATTATGTTTCACACATAATTGTACTAATGCTAATAATTATTGATTAGTTGCTAAAAACTAAGAACTTCATTCAGAATTTTCATCCCATCCAAGTTTTTGTTGGGACACCTATTACCACCAGTTTATCATATATCAAAATTCTTCCTTTTTAATGTACTTATTATCTTGAAATTGAAAAAAATGGATAGAATTAAGAATAATTTCGCATTATTTACGTTAATTCTCAGCATTATACAATTGTAATCTTAAAACAAGTAATTAATTAAGAGGAAGTATACACACGTATAGTTCTTCTCAAAACAAAATAAATAGCTTAAACGGATTGTTTTACGTGTGAATAAAAGGATCAACCCCGTAACGATGAAACTGTAAAAATTTTTCTAATAATTTGAAATAAATTATATTTCATAATTTCATTGAAATAGCCTGGAAATACACTGACTTACATACATTAAAAACATTTTAGAAACCGTATGGAAAGGTTTCTACGTTTCAAACTAGAAAAAAAAAAAACGTGTCTAGGCACTTTTCCTAGAATTTAATTTGTTTAACAATGCCTATTTTTAGCAATCTGTTAAGATCATGTTTAACAAACCAAAAAAAATTTATCGAAGACTCTATGAGACAGAAAATATGTGTTTACCCAAATCAAATTTACACAACGAGTATACAATTTGCGCAATTTGAAACGATTATTCGAGAAAATGGTAAATAAACAAGCACTCACTAACTGACTGTGCAATATTTTATGACCTTAACTTTAAATTGTAAAAAAAAAAAATGCTTTATTACCAGAATTAGGACTTCACAAGTAAATGGAAATTTCCGTGTTATTAAATCTGTATTTCTAAGAATTTAGAAGCATTTAGAAGCGACCAGACTACACATTTTTGCACCTATTAGCACGTTTGCCGATTGCAGATCACGAGTAAATAATTCACAGTTCAGAATTTGAGAACGATTTCTAACATTCCAACTGCATGCTGTAACATTCTTGTACGCGTCCTTATTTCCAATTTACCTTCATTGTTAACATTTATTAGGTTAAAACTGATGAATGTTGTTATTAAAGATATGCTCGGCTAAACGTTCTCCGCTGCGGTTATTCTCATGACTGGTCAATATTTACGTTGTGCATAAGCTGTAATTAGCTTGCTTTTTTTGCGGTTTTATGCGGTAGCGGCTTTCGTAATTACTTTTAGATGAATGCTAACCTAATTTGTTGTGGATTGCGACAAACTTGTTAGTTATTATTAAGTGTGACATAAGTAAGATTATTCAAAGAAAGCTACACTCATACGATGAAAATAGGAAGTGTTGATACTAATATAACAACTTATATTAGACCTAGTGTTGATGTACGAGGGGAGATATTTAGCTACTCTTCCCAGCTACGAAAGAAGAAACAAAGAGCAATGAACAAAAATTATCCTCTAGCAGTCTCCTCAGCAAATAGTAGTCAATAATTTTTCAGTCACTGAAGGATCGGATCTCAGCGACATATCCATGTTTCATCGCCAATGAATAGTGCCAGTGTTGCTTTAATGCATCCAAATTTTCCTAGCAAATCTTCCGCCCAACAAGCCTTTGTTCTGGCGTGGACAAGATGGAAATCCACTTCGCTGACACTTTGTTTACCCATAAATTTTCATGCAATATTGTCTCTAGTACCTGAACTTTGCTTACAATAGTCACAGCTGCAATTTTCTAGCCGCCAACTCTGTACGTGCAACTTCCTTTATTGCTTCCTGAGTTCCTGCTTTAAGAGGTCCACCAGATTTTGGACCAACCTCAATGGATTCCCAATTCCTATGAAGTTATTTCGACTAATGTTTTAATTGGGCCACTTCTCTTGTAATGTTAATTAAACCTGTGAAAACCTAATCTCGTGTTCATTTAAAATGGAAAATTTGCTATTACTAATCTTGAAAACGCTACTTGAAGCAAATAACTTTTATACGGGGTGAGTCGGAAGGAAGAAAATGTTCTTGTCTGCATTGGTTTTTTTCCCAACAGACCAATGATGATAAGCCTGAAGAACCACAAAGGCTGATTGATTATTTTGAGGACTGCTGGATGTGACGTCCTCAACGACGTTTGGAACGCCGTAGGCCCCGTTTCGACCTAGAAATGTAGAGCTGCCATGAAGAAGTAAGAGATGGTCTTCAGAAGATAAATAATTCGATTGAAGGGTAGCATCGTGGTTTCGGAATGCAAATATCTGGAAAAAAATTCTAATATCTGGAAGTTTGTTGAAGCGGTTCAGCGGGAGCAAAGCATCAGAACATTACAAATAGAAAAATATGTCAGTGGCTAACAAAATATCCTTGCACGCAAGAAGTATAGGGATTGTGCTTAAAAAATTACATTATAATATATTACATTTTAAATAAAGATAATTTGAAAGTTTCTATGTTAGTAAAGCATAATCGTAGAATCGGTGAATTATCCGTTCGATGAATTACGCGGCGGTGGATTTTCCGACGGTAAATTGCAGTCGGTGAACTTTCCGGACACCCTACTGCATACATACATCACATTTATCGAACAGAACTTCCAAGAAAAAAATTGAATTTTCTCTTGTACTAAAATCCTCCTTCATCATTTCAACAATATTATACATCTTATACGCAGATATCCTAAATTACGCTTATCTCAATGAATGAAACGAAGAAGAGGACGATCCTAAGCTATAAAATATCTCATTCAGACACAATAATGACGGGCTGTTGGTTCGTTGGGTAACCGATTTTTTTCGTTGATTTGGGATTTGTGCCGATAGCAGCTTATTATTGTATGCAGCAGTCGAGATTGAGCTCCTCCAGTAAGCATTACATCCTTTCTCATTCATCGCGTTTCTGTTTACGGCGAGGCTTTC
Organism: Oryctes borbonicus; assembly: GCA_902654985.2. Classification (NCBI taxonomy): domain Eukaryota; kingdom Metazoa; phylum Arthropoda; class Insecta; order Coleoptera; family Scarabaeidae; genus Oryctes; species Oryctes borbonicus. The sequence goes on along the minus strand of LR736860.1, from coordinate 13,833,089 downwards.
GACCGGGCATTCGCGTGAAGTGGGGGAGATTAAATGGAAGCAGTGGCGTAACACTTAGTTCTTCAATGACGCTGAATGGATTACATGTATAATACGCGAGTCCATTAATGTAGATGTAAATTGAATTTAAATTGCAGTAATTGAATTTCTACTTCTCACATTTTATCTTAGATGCAGTCAAGTCAAAATTCTCGTTCAGTATAAAAATAATAAAATCTCACTCCTTTCATAACCTAATTTTGTTCTTCGAAATCCTTCTACATACAATTAAAAAATTTAACATTTTAACCGGTTTAAAAACAATAAATAAAAAAACGTTTTTATGATTTTCTTGACACTCGTTTGTTCTTAAAACATAACATAGGCACCATTGTGTTTTTCTAGGTAATTTACAAATGGTTATTGCTCAAAAAATTACAATTGCGTGCTTGTTTATCTGTCTTGTATTTGTAATTAAACGATTATTTTTACGTCTTCCATGATGCTTTCCTTGGTCTAATTTTATTGACACAATTTTGAAATATTATATAAAATTTCTTTTATTTTATTGCCAAATAATTTATAACCAATATAACCAATAATTTATTTTTTTTTATTAAATTAATTTAAGTATAATATTCTCGAAGCGTAATGATAGCCAAATAGTTTTATTGAGGACCGATATTTTGGCAATTGGTAGAATTACGTTGCTTACCGACGGCAAAGAGGTATGGTGTTTTTGAAAAGACTCACATACTTACTTTCAAATGAATTAAAAAAATTGTTGACTATTTTTATCGAAACACTCATGAAGACGGGTGCCGAAGCTGTTCATACACCCTCCAACCATGGTACGGGAAACCCTTGGATTTCTCGTGTGATGGTTACGGAAAGGGCTTCAAGAGTAAGTGGTTTGTCTACGTAAACTTGAGGTTTTAGATAATCCTGTAAAAAAGTAGTCACAAAGTGACAGGTTTGGTAACTGAGGAAGCCACACCGCATCGCTACGCAATACAATCAGGCGTCCATTGCTTTTGATATATAGCAAGTTGCTCCGTTTTGATTCTTTTTGATTCTGACAGAAAATAATCTCACAAACGCACAATGTGCTATAGACCAAAGCTCCACAGCAATCAACCATTCCGAAAATATTCGGTCGTTTCAAAAACACCATACATCCCTGCCGGGCCCTGCATAACATATGCTGCACCTTTGGATTTCCATTGATTAATACCATAAAAGGATATGGGGCGTCCTATTTAAAACAAGAAAGTTGACGTCACTTCCGGTGCCACCGGAAATATAATTGAAGTGCCGATAACACAAACAAAAGTTGGTTCATAGAAAATAGAAATTGAATAATAAAATAGAAATAGAAAATAGAAATTGACTTAGCTTCTGCCGTTCAAAAGTGGGTATATATTACCAACAATGACTAATTTTTCCGTGATTTTTCTTTGCCCATTTCATTAATAATAGGTAAATAAATCACACTTCTGTTGCATATTTAAAGATGTGAAAAAACTGAATAGCGCCAACGCCACATGCCACTTCGACTCGATTAAATAAATCTTTAAGATCATTTTTTGAAAAGTTTGTTATTTAGGGACGAAGCTTGCTTCACAAAGGACGGTGTACTTAACTATAAAAATAATCACCTGTGGAGTGGTTATCAAATAATCTTGTTTTGAAATTTTTGATGGATCGCCAATTTATTTGAAAAAAATACAAAATAATTGTAAATGTTTTAGGGAGCCGAAAGCTAGTTTTAGATGTTTTTACATTTTTTAAATGGTCCTTAAAATAAAGGAGTTATGATGATTTTTTTAAAAACAAAAGATCTCCAATAACTACGAACTCGAGCACCAAAGTAGAAATTGGAGCTAAGAAAAACTAAAAACAAAAACCAGACTAATTAATATAATTAAATTATAGACAAGTATGGAAAATTTACGAAAATAAAATTACATTTCTTTTCTCTTGAAGAAGATGGCTTTTGTCCATCGAAACGTTAAGGGCTTAAATAATTGTAAATTAGCAGTTGACAAAATAAAAATATGCTGTGTTCAATGCGTTCCTGTTGCAATTACCATACTTTTCGTTCATAGTCCGATATAACATAAACAAATCCATATAATGAAGTGAATTGCAGTAACTTATGCGTTCGTTATATCCAAGTAACCTTTTTCGTTTGCGTCGAAATTACCATCGCAATTTATGTCCAGAAAATAAACAAGCAGCTTCGCTGGATATCGAAAATTATTGAAGGTACTAAAGTGAATTCGTGCGCGTAATGAGGCCAAATAACGGTACGCGTTATTTTTATTGCCATTTATTACGACGCGAAATGATATTTCAATTAATAAAAATTAAATATTAATCGAAGCATTTTTCCTTTTACAGGAAGTTGAACTAGTGCCAGGTACAGTGCCAAAGCAAGCCATGGAAATTTCTATAATAGGAGGCGAAACGTTGACTGTTAAACCTTCGGCGTTCGACAGTATGGTAGGATTTAATCTATTGAGAGTAGATGGTACTAAGAATTTCGTCATACACCGGCAGGCCTTCACGAATCTATCGGCGAGCACTTTGCTGGTGCAGGTGCAGCACTGCAACAGGTTCATCTTGGAGAGCAATGGGTTTAAAAACATGCAGGTACGTTGGTAGTGGACTTTCCCTAAATAGATCGAATTAGCCTTCTTGTTATGGTCACACGTCTCGCAGTAGGCGTATGTACATGCATTGTACACCTTCAGTGTCAACAAATTAGTAAAACGATACAGCAATGAATATTCATTAGAGATTGTACGATGGAAACAAGAGTTAGCACGCAAGTATTTACAAAAATGTAGCTGTTGCGTTTAATGGAAATTACGACTTGTTTTTCTTTATAATCTTCTGCTTCCATAAAAATATATTGTACATTTTTAATTTTTTACTTACTGACGTAGGAGGCCATGTGATAAAGATTTTGTGGACAGTAAACCATGAGAAAATAAAATTAAGGACTTCCACTAAGCTGTTTTTAAAAATGAATACATATCATAGTTTCTTTGACACACAACCTGAATTAAAAACATTCAAAAACCAAATGTAATTTTTTTTCCTTAGAGAGGACTCAACGGGATATATAAATTTTTAAAGCTTATCAACCTCAGGAGCCTTTTTAGTGTGTAAGTTATGTGTGTAAAGCGTTCCATGGCCTTATTACTATCACCCCATCGCCGCAAAGGGGATGCTAGTTGTACCTTAACTGCGAATGGTGACTCGGAAGTGTACCGACCCCACTAAGAAAATTTTTTAATCCTAACGAGACTCGAATGCACAGCATTTAACTCTGCCCAGTCAAGCGCAGGCTCTCTTACCACTGAACCGCCGAGCCGTTTACAACTTCTTAATTTTTTTAATTTGTCATAGTACGGATCTCTTAAAGGTTATTTTTCGAATAAATTTGCAAAAACAAGTTTTCCATATCATTGTAGAGGTAACAATGCCATTTCAAAGAAACCACAAGGAACAATGAATCAAACAATGAAAATGCAAATTAAAAATGGAGTGTGTTGTGGAATTGTAATAAATGTTAATAGTACATCATAAATTGTCATGTTGGATCGCAGTTGTATCGAAATGAGGCATCTAAACGAATCACATGTTGTGCTTGTTATAGCTGCTATCGAGAATAACATCAGTATTCGGGAAGTAGCGAGAGATTGTAAGGTTAGCCCCCTTCTATGTTCCATCCATCGGATGTGGGGTTGTTATCTAGAAACCGGAGGATATAAAATATGTATTGGACAAGGTTCGAAGGAGCAAACAGGTCGAATACAGAGTCAACTTTTTCAACGTAAAAGAATTTCAAATCGGGCTCAGAACGACTCATGGATTACAAGATTTTCGACCAAACAGTTAGGAGTAGATTGAGATAAGCGAACCTGGGATCAAGATGACCTGCGTGAAAACCTCAGAACGACGGTCTATTAATGCAAGATAGTGCTAAACACAATATCGCGGGTATCGCCAAAAACTTCCGTCAGCACCACAACTATGGAGGGATTTCACTCAATTCTGATATGAACCCAACTGAACATCTTTGGGATTTGTGACGTATTCGGAGGCGTCCAGACCCATCTCTCTACTCAACTTTCTAACACCTAGCAAATGTCCCAATCGGGGAATGGGAGAATATACCCCAAGAAGGTATTTATAGACTCGTGCGAAGCGTGCTCCTGAGATATCAAGATATAATTCTTGCTAATGAAAGACACACACGTTATTAGTGACCCACACAGGATAACACTTTATTTCTTGTAATTTCTGTGAATTGTTATTGTTATCTCGAAAATGATATGAAAAATTTGTTTTGCTTTTAAAAATTTATTCGAATAAAATGTGATTTGTCAAGATAAGCTATATAAGAATTCTATTTTATTGCAACTACAAAAATTTATTAATTATTTTGAGCATCATAGCTGATAAAAAGTTGATAATACTCCAACAATCGCTGTTTATCAAATTCTTCTTTTATAATGATTTCCTAAACTTAGATATCTATCAAAGAAGTTCGTCAATATTGCAAAATGTGTTTGTCAATAAGAAAGAATTTGATAATTACCTGATAGTTCACAAATTCTCATACTTACTACAAAATTTTGAATAAAATTACTTTTACTATAAACCATTTTTATAGCATTATAAATTAAACTTTTGCAACTTATTGCGCTTATCGAGATTAAAAATTATATATATAAAAAAAAGTAAGAGTACACACATACGTATACAAATCATCAGTAATCTTAAAGGGTGTTAACTTTATAAACTAATTTATTGAAGTTGTTATAGTTGAAGTCCGTCAGTAAACTAAGCTTATATAATATAAAGGTAGAATGCCAAAATACGTGCATGAAATCAAATCATTATCAAAAGGTTGGCCTGACTTTAGACGAATAAATCTGATTAACCAATTTTCTTCAACTTTCAAGTCCATTACAAAAAATATTTGAAGATATTCTTTTTCTAAATAAAGTTACTGTGAATCGTTAAGATATGTGTGGTAACAGGTGGTGAAGTAATTACCTAAAGCAGTTTCCTTTTAATTTAATAAATTAAAAAAAAAATTACTGGACTTATATTAATGAGAAGAGAAGATGTAATTTACGACGGTGTAGAAAGCATACAATCTGTAAATTCACACCTTCTTACACACTCTACAATATATGTGCTTATAAAAGGTCGCATAACATAAAGTACATTAACATAATTACGTTAAATCTTCACGGCTGTGATGCTAAAAGTAAAATATACAGTAGAAGTAGGTTACAGAATGCACTTTTAAAAGCAGCTAAATAACCGTTACGTTAAAAACGGTACTTATCGCTTTTGCAAATAATGGTTCGCTAACAGATTTTAATGTCCAGCTTACACCTTTTATTTTTCTTTATTGGATGATTTATTTTCAGAAATATCTGTTCTAATCGATTTGAAAGACTAATTTCGAATAATAGACATGAAGCTTTACAAGTTAATTACTTAACTTCTCGCTAATTTAATTTTCTACGTTGTCTTGCTAATTTCCAAAGCATTTCAAAGACGAACGGATCATCGAAGTTAAAATGAAAAATGCAAACAGGAGTAACAAATTCCTTAGGACTTAAGTGCACGTGCTACCTTACGTCAGCAATTAACATCTTTTAAGGAATGTTATTGACATGAACTAACAACGAGCAAACTAGAACTGAACAATACTGGTTAGGCTACATGCGAATTATGTTGGCTAAGTGGCAAAAGAAGTTTTTTAGCTATTGCACAATATTTCCATAAGCAGATAACGCATACTTAAATACCATTTTGTGCATATACTGTTTTCCAAAAACTACTCCACGTTAAAATAGTTATTACAAATGTAAAATAAAAAAAAAACAGCAGTTACCAACAAAACATTGCTGGAAATTTGAGCAAAACTAATTTTATAAGCATGGAAAGTAAATGAAATACATATGTACCTTAGAATTTGCTGCAAATTTTCGGATCAGAATAGAGAAATACATTTTTTAAAGAATCGAGAGTCCACGTTAGTTTCTGGGAAAACCAAGTCACGACCCAGTATTGGATTGCGAAGAAATTGCATTTATAAGGATGGCGAAAATTTCAACTCAACTCAACAACTCAAGCGTTTTGCATTCAAATAACAAATTTGTGAGAAATCAAAACAAATGTTTCAAAAATTTCAGAAATTCATCATAGAATTTTTACGACTTGATCCTGAAAATATGTCGTGTACATAAGCAGTTGTACACAGTAGAGAAGAAGTAAATTTTTTTTTTACTTTTGGAGCCGCCTACTTTTTGCTTAAGAAAGTTTTAAATTTCACTCACTTGGCGACTTTGTTTTGTTTTATTTCAGATATAATTGAAAACACAAACAATGGAACATTATCTTCCTAAAAAACACTGGAAACTGTAGTAGGTAGTATTAAAAAGAAAAGATACTATTTGTCATCATTTGCTTTCGACGTTTGCTCCACCATGTTTTTTAGCTTCCATTTTTTGAGAAGTAAAGGATCATTACATAGTTTATCACCCGGTCCCGGACACAATGCTTTTGAACATTTTTTTAGATCAAATGATCCAAAACTACTTGCCATTTCAGAAAATTGAAATTGAAATTGAAATTTCTCACTTTCATTATTTTTCATATTCTTCTTAAACAATGGGACAAATCGTCTGTTTAAGTCTATTTATGAAAAAATTTCTTACTGGTACCAAGTAGCTCCTGAAGCATTTTGCAAAAAGCAAAGTCAGGTAGCATAGAGTAAATAGTTAACGCCTATACTTTCAATGGAGTTGCCTGATTCTTGCACCAAACGATCGCGTTGCTGGAAGTTGCATTTCTTTAAATCACAATCCGTAGCGACCGAAAAGTTTATTTAAAATTGTATTACACGAATGTTGAGGATATGCGTAAGGTTTAAAGCTGAAATTCTCGCTCTGTGAGAGTGTAATCAGATGCACGAATAGAATTATACAAAATAATAACAAAACCCATTTATATCATTTTAATGAAGAATAAAAACCTATTGCTTAAAGGTGTACTCAAACTTTATTTTCGATTTAATTTCACAACAAATGAAAATAAGTTGTTGAAAATGTTCAATCGCACTATTAAATAAAACAAGACGACTTCTTTCTTGTATTCAAATACACACCTAACAAAGGTAAGAATCGTTTCCGTTAAATAGGTTCTTTCAGAGATTGCAGTGAGATTTGTAAGAATAAAATTAAACATTGAAGTAGTGTAAAAGTAAACAAAAAATAAATTCAAAAAAAACATAGTCCCGTCATTTTCATTTCTTCGAAATTAAACATGGACTGACACACCAAGTCTTCAAGGATAAGTTATTTAATTTTTTTTCGATTATTTTAATTTATTTTTTATTTACCTAAACATATCCATCTAAATTTAAAAAAAATACATTTAGTGGCAACAGAATTACATTTACGTAGTGAGTTTTGTATAAATAAACAACTTTGTATATGCGTTGACTTTAATTAGATAATAACGTAGGCTTCCATGACCAGTGTCAGTTAAAACTAAACGTGTTCCGGGTTCGGACCGCTTCTTGGTTAAACGAACGCTCGAGGAAAGATGGTTGGCAACAATTTAGCACGGTAGCTTAACGGGTAAACCACGCAAGAGGCGATACTAACTGAGCAGGAAACTGTTAATCGCGTTAATTCAGCGTATGAACCATTCCAAAAGAGAAAATCAACTGCCCCAGCAGTTGATTTTATATTATACAAAGAAATGGGAGAAAGAACAAATTACATTCAAGTTCTGAAAATTGACAATTAGAGTATTGAAAAACAAGCAACTTTATGTTTTCACATTTCCCAGAAATTTGAATAATAATGTAATATTTTGTAATTTTCTGAAAATTTGACAATCACTTGATTGTTCGTCTGTATATCATTTGACATCATTTTTAAGCGCATATTGGAATATTTATCCTAACAAGTGGTCGTGTTTTATTCCTTCGTTCTGTTCATTGGGGTATATCTATACCTCATCTCTGGTACTGAATGTATGTTTCTGAATCCGATGAAAGGTAACTTTCGCTTGATTCACGTCCGCTTTCTTACTACTTTTTTTAATTTTCTGCCTCTTAAATTAATGTATTGCTTATTTGGTAAGGAACTAACGTTATTACGCAAAGAATTGTATACATATTAGTTAAAAATGTGCCTACAGCAAGTGATACTATTTCAGCTTTAATTAAAAACAAAATTAAAGGATATCTGAAAACAGAAATGATTTATTGTTTGATTAAATCATTGATGTAAATGCTACTACTATGGCTAAAAATTAGTAAAAGCATATTCGCCAATAATGCTACAACTAAAAACTTTCCATTAGCGTATTTAAACTTATTACTTATGTAAAAAACATTGTTGCACTGCAAAACGAACTGACCACTGTACACTTGATTTCCTTAAGTGCCTTTGCGGTTTAATAATTTAAATTTACCTAATAATACCGAGGAAACTTATCAGCCACTTCGACATACGCTTTACTTGATTATCACGTCTTTCTCTCTGCAATTTGTCGCGACTATCGAAGCGGATAACAAATGGTGCCTTGTTTTTGTCGACGAGCTGCTGGCACTGCCACTAATGCAATTGTCCAACTTGTACAATATCCGCGACGCATGTATGTGTGTAAAGTTATCTGCTGGAGTCATTACATTCTTTGTAGACAAATAGTTTCGCGAACGATAACCACCAGATAGATGTATGTTTCATATAAACATGGTGTCACCACACAGCACTTGATACGAAAAAGCGAAACAGTAAGTGTTTTAAGCTTTTTGCAGTGAATACGTTTCATTGTTGACGTATAATTGTTGTAATAAAATACTTACTATGAGTAAGTTGAATTAGATTGTTTATTGTTGGGTGAGAGAATGTGCATGAGTGGGTGGAAAAGATGGAAAATTTTATATCTGGGTTCACAAATTCTTGTTTCTTTTTTTAATGTAAATTGCAGGAGAATTGATGGTAAAGATCGGGGGTATGTGAAAGTAGTTTGAAAAGTTTGCAGCTTAACACATATTTTTTTATCGAATTCAGTTTTATTTCTCAACAACTTTTCTCTGCGATGCTATCTTCTCTTCAATTCATCCAAATAGTTGGCATCCAAATTCGATGAAAATGACTGTCCTCCGACCGATGTTTCGAGTTTAGGAAAAAGAAAAAAGTAGCTGGGAGCCAGATCTGGTAAATAGAATGGGTAGTTCATCAGTTCGAACCCCAATTTGTGAATTTTTGTTTCTCTTTCTTCGAATGCGACAGTTTTCCCATAATTTCTGCCTTCAGCTTATTACGCAGTGATGTGTAGCGTTTTTCCCCGTTATTGTTTTCTTTTTCCATTTTCAAGATAGTCGATTATTACAACTCTACAACTACTGTCACCGTAACTTTTACGGCTAATGAATAATGGCTTCCCACCGATTCGCAATCCACTGTTTCGACTGTGCCTTAGTTTTAGGAGTGGTTTATTCAGTTTCCATCTGCAGTTGTTAGTTCTAAGACTTGAAGAAATTAATACTCGCGCTGCTCAGATCACGATGTTTACTATGACCTTATCAAAATTAACAGAGGCGTAAGTGCCAAGAGTTTCTAACCATCCATGATTGATTTTTTAATTTTTTACCTAAGCGCAAATAATTCTACAGGTAATTATTCAATCTAAATCCATCTCTGGCTCAGATCAGTATATCTGGGGCTACTTTACAACACTGTTGGTCTGTTCCTTGAAAAAATGAATATGATACTTATAGCCTTCTTAAATTTAGGCTTTTCATTCTTTTTCTTCCACGTATTTTTGTATGTATCACCTTTTTAATCAATTGACAATGCACAACGCAACACAGCTACACCTTAGCAACATCTAAGAGAGTAAAATACACAACAACGTAATACAAAGTCTATTGAAATTTAATGTATTAAATTATTAAAATAAAATTATTATTAAATTTAATGTATTATTAAACAAAAAAATTACTACTTCTTTTATTACGTACTCATATGAACTTAAATTATGGTATGCTGCTAGATTCGCGTCAACTCTTTAAACAGGCGAAAATATTAATAATGAATCAATGATACCTCTATTATGTTACTTTTGGCTTTTGTACGAAAAGAACTTGAACATATTGGATGTCCTGATATTGTCATTTAATACGAAATCGATTATTATCTCTATTGCGATCTCCTAGTCCTTAATCTTATTCATATAAATCAACCATAAAACTAGTTTGAAGAGAAAAAAACTAGGTACGCTATCTGTATAATTTAATTTGGACCTCAGTTGCTTAAGTTCATTTACGTAACAATGGAATGTCGTTTAAAATTTAAATCTGAGTTCATGGAGCTGTAAAGGCTGACATAAAATCGATATACGTATGTGAATATTGAAAGCACATGAAGCTGGAAGCTGCACGAGTTCCAACTGCATTTATACGTCGCGCAATATCTGAATTTTTATTTTAAATTTGTAATAAATAACCTTCAACTTGTTCATATTTATCTTCTTTCTTTTTCAGACACCCATTATCGCTGAAATTTCAAGTTGTAACCAGGTCACCATAAAAAATTCTGCATTCGGAAGACTTCAAACCGGAAAATTTTATAATATACAAACGCTAAATCTCCAAGAAGGTGCTTTTACTTTCGAGAATCAAGGACAAATCGGTCGTCATGGACCAGTGACTAACGTAAGCATTTTTAGTGTAACGCAGTACCTTTTGTATACACCGTAACAGTTCTAAGAGGATAGCGCGGCAACTATAATAACAATAATACTATCAATTAAAGAAAACGAAAGAAGAAACGTTTAAAATACGAAGCAATTAGAAAGACAGGTGTTTACACTTTTAACGCCGGGGCAGATGTGGTGATGATACTATGTTTAAATAATAGTATCCATTTAAGTAAGTTAGATACACTGCTAGACAAACAGGTGCAAGTATAGGAATTACTTTTGTACGGAAGAATTCGATTCAAATAACACGAAGAGAAAAAAGAAATTATTTTTTGAAGAACGAAGGATGATGTTTTAATAATGCGGGGTCTGTAACTAAATAAGCAGATGCGATATGATAGGTTGACAAGTATTGTATCAATTAGAACCACAGAAATTCTTTCTTTTTGAGTTTACTTAAAAACATGCTTTAAAATGTTAAATTATCTTATTTAATTCAATTTTGATAATATTTTGACTGACTACGACTTTTAACATTCTGATTCTGTAGCACAATTCGTCCACATGTTAGATCCATCTTGAAAATGTGGACTCCTAAAAGGCGAATAGACATAATCAGTTTCAGTTTAATGGTACCTAAACATATATTTACTAGCACTGATTAGCATTTGAAGATCCAACTACCATACACTCTGTGTCTTGGTTTCATTTAATGAACGATTTTTGTAAGAAAATCAATTGTTAAGAGTATTATATCCCACATTCAATTCTCGATAATCACCGGCACCAATAAGCAAATTTAGGTCAACGGGTAATAAGCAATTTTTTCAGAAACCTTGACGATACGGTAAGCATCCTTAATAGAAATATTGAATAATATTGGGGCCGATAAACTTGCTTGAGGAATACAGCCTGTCAAATATTCAACATCTGAATAAATAGCAATCATTAAGCTTACTTCTTACGCTTTCAGAGAGATAATATCTTGTTGAGCATTATACAAGTCTACATTGCCAGAGAATACGGTGATCCACGCTATAAAAGGCTTTACGCAGATTCAGAAGTAGTCCGTAAGCCAATTTCTGGTCCTAAAAGGCTTATCTTATTTTCTCTCAATTGCTTATATGATGCAACACATCCACAATTTTTCTTCTCTGAAGAAAACTAAAAATGTTATGCGTACAGTGCCTTACTGCACAGAGCTAAGGCATATTTCGAAAGGCAAATAAGATATCCGGGGTGTCTAAATGTGATAGATTCGGAAATAAGCCACTATTAGCATTGTAAAAAACATATCTAACGAGTTAATAATTTTTTTGCAGTTATCCTTTCTGAACGTCAGAATTTCTGAAATTCCAAAGTCGGCGTTCCTTTCCGTATTAGCCGAAGTAAATATTCACGATTCCGCGATCAAAAACATCCATTCCGAGGCATTCAAGGCCAGCCAGATATCGTCCGTGTCTATCGTCAACACCACGATACAGCGTATGCAAACGGGGGCCTTCAGCAGCCAATCCTTAATACTCAATTTCGTGCTGAGCAAATGTATTATCCACACGTTGGAGACCCAGGCCATCATGGCAGCTTTCAATAACTTTACCGTGCAGCATTCCATGTAAGTGCATGTGCAGATTTACTTGAAATTGATAGATGATTGCATTTCTTGTATAGAGAGCTTAATTTATTCTTTATTTATAGCATAACGGACATTCAACTTACTGGAATCACAAGCGTTGCTTCCAACTTTCGTATAACCGATAACCATTTCAAGACCATCCAGGAAAGGGCCTTCGTCTTATCAAGCTTCAACAGAGTCTATTTCAACCACAATATAATGTTAAACATCGAACAATCTTTCATTACTTTCGAGACAATTACAGATGATGATGTACAAGAGATTACTTTTATTGGAAACGAGATTCACAACGCGCAAGATAAATCCCTCAACTTCATATCACATCTTCCGCATCATACGGTCATAAAGTTCGACGATAACGCTTTCAACGAGGAGTGCCGTTGTAATATGGGTGATTGGTTGCGCCATTTATTCAATAATTCAGAACTGAACGTTGATTTTGCACTAAACACGAGTTTCTGTAAAGTAAGCAAGACGCTGTCGCTTTGTTTCAAGCTGAACGAAGGACTTATAAACATGAAAAATTTCACGGAATTAGTGTGCGGTAATGAAACAGAGATATATTGCGAGCCATACCACGGTGAGACCAAAACTTTGGACACAACCGCGACCATGCTTTTCGACGAGATGGAAGAAAGTGTCAACAGCAACATGTACATAGGGATAGCTTTAGGAACTCTTCTGATATTAGCTGTTTGTGGAACAGTTGTCATTTTATTGATCAGAGGTGGAATATGGTTGAAGAGAAATGGTTATTGCATGCATTTCCGAAACATCAGATTGACTCAGAGTGAACCAAGTCACGATGATGAGAGAGTAATGGTGGATCTGGAAAGACATGCGCCTAAATCTGATGACAACGAACTTACTCCAGAACTGTTGATAAGATTACGCGAAGCTCTTAATGACCCCGATGATGACATTAAGGAACAGGCCCGAGAACGTATCGAGAAATTATATGAGCGTTATATCACTTCGGACAGTTACACCAACAACAATAGGCAAGACGAAGAAACGCATCTCTACGAAGAGCTAGGAAACTTACAAAATGGACATGGTCATCATCCTGAAATTCCAGAAAGTCCAACCGATCGCATCAAATATATGGAGACGAGATTCTGCCAAGCAAAGATGGCCAATCAACGTCCGACTCTGGTTGGAGAATACTCGGAACCCACAGATGCAGCCGTCCATCTATATTCCGAACTGAAAGAACACAGAAACGACGACGAGAACGAGAAAAAATCTTCAGTTAAATCGAATGAATCCGGCAAAATGGCATTACGGCCATTACCCGAGAAGCCTAAAGATAGGAACGTGGCGGGACCTTCGACTAAATATTAGATATACGTAAATTTATTAGAAACAAGGAACAACATCCAGTTATTGGGAGATGACCGACGAATATTTCTATTTCTACTACCTTTGTACGATTAATCATTTCTTACGTTCGTGCGATAAGTTGTTTTAGTGTTTCGTCATTGCCATAGAGGACTCTGCGATCCGCTTTTGTCTCTTTCTTTCATCGGGTTTCTTTAGTTCTCGTACGCCATTACTTGTTACACTGTGATAATGTACAGTAGGTGATCGTAAGAGTTATTATTAAATTTCTCCGCTTTCCATACGCTTTAGGAAATTAGCAGCGACTAGACAGACTCGTGGTTTGGCGACTCTCGGGGAAACCAGTAGGCAACACGAACCCATTCTCATGAGACGAATAAGCACGAGTCTATCTAGTCTCTGCTAATTTTGTGAAGCGCGCGGAAAGTGGCAGAGTTTAGTTACTATTACTATATGATTAAGTTTGTATATTTTGTATTCATTACTCAGAACTGTACTAGAGATATGTACGTAAGAGAAAAGTTACAAGTAAATGTTTTAGTACTTTTATGCTTGGATTTTTACTTACAATTAATTAGCGCCAATTTTTATGTCCGAATAATTCCACACAAAACTAGAAACTTGGTGAGACCAAATAATTCGGAGTACTAGAAATGAAGCAAACACAAAGGGCGGACTGTACGAAAACTTGCCATTATCACACAATAGCGTATCGCTTTCGCCAGCAGCATAACACGCTTAATAGGATTTAAACGTTTGTCGTACAACAATCATTTTGCTTGTACTACAGCACGTTTTACACACATATGTTACCATCTACGTAGGTTGAAAATGCCCAAGATTCGATATTATAGACAACATCAAGCATAAACAGCCGGTACCACCAGACAAAAATAAAAATTATGTAAGCTACCATTAGAAACAATCCTATCTCCCCTCACTTTTGTAGGATTCATGCGTTATATACATAGGTTATGTAGGCTTCACATTTGAATATAGACAGATGCCTGTAAATATTTTGAGTCCGATTTAAATCGAATCAACTGCATGAACCACGCGAAACACGTAAAAAAAGAAGCATATACTAAATGTTCAATATGTAACCTTACTAAAAATCGCACATTATATCCGTTGTTGCATATTGTCGTCAAAGTAAAAATACCCAAGAATTAGAAACAAAGAATAATGCTCACATAGGCTATTTTAGTTAATTTATATCGACAAGATGTTTTGAAATCATTGTTTATTGAAATAAACTAACAACTTTTACAATAAAGTAAAAATATAAACATGTTGTTCATCGTATGCTAGCCTTTCAAAAATTTTGTATCCAGCAAAATCGTATATTCGTAATTTACCGAGAAATAACACAATTAGCAATAAGGTAAGTATACTACACGAAGAAATGTATAAATATAGCATTAAATAATTTTTAAGTTATAAAAGCTTAGGTATGTAACATTTTGTTAAAAGGTCTCAATCTCATAACGAAAAGTAATTTTTAAAACCTGGCGGTTATCAAATTGGTAATCTGGTAGCTGTTATAATGGTTTACTGCCTCAAGCACTTAAGTGTTAGTTTTTTGAGCTATAATAAAAGTTAACGTTAGAACTAGTATATTACGTATTGAGGATCGAAAAATTTCAAGTATAGCATTATTAGTCACACTATGAGACGGGTTCCACTGACACAGAAATATACTTTGAACAATTGCCAACTCCTATTGCCGATTACAACAATGATTTCCAACGATGGAAAACCCTCCTTTTTTAAGCTATTTTACAAAATCTTTTGTTTAAGAGCTTCCTTTACCTCCATCTGCTGACATAGATTTCAATAAAAAAGCTATATTTCGTTTGTTTTTTCCTTTGAACGGACAATTGCAGGCAAAACGTTTGTGACCATTAATGCGTTATGGAATGATTTGTATTCAGATTCCCTCGCTCTAAAATCAACTGGTTTTGAATTATTTTCATTTTTTTTTAAATATATAATGCACACATAGTTAAAGGACGATAAAATGCACCTACATTCTGCACAAAATCTCTAAAGGATCAAGCTAGAAGAGCTGAATTTTGCGAATTTATGGTAGTTCAAGAGAATCCTAATTTTCTATAAAAAATTATGTGGACGGATTAATTGAAATTAAGTGGCGAAGGAATTGCAAATAATTTTCAGCATACCTTTTGTTTCAATGTATTCGCATTAATCATGCTCGATCAGGTTATGAACACTTAGACAGCGCAAAATATTTACAATATATATGTCAATGTTGGTTTCAAATAGATGGGAGGCTTATGTACACTCGCCACATGACATATCGGGATACAACAAATATCGATGGACCTTGACTTTGGCCCAACTTTCGTGCTCTTGATTTTTATTTATGGAATCAGGTAAAAGATCAAGTTTGTTAAGGATAAAGAAGAGTTCACAGGCAGAGAGGAGTACATGAAAGTTTTAGAAATTGAAACTACGGTGAAGTTCGAAGAGATAAGTAAAGAAAAGTACAAAAAAGAATTTTGCAGTGTTTCGGACAGAATGGAGGACGTTTCGTACATTTGTAATTTTTAATTTTGAAGTCCTCCATCTATTTTCCGTTGTTTGTTACATTGCACATCAATATCATTTAAAATTTATTTATTTTAGTTTTGCTTGAAAATTTCTTGCAAAAAAGTTTTTGCATTTAGAGATATTATAACTTCACAACTGTTAAATCGACTTTTACATATATAACGTCAGCTGATGCAAATAATTGCTTATTGTTGTTAAACTATACAATACAGCTTCAGGGAGGCCTAATATACATCAATAGCTTTTTGCTCGCAGTAGTGTATTTATATAGTCCGTTCCCTTAAAAAAAAAATCAATTTCTTCAAGTTCAAGATTCATAGGCTGGATTTAAAATTCTCCGTATGCGATAAACTAATGTTGCGTTACTATTGCAAAGTATTTGGTTTCCCTTGTTTCCGGTATATGCATGACAACTGCGTTATTTTAAAGAAGGCTAAGATGTCAATTGCGAAAGCTTTCAATGGAAGGGTTCCTGTATAGCATTGGATAATACTGGGTATATTTTTAATTCGCATGTTTTTAATAAGAGATTAGTAGCAGTTAGAAACAGAAACAAATTAAAATTCGAGAAATTAGCTACAATTATTCCCTTTTCCCCCAAAATAGTCATCAACAATATGCAACTAATGAAGTCTGAAGTTATAAAATATATTGGCTTCTGTGAAGCTGGAAAGTATGCAATAAATTTGTTTTGTAATGATTCACAAATGCAGTTCATTTTGAAATATTCCATTGTTTTTTTTTTTTTTACATGAGGTCTTTCCTTTATTCCTGGACTAGTAACATTTGTTTTTCAATATAGGTCACTTGTTTTATAAAAAAATTCCTTTCGCTTGTTTGCAAAACACCATAAATTTTGTTCCTTATATATATTTTGTTTTTTTTGATATTTGGAAACAAAGCACAGTCGCAGAGAGCTAGATTTATATAAAATCGATGACGATCAATTTCTATGAAGCTACATTCAGCAACGACAGCTTTTGAAAGTCTTGATTTGTGGATTGATGCATTATCCTGCAATAACAGGACACATTGAGCCATTTTTCTGCGCTTTTTCGTTTTAACAGGATCTCTGAGATAATACATTAAGCTTGGATAATATTTTCCTGTTAACGTACTATCCTTATTTAGATAATCAATCATTAGAATTCCTTGACAATCAAAAAATATATTCCTTTAAATCTTTTCTGCAGAAGGGATGACTTTAAACTTCTTCAGAGAGCTGGAGGACTTAATATGGCAGCGCATTGACTCTTGCTTTGATAATTAAATCTAATTCGGCCAAAAATTGTTCACGTGTCTCGCATTGAGAATGGTGATAGCACTCGTAGAATCCATCTTGCATTAGCTTTTGTCAAGGTAATCGTGTAGAACTCTAAAAACACTGGTTTCTGAAACTTCTAATAACGATGCTAATTGTCGTTTCTTTAATGCTGCATCTTCCAATACCAAACACTTAGCTTTTTCAATAGCATCGGAAGTGGTCACGTCAACAATCATCCAGTGATTTTCGATCATGTTTAAACAATTTTCACTATTTGCAAATCCTCGTATACATCCGATATCTCTTCTTGGAGGTTTTGCTTGTTTTGCTAAGAATTTTAGATTCGTGTTTGTTCATTTGGTACGTGACAAAGCAAGCTGGCAAATATTAGAACTAATACTGCTGTAAATTGTCAAACACGTTATCAAGGGATATTGACAAAAAACAATATAATGAATAATTGAAAACAGTCTAGTCCGGAAATAGCTAAATTATGGTGTAAATTACGTATAGGCACCCGCATGTCAATATTTTCTATATGTACACATTTTCATTAAAATATGCTGATTGTACATGTAAATTTTGATCAACTACTAATTAAATCATTCTTACCAATAGAAAAAATTGCTACTACTATTTTTAAATATTATTATTAGGCATTCCCGATGAACCTAGATAGAAAAAAATACAAAATATTACATCGACAAGGGAATCTCTTTAATCTCTTGACTTATCGAATTTTCTTACACATCTTCTAGTTCAGCTTCTATACTCCAGCAAAAATATTTGGACGGCGTCCAAGTTATTTATATTGGTACGACATCGGATTCCTTCCGAAATATCTTTGTATCTGCAAGAAGCGAATCGCAACATGCTACTGTGGCATCTAACTACAATTAATATCAATTAGAGGACCGAGGGGGTTAATCGAACGTGAAACTCTTCCAACGAGCAAGTGAGGAAATACAAATCAGTTCTTGTCTTACTGTCTAGAGGAAATCCAATTACGCCAATTTAGAATAATTTAAATTGGGCCCCAACTGTCCGTTGACTGCACGACATATTTACTTTTTTTTATCTTCGCGCGTTATCACGCAATAAACCTGCCTTGTTCGCATCTTCATCCAAGATCAGCAACATATTTACATTCTTCGCTTGACCTCTTACCTGATACTGCGCGATGTTGAGACAATTGGAGATGAGTAAGGAGACATGAAACGCGAGGAAAAGTCGCGACTGGAGCGAGATGGGCGATAAAGACGTGAAGAAAATGTGGAATTCGGGGGACCACTTGTTTTAAATTGTTCAAATTTAAATAGTGCGTTCATCCGTTTATTCACTTTAGTCGTAAATGCATTCGGGTTGCTCTGTCACGTTTCTAGTTAGTTTAGCGGTGTTAGATGGTTATCTGTGAATTTGCGAGCGAGTTTGTACAGTTCGCAAACTGTTCTGGTTGAGTGAGCTGCGTGATTGTTCCAGCAGAATGTTAGAGTTATAAGAGTGTGTTCTTACGGGCTTTACGTAAGTATAATTTAGGCGTTAAATAAAATCAAGAGCGAAAAATTGTATTTTAAAATCGTCTTTTAAAAATAATCTAAAAAATTAATAAAAATTATCTTGAATAATGAGTTAAATAAATCTTCTGGATTGCAAGTTTTTCATAGATGGAGATCTAGTTCAGTTTTTTTAATAAAATATAGCAAATGCATTAAGCTATCTTTTTGAATAATTAAGACTAAGTACTTAACCAAATTCAAAATTCAAAATCAAAAAAAAAGGAAAGCTATGAAGTGTTTCGACAATGATTTTGGCAAAGTTTACTATAATATTTTTTACATGCGTCAAAAGATTCAGATTTATAGTTTCATAAGACAGTCTTTTTGTAGGATATACATTGAAAAATATTTCTGTCAAAACTACCAATTGATGACCAATTACTTGGTAACAATTGTAGTATGCTACTGAATTCCACACATCACATTGCTATGCTGTATATTTGAGGTCCTGTGATTTATTCTTTACAATTACCAGGGTCGGATTTATCACTCACACGTTTGATTAGTAATTTTTGTGGTATCTAGTGTTGTAATGTAATAAATAGTATAAGTATTTGCGAAATATTTTCCCTTTAATGTACACTGCCGTTCAGTGAAGTTCGGTCATACAATAAAAATCTATTATATCACACTGTATACAATTATTAATACATAAAATTAGAAAAATATTAAGCATACACTCTTTTCTAAGGGATTAAAGCCATAAATTATTATGTAAAGTAGAAATATTGCGACAACCACAATCTCTCTTTCTCAATCTCTTTTATTATCATTCCAAGAATTTTCTCGGAAGTGCCGATCTTTTGAAACGGGTCGTTTGGGGATTATTAACGAACAATACATTTACGAAATATACCGCAGTATCATTCTTGTTTATTTATCACAGGCGTAAAGATATAAATTTGCTTCATTTTACTGTTAAACGTGTATTGGTGTGCATCTGTCGTTTTTGCGCGAAAGTTTTAAGAAAATTTACTTCAAAATGGCACGTGGCAAGCCTACCAGTGTAGAAAAACGTTCACGCATTATTACGCTGTTTGAAGAAGGATATTCGGGGCGACAAATTGCTGAAAAAATAAATATGACAAGTTCAACAGTAAATGACATCATAAAGCGATATCGGACAACTGGAACTATAGTAAATCGTGTTTGTCCTGGAGCATCTAGGAAAACAACAAAAGTTGAAGATTTGAGAATTGTATTATTAAGCAAACGCAATAGAAAATTAACAGCGCCAAAAATAGCAGCCGAAGTCAATCGCGGCCGTGAAGAACAAGTTTCGGCGAGTACGGTAAAACGTCGACTTCAACAAGCGGACCTTCATGGACGCACTGCCATTCGAAAACCCTTATTACGTCGGGACAACAGAGCAAAACGGCTACAGTGGGCCTGTTCGCATCTAGATTGATCGTTAGATGATTGGAAATACGTGCTTTGGAGTGACGAGTCAAAGTTTGAGGTTTTTGGGCAAAATCGACAAGTTTATGTCCGAAGATCTAAAACCGAAAAGAGATCCCGGACTGCATTGTGCCTACAGTGAAGCAAGGGCGTAGTTCTGTGTTAGTGTAGGGATGTTTCTCCTTTGTTGGAACGGGAGATTTATGCAGAGTGCAGGATGTAATGAGGAAGGAAAATTATTTTGCAATACTCCAGAATCATGCAGTGCCATCAGGATTGCGTATAATAGGCCGTAACTTTACATTCATGCATGACAACGACCCAAAACACACTGCGTTAGTGTGTAAGAACTATCTAAAGGAGCAAGAAGAACAGCACACCCAGAAAGTAATGACATGGCCCCCACAAAGTCCAGATTTGAACCCTATAGAGTTGCTGTGGGATGAACTGGACAGGAGGATCCGAAAAATATGCCCAACTTCACAAGAACATTTACGGAGTATTCTGCAACATGAATGGATTAATATTCCACGATCCGTTTTAACAAAACTTATCGAAAGAATGCCTAGAATAGTTCGAGCGGTGATTAACAGCAAAGGAGGTTTTTTCGATGAAAAAAAAATATAATGTTCAGTATGTCATATTAGGCCAGAATAACTTTTTATTTATTTATTTTTGTCTTTTTTACCTGTACATACAATAAAATTGCATTTTGTTTTTAGTTTCGTTTGTTTCTGTAACCTTTTCATGTTTTTTTACCAACCAACCGAACTTCTCTGAACGGCAGTGTAGATCTGCTAAATTTACAATATAGTTGAGACTATTACAAAATATTAATGTAAAAATGCTTTTGTAGTATACGTCGTCGTGCAACTGTTAAATAATAATTCTCGGTAAATGTTAAGTAATCTTGAAATTTGCACACTGCGGAAAAGATTCGTAGGTATATATTGGTATGTTAACTTTATCTAAATGTGGAATGATTAATTAATGCCATTGTGTGCATTCCGCCCCCAATAACATTGTAGTTACGGAAGCATCAAAAGAAGACCAAGTGCCACCATGCTATGGTAAAATTTTATGTTAAGCATAATTAATTAAATTGAAAATATTTTTTATGTGAGGAAATTACTGAGCGAAGAATATTTATAAATATATAAAAACCACACTTATGTAATAATAACTATTTCATTAAAATTGGTCCAACGAATAGGGTTAGTTTGTTATTGTACATGGCCTTGCAGTAAACATCATTAGGGTGTCTACATAATGGAGTGTTGAATTAGTAAAATAGACCAATCAGTGATAGTTGCACTATTCTGTAACACGCACCAACTGACCCATGTGGCTATCTCGCTGCTCTTATCGAGCATCACAAACGTACCCTTAGCCAAAAGGAAACAACGAGTCATTAAGGCAGTCTTACACGACGCAGAATTCTGCACATAGAAATTACATCTCGCGTAAATCAGCAAACTAACACCGGACAATGTTATATAGGACCCGTATAGACGTTTACACACGATTTCTGCATAACACGCGCAATTAATATAATCTCTCGCATGCGCCATGCATAATTATGTCTCGTATAATAAAAGACCGTGAATGTAGCAGAAATAGTAATTACATCTTTTTTAACGCCGTAATCATTCTCAGAGAAAACGTAGTCCTAGAATAACCCAAAATATCAACGGACAAAAGAAAACTTTTAATTAAAAATATTCACGGTGAAGGGTTATTGTTTCGTTTTGAAAAGCATCTTGCGAACGATATTAGAGGAAATACAATAATGGTTGGGTTATACCACTACGTCCCCGGTAACTTTGTTATTTTAAATGAGAATGCGGATTCCGAATTTTCACTATGTTTTTCTTGGCTTCTCCGACGTAATTAAACGATCGATGAAATAACATTTTCAGTTTGTATCTGATAAAATTCGAACCTATAACACCCGTTTGCCGGATAGGTGCGCTACCACCATTCCACATAATCTGTAGGAACGAGTCTCTTTAAATACCTGGGTCCTTGATGTCTGTAAGTATAATGCAATATCTCG
Source organism: Oryctes borbonicus (assembly GCA_902654985.2). NCBI lineage: Eukaryota > Metazoa > Arthropoda > Insecta > Coleoptera > Scarabaeidae > Oryctes > Oryctes borbonicus. Next base: position 13,810,530 of record LR736860.1, on the reverse strand, counting down.
TCAGGCATATCTTTGAGTGCCAAGTATAAACCAATTAATTAATATATTGCCTTTTGATGGCGAGAAGCGAAACGTTGGAAAAATCAAGATAATTATGGTTTCTTCACTCTAGTCCAGTTTAAATACCTTGCGCACGGCCGTTTTAGGAAGATCAATGTCGCGACCAATATGGCAATGCTCGAAAAATTACTTATTTAAAAAAAAACAGTATAACGAGAATGACCTGTGTTAAGGAAATTTATTTCACAAGATTATCTCCTTGTAGCTCTGTACGCCTAGTCCGGCGATGCTCTAGCTTTTTTAAGCCATTCAAATAGTAGAATTTGTCGGACTCGGCAAAATAGGCATCTGCTTCGGTAATGACCTCTTCATTTGACGTGAACCGTTTCTGGCTAAGCCCCTTTTTCAAGATTGGAAGAACAAAAAAGTCACAAGGGTCCAAATCTAGTGAATATGGAGGATGGGGCAGCAACTTGTACGGAAATTAGAGTAATTTTGCTGTCGCAATAGTCGATTCTTGGACGCTAACCCAAAGATAGAGACTTTTTTTCTTTGTTAGGTGGAGCCCTCTTGTTCCTGGTTCGGCGAAAAATCGTTGCCATAACTTTTCAAGCCGATGGAATTGTCTTCTTTGGTACACGTTCGCCGGGAAAAACCTATTTTGCCGATTAACCTTTGATTTCTGACGTGTCCATGTCTCATCTACAGTCACATAACGCCGTAGAAACTCACTCGTATTGAGCTTTAACTTGTCCGAATATTTGCTTTGAAGTTATCACGCGATGCCGTTTTGAATGAATCGTCAGCAGGGGCGGCACCTATCTTGCAGAATGCCTTATACCCAATTTTTCGTGAGGATATTTTGCACACGTTCAGGAGATGCTTACCACATTAGCATTCTCTCTAATCTTCACCGAACACGCTATCATTAACTTAACTGATCATATCGTCCCTAGTCATCAAAGGCGGATGTTCGACCATACTTAAATTCATTAATTACCAGTCTGATGGTAGTCATCGAAGGTGCACGTTCCTTATAAACTGCACCAAGCTTCTCTTTGATTTTTGCACATGTTCTCTTATCCAAAATAAGAAATCGAATCAATACTACTCGATATAGGAGTACTCCTGGTACAATCCTCGTGCAATAAACGCTACTTTTTTTATTTTTTATTGTGGTTTATTGAAAAACCTGACCTATCAAAAAAATTTTCCAAAACATTAAGAAGCAATGAATTTTCGATTAATATATAAAATGCAAATGCGCTTCGATTTGCTCTTGAAATATACAGATACGTTGCCAAACTGGATTGTAAATTTTCGCAACAGATTTTTTCGAAATATCATTAACAATTAATCGATAACGTTACAATATGCGTTCGTTTTATACGCGCGTACAGCATGCAATCACCAACAGGAAATTGAAATCCTAGCCGCTTGGTGCCGCCACAGACTGGTAAACATAAAGCCGAGCGTAGTAAACTACTCCCGTTTTAGCCCGCGGGAAATTTTATTATCTATAAGTGGTAAGCCATATTTAATCCTCTCAATTTTACTTCAATGCCAACGGGAAAGTTTACCGCAGACGGACGAGAGCAAAAAAAGAAAACGCAAAGGCGGATTGAAAAGAAAACCGTATAAAAGATATATTTATAGCGAACGATGTGAATTCCAAACGCGTATGAGTGGTTGCAGCTATTTAGGATGAAGAATCGACGTGTGGTAGCTTCATATTTACGAAGCAAGTTTTGAAAGTAATACTTGATGTTTTATATTGATCGTATCAGAAGCTATTTCACGTTTTGAATGAATTACTCGGGATTAGTAGAATATCTTTGAGGAAAGCGATGATGGTAGATAAGAAGTACAACGGTGAACCATTGTAGAGCGCCAGTTTTCGATTAAAATGCTGGCAACTACAATTACCAATAAAATTTTATCAAGAATGAAACGTGATTTTTGTTTTCAAATTTAATCGCTTATACAAGACATAGCGAAAATATGAAACCATGTTTAATATTCCGAAACGCGAACTAGATTTTATATTAACTTATTAATGGTGACCCAAAAAAACTTTGATTCCAATGGTCCTAAAAAAAAAGAATTAATCCAAATCTACTTCATTCTCTGTATCATGGTCACTAATTAGTTGGAAATTAGGGTCTGTTTCCTCATTATCACTATCAGATGATACTTGGTCCTCTTCGCAGTCTTTTGATAATAACTTATTCATTCAGAAGAGGTTTTTGAGGAAGTTGTCCTTCAAGATAGAAGGAGTATATCCGTAGGGCAGCATTGCTTATACTCTGCTGTTGGAGCGTCATATGATGGAACCTTTGGGTGTGGGTAGAGTTAATGCAACTGCGTGTTTTATATTGAAATTGATTAAAAACAGTGTGAATTGTCCGAACCTGCTAGCACGTCTCCTGTTTAATGTGCCAAGGTTATCATCTAAATACTGCGATACTTTTCGTGATCCCTCATATAGAACTAATGTTCCGCGCAAAGCGAACTAATTTTAGATCTTCTTGATGATTAAGGTGAAAATAGAGTTTTGAGGAAGATGGGTCCAAGATAAGACAAACTAAAACGTGAGTGGTAACCCTTGGTTTTTGTTTGTTTATTCCTTCATTGTACAACTAACCTGAACAACCTGGAGTGAAAAGGAAACAACGATTATGTTTCGTTTTAGGTCTCTCAGACCCAAGCTCACCACTGGAAGGGTTAGCAACAATAGCTAATTTCACTTTCTCTATTCAATAGTTCGTTCAATTCTCTAAACATACGTAAGAGTTTTTATATTATAAAAAAAGTTTTCAGAGAGAAAGCCAGTTAAATACAAGTGTTCTGAAAATACCATATTCAATTAATTTTGCACTAAAATCATGTTACCTGTCTGACGCTTTGACAAAAATATGCTCAGAAGTTCAATCTCTTAATGTTGGTGAAAATGTGAATTATGCTTGTAAATCTTTATTATGGCGCATATTAAGTGAAAGAGAGAGAAAGATTGTAGAGACATAAACAAAAATTTCACAAAAATATAGTGTTTAGTGTTAGGGTTTAGGTTTAGGATTAGACAATTATGGAGACCAATAGCAAAGTGGCAACCTCAGTCATTTGCTGCTTAAGCAGATCCACGAAAAATAATTGTGAAGTAAGATTGTTGATAATCGTATTATTAGTAATTCTTTTAAAAAATTGCTTAATGGAGAAAGTAACCAATAACTTTTCTGTAACACTTCCTTTCACTACACTACACTACACTATTTATTTTTTATTAATTCCAAATACAAAAGTAGTAATCAGTTATGAAATTCTTACAGCAATTTCACGTTACCCTATGTGAACGTAGCGTAATACATCTACTGAATGGAAGAAAGAAAAAGACGGAACCGCGATTTTTCAAAATTCAAGTTGTGTGGCAAGTCTTTCATGCCAAAACAGGGAAAAATACAAAAAATAGTTTGTTGCTAACGTAGGGCTCCTTGATTCTGGCACACATCAAATTTCACCAAATAATTCGTGAAATATTAAACAGCCTCTATGTTTTCGCTATATTTATAATATTCATTGCATATTACACAAAACTTATCTATATGACTATATTCTTAGATTTTGGGTTTAAACCGCGTCGTTGTCGTAGACTCTCCCCATTTGTTGGTGCCTGAAACTAATTACTTGGACCAGAATAGACCCCATCATTAAGATAGAAAACCACTCAGTTAAATATGGGAGAAATTGTGTATTCATTGAACATCTTTTTTTAGTTCAATCGAAAAAATCTGGTATTTGGTTGAATTATAAAAGATTACAATAGAGATATTCACCCCAAATGTTTGTTTTTCAAATCATTACTTTATTTTCACCTTTTAAACTGAAAATTTGGTATCAAGTACCTTTACTATTTGAGAGAATAACTAGTAGTTCGTCGTTTTATCTGCACACGCGTCTAGATAGTTTCTTTTTCTGCGAAACACCTTGTCATTAATAAAAAAAAGTCGTCACGAAGAATATATTCTTGTTTCTATAATGTATCCTTAAAAAGAGAAATGAGTATGTACTCGTTCTACGTATACTTGGAATCTATCTTCGAGATCTAAATATAACCGTGTCTAGTCCATAGAAATAGCGGAATTCAACGTAAGATAGTATGTCACGGGTGATCTTTTATCTACGGTTCATCAGAACGTACGCATCTTAGAGTTGATAAAGTAATTAATGTTTATACGTGTGTACGTTTTACGCGTCCAGCAAAATACGAAATGATCCAAAACTTCTAGAAGTATCTGACGTCCAAAGAGAAAATGAGATTTTTTTAATAACTTAGATATCGCGAAAAGAACCAAAGGCGCGTATCGTAATTATGAAATTGTCACCCAAATACTCTGTTGTGGTTTATTTGCGATTGTTAACTACTATAGATTGTCGTAGAAAACTTTTGAAATGCTTTGGTTAAATATTTGGTAGTTTTGCAGTTAATTGTCATTAGTTTTGTTAAATACACTACCCGACAAAAACATAGACGCGGTATCGTTTCTATTTACGAAACAAAGTTTATAGACTTTATATAAAATGGAAATGAGGATTATTAATACTTGTTATGTAAATAGTCCATTTATAGATATTTCTGGGTATTTATTGCTTTATGAGGGGTAATTGAGATTTTCCCAGATCAAAATAGGAATTTTAAATGCGACAAAAATTTAGACCCTGTGCATTTATTACATTAATATAAGCAAAAATATTTTAATTTGATGCTTCTCTTTATATGCAGCGGTTGTGCTGGTAAAGTGTACACATTTCACTACGAAAAATTATATTTTATAAAGTGTTTGCAATATGGGTAGAAAAAAGCAATTATCCTTGATAGAAAGGGGTAAAGTTCTAGCCTGGCACCAGGATGGTGTTAGTAAGAAGGAAATTGCTCGTCGGTTACGAAGAAGCGATCATTCCGTTAGAAATTTCCTAAAAGATCTGGAAAATTACGGCAAACTAAAAGGCCAGGGGCGACCGAAAGCTGTAAGTGAGCGGGATAAACGCATGATATTGCGGTGTGCATCCAATTCTTCTGCGTCGGCGAGAGTTATTGCAGAATAGGGGGGGGGTACAAACGCACGTGGTAATGTTCAAAGGATTTTAAAGACGTCACCGATAATATCACGAAAGAAAATGTTGAGAAAACCGCCACTTTCGGCGAAACACAAAGAAGCGAGGTTGAGATTTGCTGAAGAACACGTATCCTGGAAGAAACAATTGGAAAAAGTTATATTTTCCGATGAGAAACGTTTTAATTTGGACGGACCGGATGGGTACTCGCATTATTATCATGATCTGAGAAAGGAACCAAAAGTGAAATGACCAGACAATTAGGGGGTGGATCTGTGATGATATGGGCAGCGATTGGATTCCGCGATAAAAGTGGGATAGTGTTTTGCACAAACAAAATGACATCTGTGACGTATAAAGACTTATTGCGTGACAATCTTCTACGTTTTGGAAACCAATGGGCCGGGCGCAATTTTGTTGTTCAGCAAGATAACGCGCCAATTCATAAAGCAAAAACCATTACTGAATGGTTTAAAGAGAAAAAGATTAAAACTTTACAGTGGCCGGCACGGTCACCAGACTTAAACAGTATTGAAAATACGTGGGGTGAATTGGCACGTCGGGTTTATGGCGGGGCCGTCAATATTTCACGGTACAGGAACTGAAAACTTCGATAGTGACTGAATGGCAGAATATCGCTCAAAGTTATGTGTTGAATTTATATAAATCTATTAATAACAGACTATTGGAAGTGATTAAGAACAATGGATGATCTACGCATTACTAATCACTCATTTGTTGATTTTTGTTTTACATTTGCATTTACTTTTATGAATAAAAACTTAATTAGATATCTTGCTAGTTTCGCAAAGAAATGTAACCCTTAAAACCCGTAGAACATCTTACCGCGTCTAAGTTTTTGTCGGGGAGCGTATCTCTTGAGATATTTGTACCTACTTAAAATAGTTTGAAATATTTAATAATTTCAGAATTATTTACTGCTGATGAAAGTAACAGCAGTGACGATGAAATACCTGTAAAGAGCATTCCTTTCCTGTAATTACTGATACCAATTAAAAACAAAAATTATAGAAGAAAGGCCAAAAATTCACGAATTTGAACAAGTGATTATTAAATAAGGTGACGAGTTCGGAGAGACTTTTCGAATGTCCGTGCATTTACTTATATTAAAAAAAGAAACAGTATATTTAATTCTATTGTGAATCCATGATGTAAAATTATTTTGCAAATACAAACTACGTCTAAAACTCACATCTTGCTCGAAAAAGGAAGACTGTAAACTATTTTCTTTAAAGCAAACATTGAATAATAAAGTAATAATAAAAATTATGGTATGTGTATTGGTCTCCAACCAATTGAACCAATTGGTTTTCAACCAATTGAACTAATTGGTCTTCAGCCAATTGAACATTTTCATCTTAAGTTTCTTTTTCTCCTTGTATCGTTTTTCCTTTTTTTTCATTCAACTGTAGTAACATTTGAAAGCATTCTTTCCTAGTGGGCTACGTGTCTACAATTACGAGGAGATAACGGATTGTCTACAAGGCTGTTGGGTCTGCTACCGGCATGTAGGTTATGTATGATAGTTTACATATAACGCAGCAGTATAATGTTATTGGAGGGGATAAAGAAACCAAAAAATCTTAACATCGTTTAGGTGGCAACTGAAACGACCAACCTTCCGCTATCACATTCCGTACATGTCATAATTTCCAGGAATGGGACACAAAACCAAGAAACCGGTTACTATTTGCTAATTACGATTCACACACAGTTAGTACATACATCTAGTAGAAAGTGAAGATTAAATGTATGGAACTGAATGTCTACCAAATATCCTTTAAACTCGCTACAAACATCGTTCTTTTAGACTCGGTTCTTGGACTCAGTCTTGTGATTTGACACTTCGTGTATTATGGTGGTTACGAAATGAGATGGTGGACTTATTCAACCCTTTTTTGTTTTTTTGTGAAACTATAATCTTTCTATTCATGGTAGCTTGACTCTATTTAATTGTACATCAAAAAGTTTGAAAGTTACAATTTTAGAAGAAGAAAAGGTATATCGTTAACACTTATGGATATTTTTATTAATATTTAAAAGAACCGTACAAATGAGACAAGAAATTAGAATATCTCCAGATATTATTTACAAGTAGTGTCTGAAATCGTACTAAGAGTGAGCCTGCAATTAGAAGAAGACTCAAAAAAGTTGATTTGTGGTCATATAAGACATGCAGAGACATCATCGAGTAGCACGAATAACCTTCGCCCATAAACACCGAAACTGGAATGATGCTTCGAGGGGTCAAATTTTATTCGCAAATGACAACTCTTGCTATGTAAATTCAATTGATGGTAGGAAAAGATCGTATCGACGTCCAAGAGAATAAAATTAACAAATCAATTTCCTTCTTACTATCTATTTCGGTGAAGACTCAATTTCGATGTGGGGTATACCAGGTGTGTCGGTAATTCCTTTCCGGTTTTTCCGGCAGATGTCACTGGCCATAAGTATGAAATGTTATGATTTGATACATATGTAATTTTATTCTACTGACATTAACCTTAAAACTACACAAGTTACGTTCCGCCAAAATAACAGCGTTATAGATTTATAATTTTTTGAAAATGTCGAGTTTTGTGCCTGAAAACGTGCATTTGCGGCACGCATTACTTTTCTTGTTTCATCAAAAGAAAAAAGCCGCTGAAAGTCATCGTTTGCTAGTAGAGACTTACGGTGAGCATGCTCCAACCATAAGAACATGTGAAACGTGGTTTCGACAATTCAAATGTGGTGATTTCAACGTTCAAGATAAAGAACGTCCTGGTAGGCCGAAAACGTTTGAAGACGCGGAATTGCAGGAGCTATTGGATGAAGACTCAACACAAACTCAAAAACAATTAGCAGAAAAGTTGAATGTGGGCCGAGTAGCAATTTGTGAACGATTACAAGCTATGGGAAAGATCCAAAAGATGGGGAGATGGGTGCCACATGAATTGAATGACAGACAAATGGAAAATCGAAAAATCGTTAGTGAAATTCTGCTTCAAAGGTATGAAAGGAAGTCATTTCTGCATCGAATAGTAACGGGTGATGAAAAATGGATTTATTTCGAAAATCCCAAGCGAAAAAAATCATGGTTATCACCTGGCGAAGCTGGCCCATCGACTGCAAGGCCAAATCGCTTTGGTCGCAAGACCATGCTCTGTGTCTGGTGGGACCAGATTGGTGTCGTATATTATGAACTGTTGAAACCGGGAGAAACAGTTAATAGTGATCGCTACCGACAACAAATGATCAATTTGAACTGTGCATTGATCGAAAAACGTCCACAATACGCTGAAAGACATGATAAAGTGATTTTGCAACATGACAACGCGCCGTCTCATACAGCAAAACCAGTCAAAGAAATGTTGAAATCACTTGGATGGGAAGTTTTATCGCACCCGCCGTACTCTCCAGATATGGCTCCATCCGACTACCACCTTTTCGCATCGATGGGGCACGCGCTTGCAGAGCAGCACTTCGCCGATTTCGAAGAAGTTAAAAAATGGCTCGATGAATGGTTTAGCTCAAAGGAGGAACTGTTCTTTTGGAATGGCATTTCATAAATTGCCTGAGAGATGGACAAAATGTATAGAATCAAATGGCCAATACTTTGAATAAATAAATTTTAACTATCCATTCTAAGTAACGTGTTTTCTTTAGCGAAAAAACCGGAAAAGAATTACCGACACACCTGGTATGTTTAGAGATTGGTGGTGGTTATTGGTGATGGTCTAATAGCTGAAAAGTGCTTAATGTAAGACAGGGGAAGTACCAGAAGTGGCCTGCATGTTTCCCGGATTTGAATCCGATCGAACATTTCTGAGACATGCTAAACAAACGACTTAGATCAAGAATTCCTGCAGCAGCATGCTATGTTGCCAATTGAAATATGAAGTAATTTACCCGGGGTAGTTATCGACAACATCATGGGAGGACGGATAATTGCAATCAGAGGGGGCAGGCAAATTACAAGAGATTCCGTTGAAATTTAAAAAAAAAAGCTTCATTCTTTTACATTTGCTGGTATGGGTATGTTAAACTTTCGCTTTTATACGGACTTCACAGATTTAAGTCATTATTTTCTGCAGTTTTTTTCTAAGTAATCGATGTACTAATTTGCCGCCACACCTTTTGCACATAATTTCAGAGCGGCTGAGCATTTAGCAGTTGTCGTTCCTTGGGCAGACGTTCGAACTTTGCATTTCGACTCGAATTATCCTAATTTGGCCTCATCGGTCCATTTGCAATAAGGTAAGATAATTACCTCAATTTGTAAACTGATTTCACTGTATTTCACTTAATTGGTAAAAATGGAAAATATAATTAATGGATTTTTGGCAGAAATGAATGGTTTGAAGTAAAATCTAATTTCTTCAAGATCATGTAGCTCTAATTTGTTGCTTGTTATACGAACATCTCGTTTGGTAAGTGTGTACTGATGAAGAATACTTATCGAGAAAAGTAGAAGGTGAAGTAAACAGAGTAAAATTTCGTAAGATTTTATGTACATCCAAAGCAGGTATTGCGTCATTTTTTGGTGACCTATATAAATAGGAGTTAAAGGAATAAACAAATGTAAACACTTACATATGCTTTGAAGAATAAATGACTATTACCTGTTACAGTTCCTTAAATAAAACAGTCTTGTAAAAGATACAAAATAAATAATATAATATGTAGCATAGCGCTAAACTAACGTTGTGCTTTTTCAAATATGACCTCGAAATTGATTGTGTTATTCATTACTTTTACGGTCATATTCCATATATTAGGATCTTGTATTTATTACACTAACAAGAAATATACTGATGTTAAAGGTGCAATTAAAATGAAAATTGCAAAAACTATACGTATGCAAGTAAATTGTAACGAGTTTTCCAGTCAATTCGCCTAACCGCTCCACGTGTTCTAAAAGTGATATTAATGCGTTGTTTATTGCTGAATGTGCTTAATGGGAGTCTTTATTATTTAAAATTCTTTTCGCTGTGTAACGAGCTTATTTAAAAGCAATAAAAATATGAATAAACAAACACAATGAATGATCATAACCTTGTATATTAATAGCGTAGCATTCCGTATGTAATAATGCCTGTATGTAGGCATGTGCATAGAAAGAATTTGTATTTTGGATGATAAAAAATATATGGTTTAATTAGATAATTGAAATCCCCCTAAAGCAATTATTCAAATTTTATTATAGAGTTCTTATTACCGAAAACATTTTAACATTTCTCAATTTTGAAATCTGTAGAACGTACTTTGAAAAGACTAAAGAAAGTTGAAAAGTGGTTTAAAAATTTAGATTATAAGGCCTCTAAATTACAAAGAAATGCGTAAAGTTTTTTCCTTGAAATACTTAACGAATCCAGTGGTTTTAGATCAGCAGGAAATATATTAAATAATTTCATACCTAAGAACACAAAAGTATCGGCAACCTCCACACTACACAAGTTTAATTTATTAATCCGGGACTGTTTTTCGCAAATTCGTTCACCAGTTGAGAATGTGTATAATTTATATCCTCAAAACGGCTGTGCCAGATTACTTAATTAATTTGTGTGGTGCGGAGGTTGCCGATCCTTTTATGTTGTTAGCCATACTACGCCACAATCTTTGCTATCATTTTTGAATTTCATACCTATGTAAGTGAGATTATTCTCACCAAAAGTGAAATGGTGTTTTAGGTAGCAGTTGTGTGATTTATTGCGCGTACCACAGTCATGGGTAAAGGCACGTTGTTCAAATAAAGAAGTATGTTCATACAGAAATAAAGAATATATCTCTTTTTTTGCATTAGGAAAATTCACAATAAACGATTATCACCACCCCAATGATGCCATATTTTATATATTTCGGTAGTAGTAAACATAATATATGAGATTCAACTAACAGATCCCTTATTTGCCGTATGGCAAAAAAAATACTCGTTATTCACGTTAAGATTGCGGTAGATGGCACACGATCGGCGTCTATATTACACCGGCGAAATTTACTCAATGGAAAAATAGTCGCGAATTCAATTTGACAGCATCGTAAGCATAATGTTTGGGTATCAATATTTTGTAGCAAGAGCAAAGAACAATATCGAGCGAAATGATAAGCTTTTGTATTTTATTTGCAGTATATTATGGTTATATTATGGCATCATTCGATGATACAGCAATAACAAAGGAACAGTAAATATCTTTCAATATAAATTCATCCTTCAGTTATCTGTCTTATTTGGAACCAACAGATATCACATACAGATTCGGCACACATCTTGAAGCCCTTGTCAACGGTATTCTGGCGGTATATATGTTGTGTGTGCCGGATCTGTATGTGATATCTCTTGGACGACCCAAGATATTAATTTTTTTTGTGTGTAGGGGTTATAGGTGGACTATCTCTTGGGCCATTTGTAAGCTAACGGTATCTCAGTGGTAGAATCTTGCGTAACTAAGTATTGTGTGTGTCAAATCCTTATATATCTGTTGGACGACCAATTGGACGACCAAAGATGATTTTTTTTTGTGTAAACGTCTTAAGAGGTCGGTCTTGCCAGAACTCCCCCTATTTTAAAAAATGTAGCTATAAAATATATAATTATTGAATAACATTAAGTGGTGTAAATACGGATTTTGTTACAGTTTCATTCAAAACCAGTCGGCGAAGCATAAGCAAACGGTCAGTCCATTAGCACCTCGCTATTATTTCCCTGTTGCTTTTACTGGAAGTTATCGTAAAACAAGTCCGACCTATTTCCTCCCTTAGCAACTGGGATCAATAAACCAAGCGTCACCAACCGCTTGTCCATCCGCTTCCAGACACATGAAATAAATAAATAGGATGTACTACCGTTGAGGCAGGTCTAAATCGTCGAACCTAGCCGACGAAAACCGCTAAGAGCGCCCGTGTTCGCGGCGTCGCGACGACCCCATGCTACCAAGACGATAAAAGGCGTCAAAACAGTCAAGAGGTCTTTGTGCGAACGGTACGCCAGCATGTGTCTACCAACACCAAACAGTGGAACAGAACAGCGCGAACCTTCGCACGATGTAGATCGCTAGCAGAGCAGCAGTAAGAATCGTATATTCTCGCAACAAGCCTCGAGAGCGCGGGAAAAGCAAAAGAAAAAACGCACGCGAATCGAGCGCACAAATTACGCGCGTCGCTTACTTCGATAATTACCGCGTACATCATCGATATAGAAAAACGTATAAATTGCAAGGAATAAAACGAACCGCTTCATCTTTTTGTCGTCTAGATCTATAATCTAGACTCATATACTCCTAAAAAGTGTCAAAATAGGAATTATTAACTCATTCAAATCTCGTAATGGCAGTTACTGTTAATGTTTTGACGCGGAGTCGTTGTTGAAATGTAAGTGCTTTGCGTTTTTAGATATTGCATTGTTGCAAACAAGTACGGAGTGTGCAAGTGTGTGCATGTGTGTTATCTTGATCTATACAATAGCGCATATATTGCGTTCTGTAAGGAGTTTATGAGGCGTTTTATGGCTTAAAGATCGATTAAAACGAGATAAAATTTAAAAAATCCACTGTGCCGTTAAACGTCAGAAAAGGGTATGTGTTGTTTTATTTTTTATTCTACGTTGATAATTTTGATTTATTTTCTGTTGTACTTACTAACAATCTAACATTATCTTTCAAAAACAAATAGTCTTGGCTGCATACGGCGATTCTTCTGAGCTAGTACAATATACCTAAACAATTCAAAAATTTTACATTAATGAGACTTTAATTTTAACTTATTTTTTTCCAAGTTCGTTACTGAGAGGTGAAATTGTTATATTTAATAACAAGATTAATTATTAGGATACAAAAATTAAAAGCAAAACTTTGAAGATAATTAGATGAGATTCGTATATTAAAATGTTTTATTTAAACAACAGAAAACAGTGCTCCAGAGGCTTGGATTGATAAACAAGATAATTGTGAACTGCAAAAGAATCTTATAATTCAGTAAGAATAACTGAGCATTCTAGGCTTTGTTAGTAATAGGAATGTATTGCTTATAAACAAGTTGTAAAGAAATTTAAGTAAGCTTTGGAAACTAGCTCATCTTCTTGAACTAATAGGCTCTTAATAGCTACAGGTTTTAAAGAAGAATTTATTGAATTTCATACTTGTTATGGAAAAACTAATTTCATTTTGACAACCTTTAATTAGTAATGCTTAGATGCAATGCAAAATGCATTAGACCACTGTTCTTAATATACACATTTTGTAACAAAATATTTTCCTTTGACATAGTTATAACGTAAAACTTTGAATAATCAAAAATGGAACGTTTGATTTTACTCACTTTTTGCTCTGCAGCTTATTTTTATACTTGTTTACCTTACCTTGTTCGTACTTAAAGTAAAATTGAGTAAAATGAACATTTTATTGTTTTTGTAATTTATAGGTATTTATTTATGTATGTTTGTATAGTTACTTATATATAGTTGGATAAGTAAGCAAAGACGTCGTAACTCTACTATGTAAAGTGATACAAATATTGTTTTAGCTTTATAAGAGATTAGCTCATTTCCTTCTTCACGAGACGCCAACATGGAAGATTTTTTCGCCATCATAATAACAGTAGATAACAAATGAATTTTAGATTGCATAGTAAACTTTCCTGCAAAAGGAGTGAACAGGCTTGGGAAGAATATTAATTAGATTATTAATTGTTATTAAGTTATTGTTCTACGCCTTCTAACCTTGCTGCATTAGATACATCAGAGTAATCTAATACCATTGCTATTGAATTTTAAATGAAATGAGTGTACCTTCTTGAGAACAGGTGATTAATGTTAAAAACATGTTTATAACGGCACACCAATCCAATGTTTGCCAGAAATTTCCTCTAAAAAAATGATTAAAAAAGGAAAGGGTTGATGAGTGATAGAGCTACATTGTGGATATAAAGAATGTGGTAATGGAGGATAAACATTGTTTTCAGGATATGGGAGCCTTTCTTAATAGATTCCCGAATAGTCACTAACTGAACCTTTACTCAAATCTTTGATAATAATAGCAAAAACCGTGAGGTAGTACGATAAACACAAAAGCGATCGCCACATTCCGCATCGCAAGAAATATTTAATAAATTTGGAATATATTTCGGAAATTTGTGGATTGTTTTTGCCCGTCGTACGACCAGTTCAATTGTAACATACCCTAAAAAATATATATTTGCCTGTATCCACCTTTATCGCCTACCCTGAGCTGAAACATGAGAAATACTCGAAAGTAAAAGAAAAATTTCTGGCCTCGAAAACATAACAAAAGCTACGCGCAGATTAGAGGACCTACTCCTCGGTTTAACAACTTTTTATTCTTTTCATAGTTTCATAAGCGTCTAATTCTTGCTTCTCTCTCTCTCAACGAATTAATTAAATTGAAGCTTTCTAATTTAATATTATGTTCGGTTTCGTTTATGTGTTGACGATTCGATTCCCCCATAACGGTAACGCGCCATGTGTTCTTTGAACCTGGGGACTATTGTCTGTCTCGTTTGCGCAATATAAGCTTTATCATAGTCTTCGTATGCAGTTTTATAAATTCTTTGTATCCGGCTTCTTGATTTGCCTAGGAGGTTTGTATGGGTATTTCGCGAGCTGAAACCCACATTCACATCTTGTTCCCCAAAAACTGTACTTATCCCTTCGATATCCTGTGAATGAAAATTTTCAAAAATTTCTTGGACAGACCAAAATTATAACCGTGGAGTTTCCCAAATGATGGCTATATTGAAACTTCCTAACGATACGATTAACATGTCTAGAAAAGTAACCCTTATAAATCGCTACAATACCATAGCACGGAATTAATATTATAATTTTGCCTTCCTTATACGTATTGTAATGTTACAAGTAACGTCTCAGAAGTTATCTGTCATCAGCGCCACCTTAATTGATCCGCCTATCTGAAATAAAGGTTTCTCTAGTGGTTGAGAGCTCCATTTTGAGAACAAAATTCCTTTTTTTGGCCGGTTATCTTTGAAACAAGTCCACCCAACAACGGTAGTGGTGAAATGGCAGATTAACTACTGTTGCATTCTATTTTCCCATTTTTCATAATTTCTAATTTAATGTAAAATCTTTCTACAACAAGTTTCAGTGTAGGCTTAGCTATATCAAAGAGAAATTTCCTCAATTAATAATCGTCTTCTGATAACCCTGCTTTGCGAAAAAAAACCAAATGAGAAAGCAAAGTGTATGTTGATCAACGGAAATTAGAAATGATGGAAGTGATGGAAAATTTTTAGTTAAGATTAGAAATATGCAGGCAGATATGGTTTACACTTGAACGGTGTTATTCAAAAAAATACAATGGCATATTTTACTCAAAATAAATCTTTAAAAATTTTTACTGAAAATAAACATTGAACGAAAAATGTGATGTGCTAAATTTTCCCGCTTCTCTGATAGACCCAGTACACATGGACAAAGCTGTATATGAGGAAGTCTCCAACAACGATAACGATATAATATTAGATATTAGTTGTTAAAAGAAAAATCTGTGTTGTCCAGAGAAAGTATCGTTTTTCGAAGAAATATCATTTATATATCGGTCGTTCTTCCGACAATATTTCATTCCGTGCATAGATTCTCGATTATACACTGTAATTAGATATATCAAAGCATTTGAATCGCGTACGAAGATGGTGCGTAGTAAGTGGTAATCTAAACAGTTTCTTTCATCTCGCCAAGATCTTCTTGGGAGTCTTGCAGGGCTATCACGAAAACCGAGTACCGTAGAACGAACGTGTTTGTCAACCGTTTTGATATCTGAATCGGCCAACGTTATCGGCTAAATGACCCATCCCATATCATTTTTAATTAAAGTAACGTGGTGCTGTTTACGTTACATAATGGCGTTGCGCCAAAGTGCTACCCGTTCACATTAATGAAATGATTAATTAAAATTCACTCACGCGTTGATAAGACAGTAACGATATTCATGACCTTTTATTTTCACATGTATTCATAGATCGTTACGTTGCAGTGCTGGCACATTTTTTTTGTATCCAATCCAGTATTGAATAGGAGATTATCGCCAGAGCGGAATATCTTTATTTATGAGGCGGATGCGGGGATGTCGTGAGCTGAACTTAATGCAAAATCCCGCTTTAATGTTAGAAGCAATTTGTGTTTATTACGGGAGATAACAATTACTGCAATATCGGAATTATTACGTCGGCGAATCGTGATAATCTTATGACATGGTGAATATTATAACGCATCGATGCTAGAAGACATGAATTGAAATAAAACGAGATTTGAAGCTTGATGTTTCAGCAATATTTTGCTTACCTTTAAAGGTAAATATATGGTATGACTCAATTAGTTTTAAATAGATTTTTAAACAAGATATTTCACATATTTCATTATATACTTCTGGACAAAATTAACGCACCAACACAATAAATCCCAAAATGTATATTTTAATTTGAAGAATATTAATAGTTAGGACGAGAGCGAAAACGATACACCAGTACAGCAGATGCACGCTTTTCTGCTTTAGGAACCCGGTGGGTAACTAGCTCGGTATTAAGAAATGATCTCGAAACTACCCGTAAGGTTCCGGTTTCTGCTCCAACAGTTAGAAGAAGGTTAAAAGAACCTGGACTTGTTAATAGAGTACTAACTATTTGTTTTGGAGCGGAATTCAGAGGACTTTATCGTCGCGCAATAAGCTTGGTGCAAGCAGATTTAAGGAGACGGATTGTCCCGTGGCCCGATCTATAAAAATTTCAATTGCATAGTTTCAAAAGTCGGATGTATTTCGTCGAGTTGAAGAACGAATGGAAGAGCAACGTGTTACCAGAACTGTTAAACGTGGGAGTAATAATAAAAAATGGTTTAGGGCTGCTTTGGATGTGGTCTAATTGGCGCATTGTTTAAAATTGATGGAATATTGACGAAGGTCCTTTATTTGAACATTTTGTAAGAATATGGGCCCGAAATAATTCCCGGCAGATTAGTGTTTCGACAGGGAAACGCTCCTAAGTATATGGCAAAAGTACACAAGAATTCTTTTGGGTCTTCTCACATGAATGGAGAGGGTACCGTGGAGTGCGAATTTGGCCGAATAAAACTGACATGGGACCATTTAGAAGGAGAATTGCAAAAGTTACGCCCAACTAATAAACTCGCACCTTTGAGAGTATGAGAACCCTATAGCGCATGTTGTGTAACTGTTATGTAAATGCCATCAGCCGCACTCGACAACAACATTAGAAGCCTTCCCCTATTTTATAATAATTTTGTTGCAATAAATATATTATGGTCGCAGTGACTAAAAGCATTTGTGCCTCTGCCCAATAATACTAATACCCTATAGCGCTATTGGAAACAAGATATTGACTCCTTGTTTTATTTTACGATTCTCTTGTTTTTCAGCTACTTGATAGCGGTACAGGAATATGGAGATGTAAAAATGTTTCCTTTAAAAAGGGCGCTAAGTACCGGCACTTCTATCCACGTTTCTGCATTTTTGATTTAAGACAATGCCTCATAACATTGTTATGAGACAATAAAATGAACGAATTAAATATTTCGGGTTTCTTTTGGGCTCGATTGTGGGTTCTACCTACTTTTTTTGCAATTTTAAAAATGATTAAGAGATAAATTAAACAATTTATGTGTGTACGAATTATTCTTTTATTTTAGATGAAGTTTTAAATTATATTTCGAATTAGGAATTTTTGAAGGTTTTTTTAAAAATAAATACAAATTTCTAGTGTCACCTTTAACTCAGGATTATTAAATATTATTTTTGAAAATCTGAAATTTTTAAAAATTGAATTTGTGCTTATTTTTTTGCCAATTTATTTATTTTTCAATACCTGGAATTCGATCCTGACGTCCTGACCTTTAAATCCTAACTTTGAAACATAATTTTGAACCCGGAGTCCGATCTATCGAAATCCTGCCCACAGTCATCCCAAATCCACGGATAGAAATTTTTTGTTGGTTAGAAGGTCAAAATGGTATTACTAAGTGTGATCTTGAATTAATTTTCTTTGGAGGAGCTTTGGAAAAATTGTCGAAATGGCATCCTTGATGTATTAAAAACGTTTTGAAATGCCTTGTGTTTCCATCGGAACGATGTGGACATGTCTTGGTATGATCCTGTCACGTACCATCCAAATTATGTCGGTTACCATAAGCATAATTTTAATTACTACGTATGAACGACGCACCCTTGTCTGATTTTGAAATGGTAGTGAAATTTAAATAGGAGGAGTAGAAATAATTCAGATTTTTCATTAGTAATTTTGAGTTTTCGGTTGTTTTTTTTTTACGAAATCTATCTTACTATATATGGAAGACGATGATGAGGAAAATTAGAAGGAAGAGGTTATCAACATTGCTCCGTCTTGCAATTAAAAGGAATTAACCTAGATAAACAATATCACTGCAATATTTTTGTATTATAAAAGTTTCGCGATTTGGTGCGAAAAAGCTTCCAATAATTACTACTACAATATTTGGTATGTCTTAAAGTAAATCGTTTAACCGTTTTCTAGAAACAATAAAATACAACGGCATTTCCTGCAGGTTAAATTTGCTTTTAGAGTGCCGCACCCTCTGGAAGTGACCCAGTTAAACGTGAAACAATGCATACTCTTTTTACTTTTTCGATATTTGAACAACAGATTGATGCCAATAATGCACATTTTGACAATGCTGCCGGTATGGCTTTTAAAAAGTACAAGCGGTGTATTGTGTTGTGAACACAAATGGCGCTATAACATACGCAAAACTAAGCTAAAAGTAACTAGGAAGTATCAGGCTATTTCGATATGATCTTAAAATAAGAAACGGCCAACAACCAAAAGGTTCTTCGTAGTAGTAGCATGCGAAGTGCATGTTAAAATAAACGCAGAAACATATGAAAATGAAACTATTTCAGAAAAGTTATGAACGAAGTGAGCTGCCGTCCAATAAGAAAAATGTATCATTTAAAAGCAAGTCTAAACATAAGTAGTAACTAGGAACCCGCAATACTGCAGATGCAAATTACAACAAAAGAATAAATGGCTCATTGAAAGTAGCACAATCAGAGGTGCATTAATACAATAATACGCTGAAAATACTTCGGATAAGTGGGAAATATACTTTTAGGAAACAATAATTAATTCTGTGGTGACGTATGGCGAAGCTTGAACATTATATAGTAGAAAAATAAAATCGAATGGATAAGAACAAATTAAGAAGTAAAGCCTGATGATCAACGTAATTAGAGCTCTGAGGTTGTCCTCTTTGGATTTCGTCGTATTTGTTGCACTAACGCACATTTGACGTCACTATTTGCAGAAGTTTTCTGAAGATTTGAGTTATTGCTTTCTGCGGTCTGGTGAACCGTTTCCATTTCTATCTGGTGGAGTGCATCTATTAACATCCGGCTTTTTTCTTGGTACTGCGAACACTTCGGATCAATCAAGGCAAAGGTTGAAAGACAATAGTACATATTGGATTTAATATATTACCAATTCTCAGAATTTTTCAATGTATGCCATTTCGTATATCGATCGATGCAGTTCGTGGTAAGACACCTGTATCTTTGTACATATTTATTGAAAGATAAATAAATATAGATTTTCTAGTAAAACACGAATATGGAAACATTAAATTAGCGCACCGATAACCGCTATTATTTACATTTTCGTATAGCGTATATAAGATAATACGCCTATAATTACATATTTACATAATTTTATCCAATATTTAATAAACCGCTTTGCAAAACGGATACTTAAGCTCCAAACTGATGCAGAACTGCACGGCTATAATTGGATCATAATTACGGTGCGCTTGGCCACAGTATTTACGATCGGTGGATTTGCGAGACTGATACTCAAGTTCGTCTAAAATATGTAATAAACGCGTCTGATTTAAATTTCCGAGAAGAAGGGATGTTGACTCCGAGCGCAACAGATTATTTAACCTGTCATGCCGGAGGAGAATCTTTTCGTTCCATCGCGCTACATATTTCGACGTATTACTCACGGCTAACTAACTCACGGGAGGAAATACCGGTGGATGACAGTCTCGAAATTCAGTCTTCAGCAAATTTAGTTAATTTGTAAGCAATTATTACGTAGAATAGAGGAAATGTATTAAATTAGTTACTTTACAAGGTAATACTTTTCAATATTCCATCACATATACGTCCGATATGTAAGAAAACTTAGAAATCCAAATTTAGAGGTTCTACAAGTTTAAAACGATCTGCAATTCCTCTGAAAGGTTTAATTTTGTTTCAGCTAATTGTTTTTAAATAAAGCAAAAAAAGATTGTATAAGAAAGATTAAGGCCCAAATATACTCGGTATCTCGAGATACTCTCAAAACTTAAATTTTATTCTCCTAAAAAGAATCAAAAATAAAAAGTACTGGTGCATGCTAGTAATATTAAATACTCTGAATAAGCTTCCGTTATGCCCTGAGGTAACAACTATGGAAGAAGAAGATTAAAGAATATAAATTAATTATTTGAAATGAAAAGTCAACTGTTCAGAAGTGACGTAAAAAAATTACCTAGTTTACAGAAAATCATAAAATCGCAAGTCTTCAAAAGCACTACGATTCTATATTTTACTTCAAACACAACGCGCAGGTTGATCTAAATTAACTGGGCGCAATTTTTATATCTGTTCTTGCCGATTCTACAGTGTGTGTTAAGTTAGCGGTGCACTGCAGAGAAAGTTCGGATTTTAGTTTTTCTTTTAATAGAACAAAATTCAAACTGAGAATTAGCTTGTAATGTAAAAGTTTTAAAATGAATAATTAAAAAATATCCTGTATTTTTTTATAAAAGATGCAAGAGTTAACGTTCATTACATGGTGGTATTGAGATTGGACACTACTGTTTTCGTCGAATTTCACATTTGTTTTTGTTGAAGCAGTAACAGCACAAAAATCCAAACATTTCACAAGAAGGTTTTCGCTGGATGATTTTTTACGATTTCAGTAAACGCCCAACACGACAACAATGCATCGAATCTTTAATTTTTTGATATAAAACACCATCCGAAATACTGTTTACAACTGCTTTGCAGAATGTGCGTGGTTCGGCTTCCGTTAGTGATAAATTTCTCCAAGGTAAACCAAAATCGGTTGTTATTCTAAAAAAACATGGAGGTTGTGCGCAACATGATAGAATAGATAGATTTTATGATCTATTCTCGATGGATTTCGTATAATTTGACCCAAGCACAAAAACGGTATACAATATCGACGAAACTTGCATATTTTTCGAAGGATTGAAGAACTGTTTTTGCTGAACGATATACAATAATAAGTCTCCGATGAAATAATAATCAACAACGTTGCATTATCCTTCATCGATGTGATCTATATTTGACAAATGCTATTCGGCTCAATGGAACGAGGAGATGCCACGGGAAACTGCCTCTTTTTAACTCGAGTAGCCTCTGAGAGAAAACATTTTTGGGCTAAGTGAGACCCAAGAATGTCCAGCGGTAGGACATACGACCAGAAAAATCATCTTTCATTGACAAAAACAACAATTTGTAACATTACAATACATATAGGGCATTTCAAAGTCTGGTTCGCACATGGATATACTTAACTGAAAAAAGGCATTTTTAAATAGAAAGTTTGAGTGAATATATCGATGTGCTCTACTGCAAACAATTGAAAGAAAACACAATTAATTCCTAAATTCATTCATTATCGTGTTATTTTAGGAAATTCATGAAATTGGCAATTTTTCAATAAAAAATTAAATGCGAAAAATATCATTTCTAAATTTGTTTTTGGCACTTTCAATATTCGTTTTGGTTTAAAGTATGACTAACATCTTTACGTCATATTTTGAAAATGTACAAAGTGCAATATTTAAAATAATATTAAAATTTCAATTTTACTTAGGATGCTTTCTGTAATTCTTGTTTTTTTTTTTGATTAGCTCTACCACCTTAATGAGCATTAAATTACTACTAATGTATTAACCTCCATCGAGTAGCATTGGTTACAACATAGATGTAGCAATTTGTGCCCTGTTAATTTGGATCGCCTTTATGATGGCGTTTTTAATATAAATCTATAATAACGAAACAATCAAAAATTGGGTCAAATTTTCGCATGTTTATACATATTAGATTAGAGAAAACATCAAAATATATTACTCTGTAAGGCAGTTATATAAGTTAATTAACACCTATTGTTATGTTAATGGTTACATTTGGTTTCACATGTTTTATGGAATTTGCAAGGTTATTGTTATTACTCAATATTTCTAAGTTTAGAATATGATGTTTTGCAAGGAATTGCTAGCGTAGAGAGGAAATATGTTGTTTCTATATTCCGGTAACGTTTTATTTGCATAAATTACATGCGTTCAAGATCGAAGCAATAAAGAGATTTACTAATTCAATTATTTTTGTTTTGAAATATCAGAAAAAAATGTGGAATTATAGCAACAGCCATATAAGAAGATTTTCGAAGTCGTTAAAAATTAAGTATGTCGGCAATTATAGACGTTAAATGCTTAAAATATTGAATATAAAATAATTTCTATTGGCTTCCCATAACGGAGAAGAATTATAGAAAGAACTTGATCATATTTATGATATACGTAAGTATGATAAATGCTTACGTTAAAGAAGACAACGCATTT
The DNA here is from genome assembly GCA_902654985.2 of Oryctes borbonicus. Classification (NCBI taxonomy): domain Eukaryota; kingdom Metazoa; phylum Arthropoda; class Insecta; order Coleoptera; family Scarabaeidae; genus Oryctes; species Oryctes borbonicus. The sequence goes on along the minus strand of LR736860.1, from coordinate 13,787,768 downwards.
GTGCTCTAACTGTTCTAAGTAATCCAAATAATAGGATTTGTTAATCTCAAAATAAAGCATTCTTTCAGCGATGATCTCTTCATTTGATATGAACTGCTTTTCACCAAGCCGTTTTTTCAAGTTTGAAAAAAGGAAAAGTCACAGGGCACCAAATTTGGCAATGACGGATGAGTACCTTAAGTGGACCAGTTTTAATATCGCAATTGTCGATGAGTAGGTCAGACGTTATCATGAAGGTAGAGATTTTTTTTCTTCTCTAAGTGGTTCCTTTTTCTCCTTGGTTCAACGTCGATTGGGTCTAATAAATCAGCATAGTACTGTCCTTCCCTTCTCCAAATAATTGGCCTCGCGAACTTTAAAAAATCGTCGTCTTCGCCTTCTCCGGTGAACGCTTGCCGGAAAAAAACCATTTTGCTCACTGACCTTTGGTTTCTGGCATCTAGTGATGTATCCATGCCTCATCTACAGTCACATAACGCCGCACTTGTATTGGGCTTCAACTTGTTCAAACATTGATTTGAATTTATTAAATTCGGTCACATTTAAATTTATTAATCCAGTACTTGATGGTGGTCATCGAAGGTGCATGGTCCTTGTAAATTGCATCTAACTATTCTTTGATTCCGACACACGTTTTCCCATCGAGAAAAGAAATCGAATCACTGAGCGGTATTGTTCTTTTTCCATGACTCCAGCAATTACAGGAGCCTTCAAAACAACACTATTCAAAGAAGCTCTCCGAAATGTTGGTAGACGTCAACTAAAGAATAGTACTCACTAGTAGAGACAATAATGTCTAGATAACATTCTTAAAGAAAGGTGTTATGCAAGCTATTAAGTGAAGAGTATTCATGCTGACTAGACTCACAAATAAGAAAGTTTTAAATTTTAGTTTAATATACGAAGAAAGAAACAATTTCTAAATTCAGTAAAAACTAAAAAAAGGGACTCTTACACAAACAAACAAAATCTAACCGAAATACTAAAATTAATTACAATAATATTAAGCATGGCCACGTGCTGTTTTATATACTACGCCTTCATCGCGCACGACAAGAGGCGCCAAGTTGCCTTCCTTGAGGTCATAAAATCGAAAATACATTCGACAGATTCGACAGAATCAATATCATATGCATAAATCCGTTAAATATAAATCAATTGATTCAATCACTCAATTAATTTAAAGATTGTTCATCCTTGGATCGCTTCACCATTAAACGTACAACTATTCTTATGCTACTGTACTTGCGTTCAGAATAATACTTACTATAATTAGAACAACGCTCATTGGAAGAATGTCGTAATATTAATTTTATTATACACATATGCTGTACGACTACATGGCACTTGCAATACCATGAGTTGAGTATATGTAGAATAAACCTGAATGATCTTTGTAAAGAGCACAAAGAAAGAAGATATGTAAACCTAGTGCCTGGTTAGAATAAAACCGTCAAATAAATTAATCTGGGTAGACAACGGAGGCATCCTAAAAAGAGAACGAAAGCAGTTTAAAACTATGCAGTTGTTCGGTGGCGTATAATGATAATGAAAGAATTGATAAGTGTATTTTTAATCTTTATGGGCTGCACGAGACTGCAACACTATGCTATTAAATTTTGATGGTCTATTCATTAATTTTCAATTCAATTCATATAATATACTGTTTGCATAATTTTTCCATTATTTATTAGTTGATCAATCGTTTGGAGAGTGATTGTTGAGATCAACTCCTCGAGTGAGCCAATCAGAATCATCTAGTGTTGTTAAATGTGTCGAAACACTCGTTTTTCATCGAGTGAATTGATAAGCGACACAGAAAGTGTCCAATTCGTGAAGTTTCTCGGGCCATGTTATTAATAAGTACTGCTAAGGATTTCCGAATTATTTGGGACCACATTTCTCCTATTGGTTCCGTCGACTCTTCTAACGTGTGAAGCTTTTGTGAACAACCGATTTTAAATAACACCAAAGAATAGCTTAAAGGATTTAAATTTAGTGACACAGCTTAAATAATTTAGGTAATAACAGAATGATAATAATTAATAAATTTTTGAAAAATAACATTAAGTAACAATTTAAAAAAAAATGGTATATCTAAGCTCTATGTTTTTAAACATAATTAACAACTTTAATTTTAATATCTTCTGGAGCTTCCTCGTGCTTATGGCGTAGCCAAGCATTTTCTGGGCATGTTTCCTATTAAGTATTGATAAATCCTTGCGGAATTCTTTTCACACCGTTTTTGCAAACTCATCCAATGTTATTGGAGGATGAGATTGCAACTGTCGATCAAGTTATTCTCAAAGATGCTCTTTGCAATTGCAGTCAGGATAATTAGGGGGCAACCACATAATTCTTGAAATAATATTGGTAACAATGATGACGTTCACGTTCAGTTTTAGTTCTATTTTAGAGTAATTTGAATATTAAATAAGTAATCAAAATTGGTCTTATTAGTTTCCAACGGTGTATGTATTTACATGTTAAGAAAGTCTCACTAAGCAAGACTATACGACCCCCGTTCTTAATTGTAATTTTCGAAATGCTTTGTGTTCCTGGAAATAACCGCGATGAGTATAATTTTCATGCTGTGTCGCTCCAGAAATAACGTATTTGAGAACGTTTTCATCATCGGAGGATGCTTGTTTTAATTTGAATGTACGGTGTATAACTTTAGCACCATTCCGCATTTTCATTGTAGAAAAGCATGCGAAAATGAACATTCGAATTGATTTACATTGCCTCAAAGTTTTATAACCCGAACGTATTCTCTGTAACAATCGCGTCACAGAATAATAAAATTGAGCATTCATTTTAAGCCGTTTTATTCCTCTCATGACGAATTCAACGCGTACGTCTGCCAAAAACGGGCGATAATTTAATTCGATTCACAAACCATATAAAATTTCAATGCCGATGTTTTGACACGAGCTGACAAAGGTGTACGCTTTGTAATGCCATTAGAACCGCTGACTTCTGAAAGCAGTCAATAATTCAGTGGAAACAGCGAGTAGGTGTGTAGAAAGGAATTAAATGTTTATTCGGTTAGATAATGCCGCCAATCAGTCTATCACAGCACAATGTGATTGGTGCGCGGTTTGAGTAATAACCTGCTAGGAATAATAATGAAGTCGCGAACATGTTTTATTAATAATAAAGTGTTATTGGATGACGTAATTGTCGCCAAGCTGCATAGATGTTACGAGAACAAATGGATGTACCAATAATAGACGGAGATGCCAATGCCGTGGAGACGTTGTTACATTTTAATTTATCTCTTAGGCAAATGTTATTGTTAGTCATTGTAAAGTTGAACATGTCTGCGCATACATATGTAAATTGTGTTTGCTAAAAATTCTATTCTCCACGATTGTTAATACCAGCTCAACATTCCTCAGCTTGTTTTCATTTATTTCATGGTGTAAGAGGTCAACAGAAATAAGTGCTTATCTAAGAAATAAAACTAATTATGTAATTGCCTCGATTTAGCACGATGAATTATATCAAAAAATTTTTTTACTTCGCCGTCGTACGCGTAATTAAATATGGAGTTATGATAACTTTTAATCAAGTATGGAATTAACTTTCTTTTTTAGTCTAAACAACAGTAATTTTGTAATAATTGACGTTATTAACCAGGAGACGTTTAGTAAATAATTTCGTTTCTTAAAATAGATAAAACTGTGGTTATTCAGCCTAAGAGAGAAGAATAAAACTGCGACGTACTAAAAAAACAACAAGAATCTTTGAAACAAGTCTGTCATTTTTGCATTGATCTTGTCCAATAACCAATTTAATAAGGAATGCTGGTAATAAATTTAGGCAACGTTGATTGATGCAGTGCTCTGTAATTGCCTTTCTTCAAGATGTTTAAATGAATTTCAAATGTTGGTAACTTGTGGTTTTTGTCGACCGAATTATTTCTCGCTTGATGACAGCCCATTTCTTTTTACATTTTGAATATTTGAAGATAGATTTATTTCTCTCAACAACTACATAATTTTTCAATTCATTTTTGAGAAAAAATTAAAAGACTAAATCAAAATAATAAATTATTGGAAGTAGAATTAAAGTATGATTTAAATAACAGTCAATGGCTTATTATGCATTAAACAATATCCGTGTATCTCGTTAATAAACTCGTGAAAGCTATAGAAGAAACTTAAACAATTTTAATGAAATTGTGTTAAACCTTTTATACATGTTTTGCAAACGATCTTCTCAACAATTAATCCGTTCAATTCACAAACAGCTTCTAAATAGGGAATGTGGTAGAAAAAAGTTTATAAAACGCCCTCTTTGGTTGCAAAAAGAATCTCGCGAAGATTTTTGAAAAATAAAGTACAAAAATTTTCAAGATTCTAAAATTGAAACTGAAACACAGGGGTATTATGATATGTCTGCGCTTGTTCTCGGCTTTTAGCAATTCAAAATTCAGATGAAGTCTAGCTAGACTTGATCAACTGTTAGCAAATTTGTTAGGCGTATGGGAAACAATGAAAGAAGCAAACTAGAGGCTGATGAGTGAAAGTATTGTGGTGGACGTACGCATCGGCACACACAGAGAAAACGTCAGTGTTGCTTGGTTATCGCTCAACTGTTGCCTAACAATGTTTCCTTGCTGCTTTAGTCGAATTACGAAGTTGTAGCAAACAGAATTGAATTAAATTTTTTGCTGCTGGAGTCATCAGAAAGTGCAATTATACCCGTAGTTGGAGTTCGGTTTTAATTGATATTTTTTTAATTATGTGTTTAACTGTTTATGTTCTACAAGAAATAAAATATAGATAGGATAGGATAGAAAATCCACCAGAAAGGAATATTAACAAGGATGAAAAATAATAATTAATAGAAGAAATCAAGTATAAAAATGTACTACATCTTATTAAGCCTACCTATTTGTAGTGAGAACCATAAAGTTTATAAAAGTCGTCTAAATTTCTTCTAAGTGAACAGACACCTTCGACATCAAATAACTCTTTACCCTTTCGTCGTAAAGGGTGATTGTAACGCAGTTAACTGGGAATGACGACTCGGGAGTGTATCGGACCCACTAAGAAAATTTGGTCTTAGCAGAACTCGAACACACAGCATCCAACTCTGTTAAGTTAAGTACAGGTTTTCTTACCGAGCCGTTTCTTCTACCTATTATTATACGTTCATCATCTGATGATTTTGAGGATGAATTCACAAGATAATTTTATATTTATGCATTGGAAACAAAAAATAATAAACCCGTTGAATACAGAAATAAAAGAAAAATTGCACCCGTTTAACCAATGACAAAACTTCAGCGCACTTGACTCTGAAAGAACCTAGGAGAGAATTATTTCCGAATTGGCCATTTTCGTGTCAATAAAATTAAAGTTTGTTAAATGTTAAGTGAGAATTGTACCAGAGCACAATGTTAACTTCCCAAATTATACTTCATCATATTTTAAAAAGCTGGTTTGTAGAAAGAAATAAATAATAATTTATTTTGGAGGAAAGTAAAGCCGTTAACCCATAAATATTATCATTTAAGTCTTATCAATATGTCATTGTCCGATCGCTCATTTTTTTTTTCATAACTTTCGGTTTGCAGCCAGTGATTCTCAAAGAAAAAACTGTAAGTTTACGATTAAAATTGCCAAATCAAGGGATATCACTTAAGTTTTTGTAAAAACAATTTATATTATTTATTTTTAGTCAGCCATTAGAAGTAATACTGCTAAATATTGAAGTTGGTAGCTTATTGCGAGCGTCTAAAATAGTGTTATGAAGTTAGATCATAGATCTAAAATTACCTTATAAAAATACATGCTAATTTTGTGTTGTGTTCCAGAAACCAAAGTCGCCTCAATTATTCCTTGGAGATTGCATATTATTTTAAATACCCTCGGCTTCCTTTAATGTACAATAACCAATCTATGCCAGTTCATATTTTCTATTCATCCGTCCAAATGAATTTCAATTAATCCGTACGCTTTTACCGCATGCGTCTTTTTTTGTTCCGTTGCGAACATCACCTGGCAATGGCGATTTAATTGTAGAAACGGCGTGACCAGCCTTGAACGACGTTATGCATGTCTATCTTGTAGTTACCGGTAGTACATGTGCGCATTTAAATCTAAAACGGGACGTTATGCACATTACTACGACGCAACGTTGCTAACTATAAACTTCAAACGAATTTAGGACAAAATTAGATCACGTGCTGGCATTGGAAATTGATGGGGATTCGAAGTCCAAAAGAAGCCGAGTGCTGCGTACGAAATTGGCGTGTTAAAAGGAATTCCAGCAAAATAATTGCTTTGGTTGGATGATAATCCTGGTGTCTTTGCTTAACTATGATTTTGTTGAAAACATTGATGTTATTCTTATTATATTCATAAATGTTTTCTTAAATATGGAGTTTGCTGTGGCGCTCATTCTTAAATTGTTCCGACACCCAATGTTGGAAAGGTAGCTGAATATGCACAGGGCTTGTAAAAAATATTACATCAAGGATAATGTAAAGTCCCTACAGCAGATTTCTGTTGCAGTCATGTCTGAAATTGGTTTTTATGAGCCGTTTACTTCTGTAAAAGATCAGTAACAGTAACATTTATTCGTTCATGTTTATAACATTTTCTTGCGAAAGAACTCTACATGCGTGCCTCAAATTTCAGTTAACTCTGCAACTATCGTTCGCAGCGATAATAAAGATGAACTTTGAAGAAGTAACATGCTGATGGCGATGTTTCAAGGAAAATAATCGATCGAATCACGGTTTACTGCGTGGAATTCGAGTCCGCGGAGTGAGCCTTAGTTTCTACAAAATAAGTATCAAAATATCACGACATTAAATCGGGAGCGTTGTTGTAATGTGGCTGCATAGTTTTTGTAACTTGGGTTCCATTCAGCAGGATATTGTACCTTCCACGAAACAATTACTTAGATGCACGAGAAATATCTGGAGCGAGTTCTCCTGCACAATGGCAACCAGTATTGAGGAGCACTGACATGTGATCTGCCACCGTCCGACATTTTTTAAGAGCTTATACATTCGTTTTATAAAAACTAGGAATAAAACTGGCAGAAAATTTAGGATTAGGATATATAATTGGCCAAATTATGCAGCAAGTCTATAAATTAATCTCCACAAACTTCTTCCATAAAAAGATTTAGCCGTTATACCCGATAGACAAGATTAATTTTTCTTGCCAAGAGATAATAATTTGCATCAAAAGCTGCAAATCATCACGTGCCGAATAATTAAAATGGAATACCAATTCGAAAAGAAGAACCAAATTGAGCAAGATAAAATATACATCTCCCACCGAACGCATTACAGCCATGCTTCTAATTGTTATCTGCTCCAGAAATATCCTCCGACAAATAGCTACAACCGCCATCCCGGGGAAGATTCCGTCCCATGACATTTAAGGCACCGTCGAGCCCGCGAAGTTTTACCGAATGCATTAATAAAACCAGCCGCAGCTATCGACAACCTGAAATTAAAGCAAGCACTTCGAGCTATGTAACGGTCTATTGTTGTTCGGGGCGTGTTGTCTTGCTATATCTCGCTGAATCTAGCGTTGAGGGCTCGCCGTTCACCGGCACCATCTCGTATGTCATCTCCCATTCCGCGCTGACAAAAATTACATCATTCCCTTGGAATTATTTGTAAGCATCATCGGATCGCTGTCTAAGAATAGAATGGAATGTTCGTCTCCTTCTGTGTCATTTTGTTGTATTTTCACTAGTAAAAATATTTATAGGGGACACTACAGACGTGGAAAGTTGTGGATGTTGAAAACGAATAATGTACGGGCACAGTTCCATATATTGCCACTGAAGATTTTTCACAAAGGCACTTGGTAAAAATTTGCAAGAAAGCAAGAAGGAGCACTTTACGGGAAATTACTGCTAATTGTAAGTGTAACAGCGAAACTGGGCATAATGACCCTCATTCCCCTTCTGGCGTACTCACCGAACTTTGTAATTCAGCCAAGTACACGACTCTTGTGACTCTTGAAGTGAGAACTTCAAAGAACGAATTGTGTACATTTTCAAATTCCAACAAAGAAAATGCATAGAATGTCTCGTAAAATCTATCTTAAATCATTTGGTTTAATTCGGTGATTCTTCATTCCACATACAATACGCGGGGGTGTGGGCGTTACTATTTCTAAACTATTCATAGCGCATTGTTAGGCTAGAGCATTAAGGAAATTAAAGAGGGGCAAACTTAACTTCCTCTTGTTAGCGCTTAAAGGCACGTGGAAAACAAAAGTACAGGTATGTTCATGTTTATTTATTTATGTAGAAGTATTCCAGAATATTTTTGGAAGGTTTTATAAATATTTTGAATAAATTTGAAAAATGCATCATTTAATAAAATAAAATTAAAGATTGGTCAATTCTTTATTCACTTTTAAATTAACAAGTAACCAAAAAGCAAAGTTAGCATCCCCCACTATGAAAAAGGCCTTCTGAACAAAATATATGATTCATCTTTATTTCTATCAATTTATTTTTTTATTCAAAAGACATAAACGTAAATCTTGCCGTAATCGGTGACTTTTATTTTTTTATGTATACAAAATCGAAGGAAGATGACTAATACCCATTTTGTTCTATTTTTACACTTGAAGATTCAATATTAGTATATCAAACATGTTACGTAACTTATTTTTCTTTAATATCGGATAACCGTGAATATATATATAGCACTGCCACATAATTAGAATAAAAGAAAAAGTAGATACGAAAATTTAATTTCCATTTCCTCATTGTGACATTGGTTTCAGGCAAACTGAACGAAGGTTACAGACAGCAAATATTATAGTAAATATTGGTCGGCATATATAGAAATGTAAATACTTTTGTTATAGATTGGTTTGTCGGAATCGAATAGTAAGTAGGAACACGATAAAATGTAATTGACTGACGATAAAACGAAACATCTGGTTCTGATAAACGAATTTTAAATAAAAATGGAATAAGTTGATTTATAACATATTTACAAATCGTTCCATCATATGTCAGCTTAAAGAAAATATTATAAATTAATTAATGTGTGCATAATTGGACAATCACATTGCGACTGAAGGATTACTAAAATATTACTTATATTGATTAGTATTGTTGCATCGTGAGTTCAAAATTAGAAATAAATTTAGTAACCAATACGAAATACAATCCTGGTGACAAGATACAATCCTTTATTAGTTTTATATATGGGTTTCTATTCTAAAAGCATATTTTCACAATTATTATAGTTATAGTTTGGGTTTTATATCTTTTACTGTTGCACTTATACAATTGCCTAGTACTGCAGTTGGTTGGCTGACGGTTGGGCTGCAGTTGATACAACGTCGTACGGTCGGTGCAATATCCGTGACGGTGAGCTACGGTCGATAGAGTGTACAAAACCAATGATACTTCTGTAACATTGGGTATCGATTGGCTCCAAATCAGCAAAATCAGTTAGTCAGCAGTAAACACTTGAGTGCCACAAGCAAGTCGATGTTAAACCAATTCAGTGCGTGTAGCATCGGTTGAAGATCAGTTACCAAGCGTTGCAAACATGTGACGTCACGATCGGCATACAACAGTGAGCCGATTTTCAGGGAATGGTCGGTGTACGACAGAAGTAAGTGTAATGGTCACATTTTCACGTAATGCCCACCGCTCCGTGATCGGGAGCCAACGTTGCGCCAACCGTCTGTGCTACTAGGGTGAAATCACAGTATTTTCACGTGATTATATTATTTGGCTCTTGCTTTATTTTTATATGCATTTATACCGCACTTAAAATCATTGTTACTAGCGCCACGTGATAATTGTCGGAGTAACTATCTTCTGACACTTTTTTCAATGTTGCAGTGACTCCTTTTTCTGTCCCCGGAGTATTATTAAGTAACTCCTCTTCGCTGTAGTTCTGGTTCTCAATTGTCATTTATTTCCTCGTTACGCTAGTGTTAATTTATTAGACGGTAGATGGCGAACTCCATGGTATTATATTAATATTTAACAAAAGTTATCGGTAACAAAGGAGCTAAGTGACACTAAGACAAGCGCGGCCTTTTAACCCGAGTCGTCTTTGAGGCAAGACATATTTCTCTGTGTGATATATTTTCAAAATATATAATTTCAAGTGTTGTCATAAATAGAAATTAATTCAAGTCCAATGTCAATTCAAGTACGGCCATCTGAAAAAAAACAAGGTTTCTTGCGTAGCGCGCTAGGGTAATTTGTTGAGGTTAGTATTTTCTTCATTAGTTAATCTTTTATAAACGTTAATAACTTGTAATTAGATAACAATTTCAACTGTATAACATTACAGTACATATTTAAATATTTTACTCGTATTTTTTTAAACTTCTTGTTTCTTTATATCTAGAAACTGTTGCCTTTATCTATTTTAGATCGTCGGACCTTATGGCTGTTTTGCCGACTGATCCATAAAGTTAATTTGTATTTTCTATGGTCTTGTAAGCTTAGAAATTTTCCATTTGATTACTTTTTGTTTCACAGGCTGAAGTTTTCGGTATCTTCCAATAATGGCAAACAAGAGGAAGGTTTTTACGAATAACTACGATTACCTTCAAACTATACCGTGAATCTGACTACATCGACTTACAAAACGGCTACTCAGCATTTAATTAAAGGGCCCGAGCTTTTTGTTGAATGTACAACATGTAAATGTGAACTTTTAATTTTAATGCAGGATCTTTGAGTTTTTCACTTCTCTTTATGATTCTCTTGCAAATGTGGATAGATGATTTCATTTCATCTCGTTTCGAAGTAGTTTCTTTCTAAGGTAGACGTACTAAAGTGCATGCGTATTCGTATTGGCGCGAACGCTTTATTAACATTTAATAATTATCGTCTTGTTGACTGTCTTCCAGAAATTTTATGAATAAAAATCGATCGGGTTATTAATTTTTTGGTTAGGTGTTGGTAATTGACCTACGAAAACAAATTCTTGACAACCAACCAGCTTGGTGATAATCCCTATTGTATTTATTTACCTTTCCATCTTCAACAAATGGAGCGATAAGAAAAGATGAAAAGATTTTAAAAGGGTCGATAAAAAAATTAAACGCTCTCTGAACACTTTCTTTGGGCTAACTAAAAAATCTATTCTCTAAAAGTATTTTCAGTTTTACGACAATCTCGACTAAAACCGTCAATTAAACTGATATGAAGTTCCTTATAAAACACTCCACACTGGCAACAGATTCTTTAAATAATTCTATTAAATGCAAATTCAATGACACGAGACACACCATCCTAAAAAATCAAGTTTTTCAAGCAGTTCAAGCGAAATAAATCAGAGCTTTGGGTCGATTAATAACTAGATACACCAGTTCACTCTTGAAGCCAAGGCACAGTCGAAACAGTAGAGGGCGAAGGGTAAATCGGCTCCGAAAACGACTGGTCTATCAGAGAAAGTGACGGTGACTGTTTCTTAGGATAGTTACGGAATTGTGTTAATCGACCATCTTGAAAAAAGAAAACCAATAACGGGACATACTTACTTGACACGTTGAAGGCGGAAATTGCGAAAAAAGAACCGCGTTTGAAGAAAAAGAAAATCTTGTTCCGCCAAGACACTGCCGCACACTTTATTGGTCACCACTGATGAACCACCCAATCTACTGGTTAGATCTGGCCTCCAGCAACTTTCTTCTGGAAGGTCAGAGGTTTTCACCGAATAAAGCCATGACGCCTATTTTGCACAATAGGATGCCATAGACTTATAAGGAAACTACGTTGAGACATATCTGTGTTAGGCTGGAAACTTTCTAGACTGTCCTCATACTTGACGTGTTTTGTTAACAACTAACCAGTCTCTCTGCATTAACTACTCCAATTTTGAATGTCATCATAGAAGGATCTAACGCTGGAAAATTTGGTGAACTTGCGAGCCATTTAGTTGGCTATTGATACAAGGCGTATTATAGCAGCAGAATTTTATGTGCAATTCGTCTATTTTTTTTTTGTCATTTATCAAAAGTTTTCCTATATTGCCACAAGATTTATAGATATGAACTTTAAAATAAATCAAGGGAACGTTTTCTTTCCTATTCCTACTAAGAAAAGCCATTTATTTAGTTTAGTGCGATCTTTCGGGCATGGGCATTTTCAAGAAGTTGCATGGTTTTAGCTTAGCATGACAACGTTGTCAACAAACATGAGGTACCATGAAGCTTTCCAAACTTCATAAAACTGAATTTGACAAGAAAAAAGCGTTTCTGTGTTAGGTTTGAAGTTTTCAATTTTTCAGTTCCATCTACTTACAGTACTGTTTAGTTACGAAGATGAATTGCTTTATTAGAGCCAAGATCAAAAACTTAACAAAATAGTAGCTGTAAGTTTCCAAAATAACTTGAACAAAGTGGTATTTGCTTTTAAAACTGTAGTCTTTACAAAACAATACTATCAATTACTCATTCGAAGTGATCCAGCTGGTTCTATGTCACATTCGTAAATAAATAAAGATTTCATCGCCATTATCGCTGTATTGAGACATCTGTTGCATGTACGACGTATATGGCTTGAACAAACAACAACAAATCGTAATTTTACAAACAGCGGAGGACATGTACAGCATATTTCATCTATTCGGTACGTCCGGCCCTGGCACTCCGCGTATAGCGGAAGTATATTTTTTCATACCGTAACAGTCTCGCAGTGAGCTAATACGATGCGTATAAATAAATGGAACAGCGTTTTTCAATAGCCATTAGAGTGGAGATGCTAATGAAGGCGTACTGATGGCGAATCGTCGAACATGTGCGCTTCGAAAAGCGAATCCCATAAGCGCTCATTTTCAATTAGAACTATTACGCGTAACCTCGGTCCACGCACATCAATTAGAGCCTCACACCATCACTTTATAAATATATTTTCATCGAGTCGGCGTACAGCAAAGCGCGTTTGTTTTTACGCCGTTACCGAAGATATATCGAGATTGACGTTCGAAATGATTGTGCAGCAAATATTATTACTCATTGTAATGTACGTGTGTGCATGTATATTATAGTCGTAAATGTTTGTTTTCAATTGCAAATTAAAATGTTTTATTGGCATCGTGGATAATAATTATCATTCGTATATGATTTTACGCTTATTCTTCGCAAAACATAACTGCAATCCATAACCTGTCATAATCATTAATTATACAACGACTGATGTGAGGTGGTATCGCCGAATAAATGTTCGATTATTTATGCAACCGGAGCTAGACGTACTGCATATCTAAAGATAGATAGTTGTATTTATTCAATTAATATCAGAAACCATAGAATACAAGTATAGATGCAGAAATATCTGGTATCTTAGTACGTAACTACAAATCGTTAAGTACAATATATATTCATACACGTAAAAATCTAGTAATCGAAAGATAAGCACATTGTTCAGCATAGTTCCGAATTTTGAGTAAATAACGTGGGGTAACTTTCAAATTTGTATTTTTCTACATTTCCGTCAAAGAATGTCGATTTTCTTTTTTGTTAAGTGTGGTGACGCCCCAACGGCGTATATAAGCTCTTTCAAGCTTGTCGTAACCTCAGGAGCCTTTTTAGTGTGTAAGTTTCGTGTATAAAGTGTCACCCCCTTGCTGTAAAGGGTGAAGCGCAGTTAATTGTCCACAACTGCGAATGGTGACTCCGGAGTGTACCGGACCCACTAAGAAAATTTGTTGATCCTAGCGGGACTCGAACACACAGCGCTTAACTCTGCCCAGTCAAGCGCAGGCTCTCTTACCACTTAAATATGATATTGGTAAATAAATAAATCTTCGCAATAAAGCAAATTGTTACTTATTGCAATTTGTAGAAATTTGAAGAATTTCACCACTTGACCTCCGATTTACAACGGAACAAGTAAAAGTTTTTCCAGGACTTTAGAATGAGTTACGAGGGATTTATCATAAAACAAGATACTAAATTTCTGCGATCAATTATAACAGACAGAAAGATAATCAATAGTAAATTATACCGCTTTGGAGCAACTAAGGAAAGGAAGGCAACCGACTGATTCTTTCCTAGATGTTCTCGTACACCGGCGTCCTGACGGTGCGTTAGGACATTCCGTTTATTGAAAACCCACGCGGACAGATAGATATCTCAATGTCCTCTCACACAATCATCCAGGATAAAAATTCGGTATTATCAGTTCTCTTATCCAGAGGGCCACTTCCATATCTGAATCCAATTCTTAAAAATCACCGAAACTCTGATCAGCAATAATTAGTCTAGGAAAGATATTCAAGCTACCATTAACCGTCACATCACTCTAATTTCCCTAAGCAAACGTATCTACCCTACAGTCAAGGTATTACCGATCGAATTAGCAAGATCCTCTTCAGCGACAATATAAAAACCATCTTCAAACCCAACTTCAGACTCTTAGACTACTTTCCCATCAAAGACCGCCTCTGGCTTCCACCAGATTCCATGTTCATGACATAGCGATCGATCAGCATTCATGTTGTTATTGAAAACCACAAGCGTTGTACGCGGTTGTTGCGTGTAATCGGGTCTGCACTGACACTGACACATAATCTGGAAACTGTCAACTCTATTTTAATTCTACTCGCATCTTACCTCGCAACTCTCACTATTACAGTAGAAAAATCCGTGAATCTATAAAAATCTTCCCAAAAATTTAAATCGTGACGATGGCTATCCCTTACATCATACCTGGGTATTCTAACCTTCTAGTAACCGCCAGAGCTCATTGATCCCTAGCTTTTTCACCCCACTGACCCATAATAAGCCCTACATGAACCCCTTCAGAATGAACAGTCCCTAGTCGGTGTGCAGTAACAGTCCTGAAGAAGTCTTACAGTAGTAAGGGGAAACGTCAGCTGAAGCTACGACAACGACGCGGTTTTAATCCGAAATCCAAGAGTACAATTAACGACCGGTTTTTTGCGAGGTACGCACCATTTTCAATCTTGTACTATACGAAAAACAGACCAGAAACTTCTAAAAAAATGTACATGCATAAACTTATTAATGTATCAATTCTCCTAACAAAACCATTTCAACGCCTCGCGGATTTCCGCTAAACTATTTTTCTTTGCGAACAAAAACTGGGCTACAACACGAATGCAATCTTCAAAGGGATTATTTACTGCGGGCATTTTCTTTGTAAATTATTCCCACACGGCAACGAACTCCACTTAAAACTACACGATTTACTGCTGCAATTTACTCGACCATTGGCATCCACTTCGTTTTAACGTTTGTTTTTTCTTCGCAGATATAATTGTTAATAATGATTATCTATCGCGTACTCTTGCTGTTATAATTCATTAAATCGAAACTGATTAGATCTCCTATGGTACTATACAGCCTATCAATTTTTGTACTATTTTCAAAATTACGTCCTTCAGGACTTAAATTATCGAACATTCGTCACAGCATGGTACTATTTGTGGATGTAGGTAGTTATTAAGGCAGAACATCGAAATCTATTTAACATCCATGTAATTATTTGATATTCCCGTTTCCATGGTTTAGCAAGTACGTTAACCTTTTGGCATAGCACGGCATAGGTAAATTACGATTTAAAACACTTTAATACGAATTACGTGCTGGTATTATTACAGCGCCAGCGTGTTGAATACGAAACCCTATATTATTACTACACAACCGTTTTATATGAAGCGATTATAGTGATTCAGAACGCTTATCTCCACAAAGACTTTCGTCTGTATAAGAAAAAGATATTAGGTATTCATCTTATATACCTTATGATATCGGGATATGTCAACAATAGTCATGCACGGATAATTTAAAATGCTTGCTTCGTAGAAGCTACTAAAAGCATTTTTGATTCTGTTGACCTTGTTGGATCATCAGTTGGATAAAAAAACGTATTGCTCATCTTTAACACGCGCAACTCGTACAATGTAAATGTTTATAAATTCAGATTAAATGTGAAAGATACCTGAGGAAAGTAAAACAGAAATTACCGACATACTTGATTGGTAGTTTAAAATGAAACGTTGGATGAATTTTACAACATTCACATTTTGAACGAATTCGAAAAGAATATTAATTCCACTTAGGAATATATTCGGAATAAACTCAAAATACCAAGCGCGAGTAGGTTTTCCTTTTTTGAATCTTAAGCATTGTTATACCTATTCATACTTTCTCCAAAAACAGGTGCAAATCTCTTTGTTCATGATTGGTTAATATTTACGACAGAATTATGAAAAGAAAATCAAATTTGCATTGAATAAAAAGAAATATCATTAATAATAGTAAATAAAAGCACGGGACCCGGAATAATTAACTATCTTTCTGTCTTTTACACACACCATCTACACTTTAAAAGACTTCTGAAGTTACGACAAGCTTCAAAATTTTAAGCATAGTGCCGTCTCCATACTTACTGTTGACGCAAGTGAATCGGCCGCGTTCGCGTATAGTAGTAAGCTTGCACAATGCAAATTTGTATGACCCTTCAAATGGCGATATACTACAGAATTAAGAATTAGTGTAGTGCGAAATACGCGTCAAATTTTGGCACTACCACGACGCTGAATCAATGCAACCGACCAATTACGTGATTACTGCAGAACTGCTAACGAACATACATTCTAACGTTTCTATGTAATTTCCCATTATAAAAGAAATTATCATCAGCTTAGCTATGACAAAGCGAATCATTAGCGTCAATCTAGTGCAATATTTCACATTAATTCTTACACTAATTCCGCGTGTTTCTGCTTTCTGCAAAATATATGTTGACAATAAAAATTTATTTATTTGGTGGATTGCGTATTGTATATATCCATGTGCTATAATAATATAAACATGTTGTCCCCTCTTTACGAGGGTAGTCTGAAAAGTTTCAAACTACAACATGAAGATGGCGTTATTCGTCAAAAATATTCTGGCAATATGATTACGCACGCCTTGAAAGATACTTCAGCCACACTTGACGCCCTATTGTTGTTTTAGAATCGTTTACGTCAGCCGCAAATTAAAGACAAGTGAAAAGCTGTTTTTGTTGTTTGAATTTTTGGGCAGCTGAATTGAAGCGTGGTCGTACCAGGTTTGCTGACGATGAAGGTTTGGGATGACCAAAAATGGCAGTCATTTACCGATAATATCGAAAAAGTTCACTAAATGGTGCTAGACAGAGGTTGTAGACATCTCGGAACAACGTATTTGTCATGTATTGACTGAAGATTTGGCCATAAAAAAGTTAACCCTGCATTGGGTGCCGTTCTTGCTCACTCAGGACTGAAAGCATATTCGAATGAACATTTCCAAAACCCTGGCGAAGCAGTTTAAGCGATACAACGACGATTAATAATGAATTGGCTCCGACACAACCTATCAGCCGGGAAAATGATGACGATCGTTATCTTGGTCATAGAGTCAATTGACTATCTTGAAAAACGAAAAACATTAAAAAGAGGACACTACGCATAATTACTTAAGAAGCTGAAGGCAAAAATTGCGGAAAACGACCGCATTTGAAGAAACAGAAAGAAAAAAGACAACGAACAGAACCGCATATTTGAATTAAAGATTAATATTTTAAAATTCGATTTATATGGATGCACATACCGATTAACATCGAGAAAATATAGGTTTTGGAAGGGAAAAGGACTTCAAGTATCATATATGGTACAGGATGGTGCCAGATGTTCTCGAAATGTGAATTACGTGTGTACAGAGCAAGGATAATCAACTACCTCTACATGAAGCCGTGTATCCCAAGTGGACACGTTCTTCGTGCACAATTTTTCATTGTTGTAGGAAACGTCTAGAGATGTGGCTCAGAAACGACCACCATGATAACGGGAGGCTGCATTAGCCTTGATCGCGCAGCAATGTTTGGCGAAAAACAATATGGCCGTTATTCTTCATCCTGCGTACCTCCCTTACTTAGCTCCTTGCGGCTTCTCCCTTTTTCCAAAGATGAAGGGGCGAAGATGCGACACGATAGAGGAGAATAATGGAATCGCGAACGATGCTCAACATACTAATAAAGCAAGACTTTCCGAATACGTTTGGGCAGAGACGCTGGGATTGGTGTTTGCACTCCCAAGGGGACTACCTTAAGATAAATCAAATTGAGGTATTTCTCAATTTTACTTATCACTACATTTCGGAAAACTTTAGGTACCATCGTGTGCGTGTGACGCAACGATTCACTAAAAAAAAATCGTCAAAGTTATCTTTGCGTTTTCTCTTTATCTTAACAAAGAAATATTTTAATAACGGAAACATCCGCCATAGAAGTAACTGTAATATAACATAAGCAATATGCCAACACACCACTAATGATATTGAAAATAGGTTCCAGCCATTGGTAGCCTATCCGCCTTAGATGTATGTCAGACGTGAATTAAAATAGCGCGAGGTATCTGGCGGAAATTACCTCAAAAACCTTAACCGTTTTGCATGCTCCAGCATGTATATCGCGTGGAACACACTAAATGAAAGATAGAAATTCTAGAAAATGAAAGTTTTTATTTCGATATTTATTGCATCTGACTGTAGAAAGATTCCATAGCGAAACAACCACATTATTCTATAATCGTGTGTTCTTTGCGCTGAAACCGATTACTTTGAAACGTGAATTTTCAACGCTGAATCTAAATTATCACGTTCTTAGTTCCAAACTAGAAACCGGATAGAAGTGTTTACTTACTTATTCGTTTTATGTCTACTCATACGTACGCGTTATTAGAGAAGAGATGTGAAGGTTTGTTACTGTAAGCAAACTATTATAAGAAATGTACGTAAGAAGTTTATTCTCCTTGTAGGCATACGTAACATGTATGCACAATGTATGTACATACATACGTAAAGATATTTGAGACAAGTAGATGACCTATAACTTTGAAACCTTTTCATGGGTATGTGTCTATTCAATACAACAAACATCCAGATAGAATTATGAGTTCTTCTCGTTGATAATATTTACACGGAGAAAAGGACTTTTACAATTTTAAGAAACGCAACTACAAATAGTTATAGGACAATTTGTAGCAATTAATGAAACAATATTGTAGGAAACAAGAATGGCGTAAAACTTGTAACGTTAGCTACGATAAATTTGCATATTTCATATACTTTCAGCAATTGTAGTATTCGCCAAAATCTGGGGGAAAAAGGTACGACACACCTTGCTCGGGAAGTTGAAAGCCCAGGGTTACGACAACGCACAACTCCGAACCCGATAGTTGAGCCATCACCTAATTTGCTGTGGTTGCGCAACGAATTGTCCAATAATTTAAATCTTATTATCATCTGTTAAATCAGTTTGCTCTGTAAATATTATCTTGACTTACTTAGCGCAAAGTTCAAATATTTCTGGCTGTACGAGTGCAGAATCCGCTGGGTTCAACTTTGTGGTAATTGTTGCCAAATTCGTGGAATATTAGTATTATTTGGTTTAGCTCGCAGCGTCACATAAAAAAGTGAAAAAGAAACACATTGTCTATTAAAAGCTAACAAATGTTAATCAACTTGCCATAATTAATTAGTTGCGATAAAGTTCCATAAAGTAATGAAATCAACAAGCAACAATCAACAAAATAAGTAAAAACAACAGACAATAATATCGAGAAAAAGTACAAAAATATAGCAAATACAGGATATAATAATGCCGAGAGTAATCTATACTTTTAGAGTTAAGATTTGGCAGTTTGGTAATTGTTAGTATGACTTTTTCCAACAACGAGTTCTCTAGATCGACTTGGCGCCACAGGACAATTTGGAGCTCTTTCCTAGCCAACTTTGCATAACAATAGAAACCTTTATTGCTGCTTATAATATTTCCTAAGCTAAAGTATAACATTGGTGATACTGTCGCATTCGCCTTTCGATTACCTTTCCAAAACCGTAAAAATATACAGCGTGTTCTATTTGAAATACGAAAGATGTAACTTCCGGCGATGGCAGAAATGCCGAATAACGTAAAACAAAAATTAGAAATCGATTTATTTTCTTCTAAAAAGTCTAGCTGTTGTCGTTCAAAGACTATGCGGGGAGGAGAAACTTTAGGGCCTCACTGTATAACCAAATGATTTACTTACAAACTCACTCATTTAGTCTATCGAAAATATTTCAATACTATTTCTACGATCTTCGTTATTTTTAAAACACTTAAAATCAACGAAAACCTTAATTTTCATGTTGCAGAAACAAATCAATTTATGTTTGCTATTAGTTTACAATTTCTAGCTCTGCTTAGAAATCATAAAGCTTTAATAGATGCTGTTTTACGATGAAAACAAAGTAAGATATGAGTATTTAATCCATAAATATTTCTCTTTAAATCTAAAACTGCTTCTATGCTTTATGATATTTTGACAGCATTGAATAGATTTTCTATAAACAACTAAATATGTACTCCAAATTTTTCCAATGTTTCTTAAATATTTGAAATTATGCGTTTAATACATGGCAAGTGATAGATACTAAAGATATACGTTACAGTGATAGGAATAGTAATTATAAATAATAAAATATGTCTATCAAGCAATTTGGCACTCTAGAAACATTACAGGTATATCTAGATGTACTAAATTTACAAAAAATCTAAACGATCAAAGAAAATCTGAACATTGTTTTTAACCATAAATTAATGTTGGTAGGGAATTTACTTAATTTAGATCATTTTAAAACAAAATTCAACTATTTTGCACGAGCTATATTTTATTAATATCAAGTCAAATTATATATATGTATGTATATATTACCAATTATAGTGTATAAATATTTTAATTAATGTGGTAAGTGCTAAAATGATAACAAGAAAAATATGTATTACATGAAAAAATCATAAACACATCATTGTTTATTTTTATTTGAGAAACATAAAAAACAGATGATGGTTGTATGACCTAAATAGTTGCTAGATAATCTAGCAAAAAGCAATATAAGTTTTATCTTATTCAAAACATTGTGCACAACTATCTTTAAGTAACCGCAAGTATTTTTTTATCAACGGATACACTTTGATCTAAAACTATTCTATCGCATATCTCTCCAAAATAGTTTTTAGAACATACAAGGTGATCCGAATTAACGAGTAAATCGATTAAATAAGCTACTGGTTAACATGCATTTAGAACCAAAATTAAAAGTATACGTTTAAATGCATCAGTTTCTATATTTTTAAAAATGTTGAAGGGTTATTCAACTTCTGTATGAAAACATAGAAGATGACGTAGTAAGTACTTATGGATTAAATTAAGCACCATTTTTCAGCGACTTAATCTAGACATAGAAATATAATATCTTTTAGTATAATTTCACATATTTTTTTAATGGAAACTTGTAAATTTTACTCCAGCATTCGATATTTCGAGTATTTTTCCTTCTGTTTCCAATAGAATTTTTATTTTTATTTTAGGACTTTGTAAATCGATAGCGTCATTATCAAATTAGTAAAGGGGGACAACTTCAACAATAATTTTAATTTACTTTTTATATTTTATTGATTTTGTGTCTATTTGCAATGTACTTAACTAAATACTGGGATCGGAGATTTCTTGTAAAAATGTTATTAAAACAAATTAAAAGAAAAATAAAAATATTATTGTAAACAGACAAAAATGCTCTATCGATTGGTGGTCAACTTTACAAGTTCCCATTGAAAAAAATTACACGGACAGGTGTAACTTAAAAACAATTGAAGACAAGAAATTAAGTACTTCAAATGTAGATAAAAATTTCATAAAAACTTTTATATTCATAACTTCCTAAAATTAATATAAGCGACAATAAATCGCTCATCTCCATACTTTT
Organism: Oryctes borbonicus; assembly: GCA_902654985.2. NCBI lineage: Eukaryota > Metazoa > Arthropoda > Insecta > Coleoptera > Scarabaeidae > Oryctes > Oryctes borbonicus. The sequence continues at coordinate 13,765,995 of LR736860.1, read as the reverse complement.
AAGTAATATATTATATATTATTTAAAAGTATTTATATTAAAAAACACGTAACACAAATTAAAACGTATCATATTGTAAAAAAGGTAATTAATAACATGGTGATTACTGATTTTTATTATCTTTTCTTTATTATCCACTTTTTAGTATAGTTACCACGGCATACTGTAAGTACTAGACTACAAAACGGGTATTACCTATAAAATAAAAATGAGTTATTCAATAGTAATGTACAATGTATTTTGTTATTTAAGTATAATAAAGGATGCGCAGCTAAAGATAAAATTATAGACGATACGACGTGACGAGAGTCTAATAACTGGTGCCTTCCAAGTGCACCATCTATTCTATACTAAGAGAAAATGGAGAGTCGAAGAAGGTGCAAAACGTTTCCCTTCTAAAAAAAATCTAGTACCGTGGCAGATTCGAAAGAGTTGGCCAAAACTTCATGAGAAACTAAAAGTTGAAGAAAGGCTATCAATACTAAAGCCAACTACTTGAAAAATTTTGGAATATTTGCAAACATCTGCATCTGCAAACAGATTATTCAATAATTAATTTAAATGGTTCAGACAGCAGCGACCTAGACTTCTCTGATGACAGCGGTTAGTTGTTATAAGGAATTCTTTGAAACCATAATAATAAAACTTGACAAATACCAATTATTAGTATACTATTACTTATCAAACTTGTTAACGTTTAAGCATTCTCCTTAACAAAAATACACCAACATTACTAAGCACCAACTAAGTTTTATTGTTTTTAGTACAAATTATAACCACGAACCAAACTGTATTTTCGTTTATTTATGTCAAGCCGATAGTCAGTCTAAGCTATCTGCAAACTTATAGCACCCCAACGATAAATGGTGCTATCGAGATTTGACATTACTATTTTCATTTATTAACATCATCAGAAAATACTATTTACAATTGATTTCATAGTGGTTGTGCTTCCGTATCCAACAAATGTTTGTTCACCAAGCACTTCCAAGAAAATGATTGCTTGTTTCTTTCAACAACAGATTACTCGAAGGAGGAAAACAGAATTAATGACTCATTACGCGTATTTACTTGATTTATCGCCTAACGACTTCTTTTTGTTCCCGAATGTTAAACAAAAACCGCATGAATAGCGATTTCTACCACCTCAAGACCAAGAAAACCATGTTTCGGAGATACCACCTGCAAAATGGAAAATGTTTCGAGAATTGGTTCAAACGCATGCAACGGAGGCTGAATCTTAATGGTGAATATTTTGAAATACAACAACATGTACCAATGTTTACTCTTTCATTGTTTTTATAAAAACTTAAAAGGTATCACTCGTAACAATTAGAGTTATATCTTAATAAACACGGATAGATTGGCATGATAAGCGAAATCAGCTAACAGATCAGCATTCCAATTAAGAAAAAAATGATCTCAGTGCATTGAAATTTAATCTAGCTTATATTAGGAAAGATAAGGTTGTATATATAGCAAAAAAATGGGTTTGGAAAAACAATCTCCAATAGCATGGATTGTTTATTGTCAAACAAGACCTGATACAGTGGGGTTCACATTTATATACACAAGAAAGTAGATAATTTTGATATTCAATACAAAAAAAATAGAGCAGCAACGCTTTCTCCGATGAAATTGAATTAAAAGAATTTTTTTGATACTTGCTATTTATTTTTTTTTGTACCCCCAAATATTTTAGTTCATTTTTTTAAATATTACTATTTCTGAAGTTATTAATGTGTTTTCAACCGTTTTTTTTATCATTTTAAAATGCACAGTTTTACTAATGAGTATATCAATTTACCACAATAGCGCAATAAAAAAAAAACAGATACATGCAATAATAACGGTATCTTCGTTTTAATTAAATTTATTCAAGGTTCCGTTATTTTGTGCGCAGAATTTATAACAAAATACGTAGAAACGCAAAACAAATAGAAGTGACCATGATTCATATTAGCCAACACAATTTTAATTTTTCACTAGAAACAACTAAGTTTTCACAGTTTTTATTAATTGATCATCTTTCTATACGCAATTCTAAAGTCTACAGCCTTTACTTTTAAAAATAAAGACCACACAGCGACTAATGTAAATTAATTTATTACTTTCTTTGTTACACGGCGTTAAAATGGCATCTGCCACTGGCCGCGACAGCAAATACGTGTTGTTCGTAACAGAAATACGACTATCGCCTCTATATGAGCGCTTTTCCATGAAAAAGCATAAAAGGCTTCCTCCTCCAATGCGTCTGACAATGCCCCTGTTAATCGAAGATCACGACGTAATTAAAAGCTGCGAACGGACGGAAATTCAGAAAATAAAAGGCAACGCCGACGTTCTAGCTGACTAGCCCACACCAGAAAATGCAGCCGACAGCAATGATGTATTCAATAATCGAGTTTACGTATGGAACACCGCCAAGGCGTCGCGCCGGTATCACTTATGTGAGAATATGCTGAATTGTACGTTTGTACGCGTGCAGTAGCTCAGTAAAATATTTATGCTACTATATTACAGGCATATATTATATGAATGACAAACTAAATTCATGTTACTTGTCTGACGTTAGTATTTAGTCAATAAAACAGTCGTAAACTTTCGATAACGTTCAGACTACAATACACTTATTTTTGGAGTTGTAACCGTTGCGCTTACACGCTTCTCAAACTATTTTTTCCTCTTGATTAGTACATTTGCGAAACACCATTTACATGTTTACGTTTTTAGCACATCTATCACTCACCAATCAACAAGGAAACTAACTAACAATAGCAAATGCTAGAAAATCCGCGATAGTGTATTTCAATAATGTTTCTTTAGCACATAAATATAGAACACAAATAGTGATAAAAGATTGGTAATAACAAAATGTACACAATCTAACATTTAGTGAAACACATCAATATGTTCTTTTTTTATTATTATTTTTAAAACAAAATTATTTCAGATAAAAGTCTGCTTGGAATTCTAATTCATAACTAGTGGACAAATTTATTTTTTTTACATATACCGAGTGTCCGTTTAAGGATGGACGACCCCATCTGACCAATGGTAAGTTCTACGAGATTCAAAAAAAAAAATCTACTATAAAACTAACCAAGAGCGTTTCATTAAAAATAGTTTTAATGTTCGAAATTGGTCGCTATAGGGCGCAACTAATGTGAGATAGTAGAAAAATTCAAACGGAATGGTGGATTGATATTGTCAATGCATGGACCATTTATTGTTGCATAGATTTGTTTCAAATAAAATAAAGGCCTCAAAAAACCTCATAGTAGGTTGAAAGAATGCGTGATAACGTTGGTTTGCCTTAATGGATTCTTAAAAACCTGGATTTATTTTTTAAAAGAAATTTGAGAAAATTAAGAAACGTTATTCAATGTTGATTGTATATTTCTCTAATTAAGGGGCATCGTTTGAAGGTAATTCTTTTTTCAGATTTTTAAAAAATTTTTAAATGGGAAGGGCATATTCATTGTAAGTAAGTTATTATTAAAAAAACAAAAACAAACATTTTTACTAAGAAAAAAACTCAGAAATAAATGATAAAATGATGCAAAAGAACAAACGCAGAAAATATTCTAATACCTTTAATTTTCAAACTGTCTGCCATTACTAGGAATGCAGATTTTATTCTTCGGCGGTCGTTCAAATTTTCGCAGAGTAGTGGGTGTCCGTAAATAAACCCTGTTTTTGATTTTACTTCACAAATTACAACATAGTTCAGTGAGATTCGAAGATCTTACGGCTCACGGAACTGAACCATCTATTGGCAAAGCGTTGTCCAAGATGTTTGCGGAACGTGCGAAAAATGGGCCGGACAGCTGAAATCACATACCCAAACGGATTCTTAAAGATACACTATGTACCGACCAAACCGATATTATTAAGAAAAATTTCTTTCTATTACAACCATAACTTGAAATAACGTGTTTCACTTGACTCAATAAGTCTAAGAATGATTCTTCAAATTGTTCTCGCTCTATGGCGTCACTTTCAGAGGGGGCTACAATTTCTAAATGACACTGTATTTCATTAAATTCATCCAAACTACCCTCAAGTTTTTCTAACCTTAAATTTAGTTGATTAATAAAATTTTCGTCCAATTTGTTCCTATCAAGAGACTTGTAGTAAGAGTGGAACCTTGTTAATTTCGCTTTCACTTGATCTCGTGTCCGCCATTTCGATAGCCAACTATGCTAACGCAATTCTCTAATTGTTAAGTATTAAAATAAAGGAAAAACTCACCAAGTGGTCTTAGGTTGGGTTAGATTCGAGAACCGTTATGAGGACTGGACACTACACTTTTGCCACCTCGTTCCTTCTTTCTTGACTCGTATCACACGTACACTTTACCGCAAACCCTCAAAACAATCCGGCTACTTAGGACCAAATTTATGTTAATCGTGATAATAAAAAGCTTTAGGAGGCCATGAAAAAACACAGTGTTGATTAGGGCAGATCTCTATCTGCCCAGTTGAGCTGTAGTTGTTGTATTTACGCTAGTTAGAATCGAAGTTTCTAAGTTTTTTAAGTGCCAACATAAGCGAAAAATTGGATTAACTAGAGAGCATTTTTGAATCATGATACTATGATTTAGAAAAAAGGTTTAAGCGCTTATGAATGCAAGTAAAGTTGAGATTCACCCTTATAATGAAAAAGCACCTTCTTTGGCTACAATTTACCGGCGATATAAAGAATTTGAATGCGAAAGAAGTTCTGTTCAGCATCAGAAAGGAGCAGAACGTCCTCAGACGGTTGTCACCCAAAAAAAGTTACTGCTAGAAATAATTAAAGAAGACAAGAGAGCTGTAATAGAGCATTAACTCAAGATAGGATCATCGGGTATTGAAACAACCATACACAATCGCCACCCTTAAAAAAAATAACGTCAATCGTCTTGTGTTACATCAGTTTTTGGACTTTCGAAAGTCACTCGTTTGCCATGAAACTTTTTTGAAGAATGGCTCACACCATCCCTTTTCTAAAATTATGACAGGTAACGAAACTTATATTCAGCTTTTCGACGTGTGGATCCATAAAGACGAAGAAACACCAGGTAATGAGCCATGAAAAGTTATGTATACGGCATCTTTTTAGAAATACGAGGAATATGTGCAATAAAATTGGATGAAAAATAGTACAACGAAAAATGTTTCAGTCGCACCTTTGACGATCCAATATTTTAAAAAACGATAAAAGTATTAGAGCGTTCTCGTACTCAGCTGTTTTGGCAAAGTGTGATTTTTAGCCGTTTTTGAACATAAAAAAACATTTGCACGAATATTTATCAGTATTTTGTAAGTATTCCAAAAGAAGACTGATTGGCAGCCTTTAAGAAGTGGAAGGAGAGAATGGCCAAATATATTATATATAACATATCTAAAATGAATTAACCATTTTTTTTTATTCTCAATAAGATTAATTTTGCTCTCGTGACATACAGGAGAATTGATACCCAATCTAGCCCTTCTTAGGGGGATTTATTGAATCCAAACCAGCCTACCCTTGAAGAATGTCAGATTTCCTCATTTCAAATGTAATAGCAAAAGAAAACTTTTTATTTAGATGATCAAACACTACCAAAAAGTTGAAATAATATTTGCTCAAATCAGACACGGACGGATAATAAACGAAGTCAATGTTTAAAGTGTTCCTATTTGAAAGAAAAAAAATCGTGCTTTTAGGGAAAATCTCGCCCAAACGTTAATGAAAAATATTGATTAACGATTAGAATGTATATTTTCGGCAAACTTAGCGAATTTCCTTAAACAATAGGATTTACAATACTCAGCATAACTTAAACTTTACAATTAGTATGCATATTTATTTTAAGGTGATAAAAATTCTAATTTGGTTCAACTCCGTATGTCGATTACAAGGCGAGTTGTTTAAATGTTTGCCTGAGCGACTGCACTGCGGCCCATTTGAGCGATATTCACGCCGAGAGCTCGGTTTAAAATCGCCGGGGAAAAGCAAGTAACAACATACGTTTATTCACGGTACGCGCGATATAGTGCAGGCGTAGTCGTGACATTAGCCCCGTAATGGTGAATTATTCTACGCTTAAGGAATTTACACCAGATCTCCCATTCACTTCCACAGCGGGAACGCTACCGCCTTGAGCCGCTTGTACGACTGATTGCCGTGCTTTGCCTTTGTTAAATTCGTCGATACGCGGTAATTGGGTTCGAGAGAAGGAAGAAGATTGACGGGTTGTACGTACAATCAGTTGGACGGGTTATGCGTTGAAAGTACTTTTAATGGAGCACGAAGGAATTTATTTATATGGTTTTTGATTATCGAAATAATTAAAATTTTTAACTGTAATCTCGTATAACAGCGAGGTAAGCAACAAACGAACGGGCAGTTATTTCAAAAGGTATTCGTCTTCTGGCTTAATTTAATATATAATTACGAATAAGAAGCTCATACGGTGAAAGAAAAATATGATTAAATTTGGCAAATTCATATTCAACAGATTCATCTATACGCTGCAATATCAAATGTATCCACAGTTACTTAGAGCGTGGGCGTTCGAAAAGTCTCGAAACATTAACAGAATCATTTAGGGTAAAAGCAATACAAGGACAGGACAAATACATCATCACGCCATCAACGTAGTTCCGAGAGTATTTTAACTTTACCTTGTATCGCTGTTGCCTCACATTTAATGCTACAACATTTTAAAACGACGAGCTATATATTTCTTGGCGCCCTCTAGTGCCAAGAATTGCATATCTACCGTTTAGAAAGCAGCGACATAGACCAGGTACTGTTCCCCAGGCCATTCCTCGAGCAATTCTTGGACTGCTTACCACGAGATGGCGTGCGCAAGGAGCGCTTTGGAAAATTACACATGTAAAAGATTCCCACAGGCTTATAAGAACGGTACATATAATTTAAGATCTTATTTTTTCGACTTTGTAATTTTGCTAAATTCAATAATTCTATTAAGATGTATTTTATGGAAGCAAAAATAGATGTGTATAACTGTCATTGAAACTCCTTTAAAGTGGGTAGCTACTTTATTCAGTTCAAAACATCCCAACAAATAATTCAATAGAAGAATGCAGGTGAAAAATATGTAATGTAAGATGAAATAATGTAAAATATAGGAAGTCATCAATTGGGCGAAATCTAAATAATAGTCAGGTCACTTTTAAGAATCGCCAGAAATTTGGTTCTTTTGACTCAGAACAAAGAATCATATTTCGTGGCAGGGTACCAATTCAGGTTAGAAATATTCCTCCTCAGCGATGAGTCGACAATTTCTGCATAGTCGATATAATTCACAAAGTTGTGAATACCGGTCACAAGAAAATTTGCATAATAAACACATAATATCCACAGCATGTAAACCTATGAGCAGATGCTGTTACTTCGAAAGAACCATAAATTCACAAAATGTCTTCAATTATTAGAGCAAAGAGTTCTCCCAGTTCTAGAGCTAGACCTAGACCTAAACCAAAACCGACTTCAGCACCTCCTCATTATTCACTATAAGTAAGACAATTTTTCAACGTCATTGGATTGGTAAACGTAGTGTTATGGAAGAACGAGCACATTCACTAGACCTTACCCCAATGGACTTTTTTTATCGGGGTAAATTAAAATGCACGGTCTCACAATGATAGGGATATACCGAAACATGCGTCCACTGTTAGTGATGTGGTAAGTGTGGCAGTGAAGTATTGCAAGCGAACAATTTCAAAATGGCGGAATATTTGGAAATATGTTATTATTTAATTGTTCTTGTTCGGCTACATTACTTATACTAAAAGTAATGTAGCCGAACAAGAACAATCTTGCTTCTAGATAATGTAAAAATAAAACTCATTTGAAGTTCAATCGCTATAAAAAAATTGCCACTAGTATATCTCTTCAAACACTCTATAACGAAAATGTATAGTACTAAGTGGTAAAAACTGAATTTTTATAGTAAAGCTGCTGTCTTCAACGCAACATTTGTACGAAGAGAAATTAACTAGAAAAAGAAAAGATACCTACTTTATTGGAAAATCTAGAGGTTTCCTAGTTACCTTACGTACACGAAATGAAGCTTTAATTAGTTCCCGTAACCAACGTTCTTAGCGCAACTAAGTTTTTACATAAATTACTCACGTTCAACTTAGTAAGACTTTAAGAGCTCATTACCGACGGAAGCAAAAAGTATTCTTCCAAGCGTTGCTATGCATAGTACCAATAACATTTTGAATAAGATTTTAAATATTGCTTGTAACAGAAATATTCAATTATCCTTTTAATAAAGAAGTAAAGATAACATTTTTCAAATAAATCTTAATTCTGAGCATTCTTAAGCGTTATTTTTTCAACTTTATCATAAATAATGCTCAATGTTTTTTCATGATATTCTCTTCATAACGTCAGCGGTATCGTAACTATTAAAGACATAATTAATTTGTACTCACAGTAAACTCGTACATACCTGAAACAAAAGAAATTACATTAATAAAATGTGATAAAACGCACTGAAGAAATCCAAGATCAGGAAAGACAAATTAGTTTTGTTTAAAATCATTAGCATTTCTATGGAGGATTGAATCAATGGCCAATTAAAAAAAAAAAAACAAAACAAGTGATAAAAGTATTACCACAATCCTATGTATAGTTCATACGTGCGGTCTAATTCGTGGTATTTAGGTCACATATCATCCGACAAAGAAAAATAAATCAAGTGGAAACACTTGGTTGGATGGTAAAAATTCATGATAAATTATTAGCATTAAAAGCCTCGATTCCGCTAGATTATTGTGTCGACATAGTTGGCGGTGATTTAATGTAGCAGACATTGACATTAAGCCATGAAAAATGTTGAAATTGCCCCATTGTTTTTTTATTGGCGTGTAGGTGTTACTAATCTTGCTTTCACGAACAGTATTATCAATCGTATTACTTGAAAAAATTGCATCATGGCATTAAATGGAATAATATACTATAATTTCTTCGTTTCACAAGTAATGTACGCGATAGCACGCAAGAATTTTACATATTATTCTAGGATATCGATGCAATAACGAAAAACAATTGATATTCCATATTTTTATGGTAATGTAATATTTTCAATGTTATTGATATCACGAATATTGAAAGCCTTGAAAAAATAAATTGCTTGCACAAATAGTTTAGTCATGGCATTTTGCAAATGCAATATAATTACATACTTGACTATACATAAAGTAATATGAACGAGTGCAAGAAGGGTTACTTGAGTTGAAGAAAGTTTAAAACATATCTACGAAATGGCAGCAGTGCCAGAAAGTGAAATTTAAACATAAAACAATATTAATATTACGAAGGCTTGTGTTGATTTCCTCTACGAGGGTAGAGGCTTGGCTTTTACAAACGACCACTAGACGGCGCTATTAAGATCCAATGTTACTATTTTCGCAAAATTTTACAATTATTAGTGTTGAAGCAGTGAGCGTTTAAAAAAAGCAATTCTGTGTATTCCGATGGATAATTTTTTACGATTTTAATAACGGCCTAATACAACAACAATACCTCGAATCGCTTCACGCAACTTTTGGTAGTGAAGCAAAATCAGAAAAGACTGTTTACAGCTGGTTTGCAGATTTCCGTCAGTGATGAATTTCGTGAAACACGACCAAAATCGGTGGTTCTCCCAAAAACTATCGATGCTATGCGCAACATGATTGAAGATCAAAGATTGAGCGACTGTTTGGGTGTTTCCAGATGAACCGAATCCAACAAAAATTGTTAAATCATTCTCAAGAAGGTGTTAGCTCGTTTCTTTCGTTTTACTGGGCATGTCGTAAGCACTGCTTTGGGGAATCGAAGAACAAGCAACGCTGAATGAAATACAATAATTTGTTTGCCAGAAGTAATCCATGAAATCAAAAAAAGCAATTGACGACGTCACATCATCCTTTATCATGATAATGCCAGCCAGAAATTTATCACCTCAAACAGACGTGGAAATCTTCAGAAACCATATTTTGAAGATACCACCTTCAGAGTGGAAAAAATGTTTCATGAGTCGGTTTGAACACATGCAAAAGTGTTAACGACGATCACTATTTTGAAAAAATAAAATGATTTATAGTGAACAATGAAAAAAGATTGTTTTTATAAAAACTTAAAGTATGCATCTCTTACATAAGTAGAAGTAACCGAATTGCTGCAATTTTTACTAAAATTCAAACCATTAAAATAAATTTGGTTCAATTATTTGTTGATCTTTTCCAAGAAAGCATGCCGATTTCAATCAACGTTCCAAAAACGTTTTACTTAGTTTCTGTTGTAGAATACCTTCATGTGACTAATTCTAGACAGTTGTAAGAAAGTACATAAAACGAAAGTCAGAGTAAGTAAACACGTATCATGATTCAGTTTCTGATTACGAGAAACAGTGGTGATGCAGACCACTTTTTATGGTTTATGTGCGACATGGTGATACTTTTGCATGATAACGTTTTATTCATAGTACAGAGAATAGTTCGGAATTTTAATATTGAATATTTTGCTCATAATTTGATGTGCTATCAAATTTTGAAAAGAAAGAACATTCTTTTCGTTTTTATTTACTTTAGGCTCACGTGTAACGGAAGCTATGAGCTTTTGTATTTAATGTAGAAGAAGATAATGTTTGAAACACTTTTATTTCTCGATACAATCTCGAAAAAAGTTTATACCTTTGATGCGTCAATGAGGACATTTTTCGATGCTTTATGAAAAATCCTTACATTATTTTGCCCTTTATTCACTGCAGCCATTACAAATTGCTGTTTCAACTTATAGAGCAAATAACCGAGAATTAGATATTCGCAACAAAATTCTAGATTTTTCCTTTAGTGCCCCGGGAACTATCGGAATAAGATTATAAGAACGTATGATAGTGTGTCTCTCTGGTAAATCATCAACAATCTTGCTAGTCGAGGAAACGATTTGAAATTGTTCTAACGATAACGAGCCTTCTATATCCGCTTTACCATTTGTCTTTTGTAGTTGCCATTAATGACGAGGGATAGATGGCCAAATGTTGTTTTTATTGGGAAGAATACTGCTCCAGGTCAAATACAAGGCTTCAATTTCTCCGTGTATTTCCGCTGCTTACCGTGTACTTGACAAAAAATATACGGGGAAATCTAAGCGTTCACATGCGCTACCGTTGTAGCCACATTGTTTTATTGTAGAAAAATGCCACCCCGTGGAAGACGGAGATGCTTAGGATGTGCAGAAATATATAAAAATATCAGAAAGGCAAAAGATTGGTTAGAATATTTATTATGCAGAAAATTGCTTAATAAAAATTGTTGTTTTGAGAACATTTGCCAAGAATGCAGTAAAATTACAATCAAGAAGTAAATTAGCTACTTACTCAATTTTATATTATACTATACTTATGCTATGTTTCTATATGTTCAACTTTCTCTTTTGGAGTTGTTTAACTGAATCATATATGGAGAGATCGATAGCCAGTTATACCAATCTTATAAATATTCCACAACTTTTGGCAAATTGGAGTTTGGAATTTTACAAAAATCTGGCCACATCCTGGAAACTTTCTCCCAGATGAGAAATACTGTGAACTTATTTTGTCAAGTAAAAAACCAACGAAAGTTGATAGATTTTAAGTGAAACAAGAAAAATGTTAAGTGAAATAATGCACTACATAAATTTAATTTAAAGTGATAAGTTAACAAAGATAGGTCAAAAATTAGTATTAGGCGCAAGAGGTCGTGAACGCTGGAGCGGGTTCTATAACGGGGAAAGAAACTGGTAAAATAATAAAAAGATGTAAATATACATCACATCTTTCATGAGAGTCGTAGTGAAATAAAAGGTCATTATTATGGGTAGACATCTAAGAAAATGCCTTACAAATTGAGGCAACAAATGTTATAAAAGAATGTTCCTGCAATTGGTAGTTTTGAATGTATTCGTTTCACGGAGACTTGAAATACAATTTAGAACATGAAGTAGTACATTATTGGCAATCATTTTCCACAATGCATTCCTACCACAGCTACAAATCTTATCGGAAATACGTAGTTTGCTGCTCACAAAAGGACGGTAAGAAAGGAAACTCGATATTATTACAGTATACGGCTTCAATGTCTTTGTATACTTCTTGTATACTAAATTTTGTTGCCTTGCTGTAATTTAAGTTAATAGCTTGTTTAAACACCCCATGGTTTCACAATTTTATGGAAAAAAAAACCTTGAAGATATAACACTCCAAAATATTTTATACATATTTACTTTTGCTTCAAGAAATATCACCATTCCATTTATCAGAAAAAAAATATTATTTGAGGTGTAACCTGTTTATGCTCGTTACGTAAACGAATGTACCGCACATTGGTACATATGTAAATCAAACATAAAAATGTTTAAACAATCGATTCTCGGAATATACATTCCTCGTCTGCGCACCTCACGTTCAAAAGCGACATAGTTTTGTTTGATTTCTTCTCATCTAACGATCTACAGACATTTTCGATGACCGACAATAGCATCACGGATCCATGCCATCATCCATCGTCTCAGGTTATTTCTTTAAACAAACATCACCGCACACTACCGAGTAAGCGAGATGAAAGCACGAAAAAACCGTCCTGCACTGGGACATATGCACCCTCCCGTCATTGACGTTGTGTACACAGATGCACGTGTAAGTCTCGAAGTGCGGTGTGTTACCGATATACTATATGTACTTGTCCTTTTCTCTTATTATTGAACGAGATCGTTTCTGCCTGATACAATTCAACGGTGATGCCGGGGAGAAGCCGTAAATATACCGGTTAAGGGAATCCAATTAATTATTTTCATTTGATGGATTGCGCCTCGTAAGAAGGAGGGAATGAAGTGGAAATCTGCATGACTACTTCTTTATCCTTTTTTTCGATCTCCATAAACAAATCTTCGTTCTAAATAACGATCGGATGAATTTAACAATTGTTTCTTATTTACATAGATTCTTAGATCTTCCACGACGTTTTCCAGAGCTAGCTCGACAGCCTTGACTCCCTTGTCTCTTAGAGACGATTCTTTTCGCAGTCGTTGATAGAATGTTTCTAGTTCCAGCTGCATCTTCTCCCTGGGAGACAACAACAATTAGTTAAAGAACCTGGTGTATTCTTTAACTAATTGTTCTCTTCCCCAATGGAACCCTGTCGGCAATACGTACAACGTGGTGGTAAGCGGTGAGGCTGTTTAAGACGTCCCTGAGTTGTACATTCCTCAGGAACCTTGGACCATTAGCGATCAATTTAATTACCTGGTTCTGTACAACTTTTAGAATCTCCCTGTAACTTAGCGCCATACGCTCCATCTACCCAACAGCAGTAAAACGGTGTTCTTTGCCACAACGAATTTGGCTCTGGTGCTGTCTCCACGTGAGCCGCCTATCCAACATTACCCCCAAATATTTAACTCTGGGAGCTCCACTCCAACCGTTGATCATTTACCACCAGATTTTCAGGTGGAAGTCTTCTTCTTCTAGTGAATAACACCCAAGAACGTGTTCTTGCTCTCACTGATGCGAGTCTCAGCCCAACTCACTATGTGGTCCAGTGAAGATTCAACCCATCATTCCTGCTAGCACCGTATCATTGGCGTAGATTGAAAGTTGTACTTTAGAGTGATTGCCAATGGCATAGATGCAGATTAGGAAGAGTTCTGGACTAGACGAGAGCCCTGCAGAACTCCAGGCATGATCGGACGATAATGAATCTCCAACTCTTACGACAGATGATTTTCCGCTCAAATATGAAAGAACCAACCTTGTTAACCGAGAATGGATACCAAAATAGTAATAATAATTTGTTGTATAGAAAGATCATTTCAAAGATATTAGATTGATCATAAATAGAGATAAATGTTGATAACAAATATTCGTTTTAAACAGAGAAGCTTCATATTGGTCCGTTTTACTGTGATCACCATATATGGTTTCACAGTTTGTATGGCGTGAAAAATGTCTTCGTATGTAACGTATTGTTTTGCATCGAAGAGTTCTTGTTTCTAACAACATAATTCTGTGGCTCTAAGTTGTTGCTCCTCAAATCATAATGATGTAACACGTCATAGTCAAGGCTAAGCCATAATGAGTGTTTAACGGTGTACATCGATCTAAAACGTTTTTAATTAGAACATGTGATCCCCAGATTATACCAAAATACCCAGAACTTTAGCAGAGTGTGAGAAACATGATAAACTATCAGCATCATGGCGGTTGGTTTAGGGCCATAAACAATGAACAATATGCAATGCATCAGCTTGTAGATTCGACAATAACTATGTTCACATTGTTATTTAGCTCCACCGCAGACTTTCCCGACGCAGTAAGAGTGGAATTATCAGGATACATGGCAATTTTGCCATAACGGTAGGTCACTGAACAATCGAACAATAAGAATATAATTGAGAAATTGATAAATAAAAAAAGACTAAATCTCACAAATATATTTAGATAGACTTTTCAATTACCATGAACTCGCACCGAGTCGTCGACTTTAATAAATGAGAATATAATCAGGTCGAGTGGGCAACACCAGATCTTTACGCAGATATGAAGATTCGTCCTCTTTTATTCCGTAGTTAATTTAATTTATCGCATACATAGCCGATATTAGCAGGATCAAACGCTTCTGAGAGGTCAAACATAATAGCCGCTACATACTTGTACATACTGATTGCACACGCTTTTTTTTAATACGGTTTGGAATGTAATTAGAAGTTTGACTGCTGTTGGATAATAAATATATTATTATTGAAAGTAAAAAAGAAGTTAGACTACCACCTAACCACCAGGAAGTATTCCTAATAAACGCTTATTATTGTTGACAATTAATTTATCATCATTCACGGTAATTCTGACCACAGCGATTGCGATCATTTTACTCAACAGGAAAGGGTAAATTTCCTCACATCTATTACTCCATAAACCTAACAGTAAGATTCGCGCATCATTAATCGCATATTTCACAAGTCCGCATTCGAGTTTTGAAAGACACGCGGCCAACGTGGAAACCCAACCGTTTCGTTCCGTTTGTTCAATTCCTGAAACGTTTTCGCCTACGCTCATACAATACATAAATCGCACGCATCGCGTTCGGATTTTCGCCGATTCCGTCGGTTTTTTTTTCCGGCGCTGCTGACGATGCGCTCCACCACGCCGTGGCAATCTGAGTCGCGTTAAAACGCGCGCAGGTTCAATTCTCCGTTTTCGCTGATAACGAAGCGCTAAGGTGGGCTAAACACGCAGTCCGGCTCCAGACCTGAGCATTATCTGCAACGATCTCGGTGTACGCGACTTCTCCTCAAAGGTATAACAGCGTGCAGTGCTACCAGGAAAAGAATCGTTCTTGGGGGGTCAGCGCAGGATTCGAACAAAAGATTATGTACGTTGTGTCAAGTGAGAAAAAAGTGATTGAAATCATGTAAAAAGCTTTGGAAAGGATACCTTGTTCTACAGGTGTGTTGTGTCGTTTTATGTTTCACGAAATAAACGCGTAGAAGTAATCTGTTTGGTAAGAGATAAGATAATGAAAGTAGAACGATGAAGTATAAAGAAAACTTGTGAAATACCTGGAATATCTATGTGCTAAACGTATGATTTGATATCTGTTTATAAAGTTTTTAACGGCAAAAACAATAAATTACAACACTATTGTAGAGGTTTGGGCTAAATGTTTTAATCAAATTTAAACAAAACAAAGCATAGTTGCATTATTGTCTCAAGCTATATTATTTTCGCTGTGACAAAAGTAATGACTAATCTATTTAATGTAATGTGTATCTTAAATAAATAAATATTTTCTATAAGTCATTCACGCAACTCGTTCATTAGAAGTTCTGATAATTTAATTTTGAAACTTTGGAATGTTACATTCATCAATATGGTCTTTCGAACTAAAATACTTTTAACAATGTGTCATTTCCGGTTAGCCGGAAATAATCTCTAAGTTTAATTTTTTAAATAGAATGCTTTATATTTTTTGGCATATCTGAAATCCAGACAATATTCCGGAACAATTTGTGCTAAAGTACTCTTAACTTAAATTTTCATATCTTGAACATGATTTTGTTTCAAGATTTGTTTTTTTTTGTTTTTCTTGTACTGTTGGACGCCCAGTCATGCCTGCCTCAGCACCAAAGTTAAATATCTTTAACTTTTAAAAAGTTAGATTTTTCAAGATTAGATTATAAGCTTAATTCACTGTTGGATTTCTGTAATACGAAAGTGCCAAATAAAAGCAAACTTAGAGATGTGGTCTTTGCCAAAAGAGCATTCCAACAATGTACTTCTTATTTCATAACCTCGTTTGAAAATGTTGAAAAGGCGGCTATATGAGGGAAGAGATTGGAATGTAAAATGTTTCCTCACAAGATATGTTTTCAACCTTTTAGAAAAGACAGTGTATATTAGTGCTTAACGCAAATGTATGAAATATATTCAATGCCTGCTGGATATTATGTGCGCCACGAAAAAAATCATGGAGAAGAACCATAAATTATCTAGAAAATTAAATATCTAACAAATGGTGATTTGAAGTTTAATGTTAGTATTGTCTCACGTTGACTCGGTGACTTTTAGCTTCTAATGAAGGCAACTAACTATGTTGTCGGAACGTAAAGTTTACTAAATTTATTCTCAATCAAATCGATATTACTGCTCCTCATTAAATATCTAATAAGTGATCATGGCTAAAATGGAAAGATCAAGTTATGGGCAACATAAGGAAACTGGGAATAGGAAAGTTGAGAAGTTTGTAAAATCACAGTCAAAGCACACACGAATTTACAGACACGGAAAAGAATTGTAGCAAAGATGGACTGATCCCCCGAAAAAAGATCTGTAAAGCTTAAATTAGCGGCTACTGTTTTCTATAGAATGTATAGTCATATATGTATGTATAATAAGTGGAAAATTAACAGAGTAAGAAATATATTTAAAATGAAAGGAAAAGTCGCATACCACTGTTATAAGATGTTAACAGATAAGTAAATTTTGCAGGTGTTAGCGTTTGCAAACGTGATTTAATACCTTCTTGTTCTATTACTATTGTAGTTGGGCCTCGGATATTATAATAGCATGGCCCTTGTATGTATTGGAATAGATGGAGGCTCTTAATAAACTAGTACTACTCTAGGATCTCCTTTCTTCAGTTCAGTAGATGCAAGGAATTGCCTACTGAAATATTGGTGTCGTGTACGACTGGTGGCAACACACTTGCATCCAGATCTTTTTGGCATAGACGACAGATTTGATCTCTAGCTTTTCCTAGTTCGAATAAATGATATTTTAGGGCTACATGGCCTGTCAGAAATCGTACCAATAATCTCAGGTCCCCTTTACTGAAATACCGATAACGCTAACTTTGCTGTTTTTGGCGAGCCTGATATAAGTGCTTTCGTCGCTTTATCACAATAAATACTAATTTTATATGTAAATGACATTCTATTTTAATGTGCCACTTATGATGCGATGATTGTACAATTACCGTGGACCTTTAAACTTCCATTTGATGCAAATGGTTCTTTTATGTAGTTAGCATTTTAATACATGCATTTTTTTATTATAATTTACACGTATTTTTATTTTTTTTTTTAATAAAAATACGCAATTTTTAAGCAAATTCGGTAGAATTTAAAATGGCAAAAGTGACATATTAAAATTTTGACCTATTGCATAATGCGATTTTTAGATTATATTCATAACTTTCGCTAAATCCTCAATTACGTAATAGGCAATATACAAATTGATAAATAAGATGGTGTCAAGTTCGAAGGTTCTTTTTTGTGTATTCTACAGTATGGTAGCCGCAATGTAGGTAATTTCTGCGAAAGGACCAGGGCTTTTCGCTCGCAAAAAAGGGAAGCAATATTTCTACCCGGTAAAAGGGGTTTTGTACTTCGATTTACTATTCAAGCTTAAAATCGAAAAGGCACGCAGAGTTCATTTCAATAGAGAATGTATAATCCTCAAAAAAGCGTACCGCTGAAAAAATAGGAAAAGTATTCTTCAACGTTAGTACTAGTTATTCTTAAGAAAAAAACTACTTAATAATTTAAGAAACTCAAAATAAAAATTAATTTTATCGGAAATGTAACTCCATTACATTAACTAGTTTGTTAATATTGTTTAATATTAAAATTTCACGGATGATATGGCGATATTTCGAAATCCTAGTTGATGTAATGAGATTACGTAAATTTATCACGTTATCCTATGAGCAAATATAGTCAAATATTTGAACTTCTGATAAAATCAATATCTACGTACAACATAGGTATCCACTCTATACTCTGCGCTTAGTAGTGGTGACATTATTAAGGTTACACTGAAGAGATTCTATTACAGGATCGATATTGACGAAGATCCTGATGATGCTCCTGGCTATAGACCTACAAATCTGACGTTAACAATTTCTAAAGTTGCAGATGGTCCATGCTATAGGGTTGGGTAAATAAAATACAAAATTCAATAACATTATTAAAGAGAAAGCATATAAATCCAGCTTCTCGGAGGCAGGAGCTTTGTTTTTTTTTTCTTTCAAAATCAACAAAATGAAAACAAAACAAAGCTTTACGTATCGACAACAAATTTATTGTCATCTTCAGAAAATAATGCTAATCCTGTATATTGTTTTAATAATTGACTTTGTCGAAATAGGTGTCGAAATAGGTCGAAATAGAAATAGGTGTCGTATAGTAAAATGCTAAAATTGAATTGTAAAGTGAAAAATTAACATTGTTGAAGCAAAATGGAGAAATTCAAAATAATTTCAATGTTAAAAAATGATTATTAGTGAAATGTTGGAGAAAATTGTAAACAGTGAATACAAAAAATGGGAAGTTTCAATTGAAAGTGCATAAAGGGGTGGGGAATAACAATAGTAAAATATAAATTAAAAATAAAATAGAATCGCAAGCTCGATTCCACTACCAGGTTAAGTTTTTATTTTATCGTACTTCCTGTGAATGTTTTGCTGCTTCCACAGCTTCGCTTTATACTTCTTCCTCAATTTATGTATAGGTAGTAACATGGATGAATTACCCCGCGATTAACGAACTACTACGTCTATAGCAAAGCCACAGTATATAATGCTATGAAAAGTTTCTCTTTATTTATCGAGACTTAATCTCCTCTATACATAGGTAAACAAAAGACTCGTCACTCCCAGGAAAACTCTTCGCTTTAAGTTCATTTATATCCCAGTTATTTCATTTCAAAAGCACCTGAAAGCGCCGCTATTCATAACTCCGCTTCAGCTTTTTTTGTAAGGTTTTATATAGGTGAGCGTAAAAAACATTTAACATTTATAAATCCGTCAAGTGAAATATTTTTAATCATTTGACTCGAGCACTTTTAGCTTGAGTTATTTCGATACACGTGAAAAAAATTGACATCGATGTAGTAGTTAAGATGAATATCGTAATTTAATAATGATTCATTTCGAATGTATTATTAGCTTCGCTGAGACAGTAGGTTCTACTTTCGTCAATTAAGAGACTCTGTATAATTGACACGCTACCCAAAGTAAAGTAACTTTTAAATAATTTTGTTAATTATAGAGACTTTAGATATAAAATATTTTATGTGGTCGTCTCTTTATACGTAAATGTTTCACCTATACAGATTGATTCATTTTTGACCCTTACTGTAGGAGTCTGGCTTATTATTGGCACCCACCTTCAACTTAACATTTATAAAATATGCTATTACTTTTCGCGACCTGGTAAACGATCCGCCCTGTGGCTGTTGTCTTTATGGATACGATTGTAGATATCTTGCCCTCGCTATTGCAGAATTTCTATCTGATGAATAAAAAATGCTAAACATATCTCGTTTCTCTTCGTTGGTGTACGAATTTTTTCTATTATTAATGAACGACAATTAAAATGTTTGAGAGTTTGAAATTCCATGGCTACTTATTTAATCTTCGTGAATTAAATAATATCGAAAACGTGTTATATATGCTTGAAATCAGAAAGAAATAAACTCATTCGAACGGTGTTAAAATCCAGTAAGAAAAAAGAAAGTTGAAGATGGCTAGGACGAACCGAAACGTTCGATAAAAATTTCGAGAAGGTAGAATATCGAGCGCAGCATGAAAATGTTTTTTCAGTTTTTCTCTGCAAGTCCAAATAAAGGCGCTAGAGGTAAAGGAAGAAAACGATCATTTTCCTTTTTTTATTTCGTTTGTAACAAATCCATTTGCCCTTCGGGTTCATAACAAACACAAAATTTAAACGTACCCTCTATATGTAATAATCTAATAATAAGCGAGATCCCCATGGTCAGGGTCGAAAATGAATCACTCTGTATACTTTAATCCTTTTTAGGGCAAAAAATCAAATAAGGTGACAATATTTTTAACATATGCGTGAAAACAGCAAGTGAATCGAATGCTTAATAGAAAAGGGTGAACCACAACATTTCAATCTTTGATGTGCAGGAGTTCATATCTTCTGTTATGGGACTAATTTTCAAAACATATGCATTTAACAATTACTACTTATCCTTTAAAAAAACTTAATATATATTCTTCTAAACCTAAAGACAGTTGCAATTGTTTGGAAGAATTCAATGTCCTCTATCAGATCAACTGTAAGGATTGAAAAATCGCATTTCAGGCCATAAAAGTGATGTTCCTGATAACTTACATTGCACTGCCTTAAGTACTCATTCTTTGCAGTTTGGTAACTCTTTTAAATTTGACGTTAGTTAGAATTCTTGTCGCTGAACAAAACTATATTAAACGTTGTGTCCCTAGAAATGGGTTTTACTAATAAGCATCCTGATTCCATCAGTTATAGGAAGGACATCGAAAATTTAAGCTGCATTCATGCTGATTTACTTTATTAACTTGAAATATACAATTTGTTCTTTTAGATAAGCTTGTGTATCAGGCATATCTTTCCTTTAATATTCTGGAACAGTCTTCTTTTGTCTGATTACTACAGATATCATTTCAGTATATTATTTTACTTAATATTTAAAAACGTTAACGTTAATCATTCCAATCATTTCTTCATGTACGAATTATAGATGCCTAGTTTTTGGCATGAATTTTGCAACGCTATAGACAGTTAAAAAAAATTCATACATGTAAGTTAATTTTCATATTTTCAATTCACAATTGCTCCAAATAATGAAAATAGTAACATTTAGGCATTTATAACTTTTTGCCTTTCTAATTTATCGAGTCAGTTGGCGCTAATACTTTGAATATATTATTTTAATTCTATTTCTTTATAATACAGAGAATAAAATGAAATTAGGATAGCACATGTTTATCACGTGTGCAAACTAAAGTAAAACGCACACATGTTTGACAAATTCGGGCCTAGGCAATTATAATATCCAAACAAAATCACAATCGCATTCAGGCACCAATAATCTAATTTATGCTAACTTCTACAAGTAACAACTTCACAGCCCCATTTACCACAGACTACCACAGCGATTATTTCTTACGGTCTTTTATTACTCATTAATTTAAATCTATTACGTCGAATGTTAGTTTAAAACAGTACATAAGTCGCGACAGTACAATACTCGTTCAGTATTGTGTGTAGTATTGGCCATTGAACATCAGAATGTCATTTGTAAAACGTATGTGCAAGCACAAACCTTGTTTATGTTATGGTCTTTTTAACGTTTATATATTCTGAGAATCAATTAAACTTTCAACAAAATACAGCCCCGTTCCTTTTTTTTTAGAAGGAATCTCAAAGGAAAACATTTATAAGGTACTAAAATTTCGTTGAATGAGGTGCGAAGAATTGCATAAAAGTACCGTGGAAGCTACATATTTTTCAACTCTACTCCGCTAAGGGATTCTTTCCTACATATTTAAGCGCAAGGAATAAAAATCTGTATTTTATTATAATGTCTACTACATTATTATGTAAGGTGAATTTGTTTTTGTTGCAATTTTGAAATTAATCGCCTGTAAAATATTTAGTTTTATTTTTATTACCACGGAATACCTTGAAATGTTTTTCTTTCAGTCGTAAACATACTTACCATGTACTGCAAAACAAGAATGTGCTTTGTAGGTTAATATGCACGAAATACCAAGCACAAACTTATTTGGGAAACTGTTATGAAACCACAAATCGTTTTAGTACTGCAAGGTAGCTTGGCAAAAATATTAAATTCTTAAAACCGTAACGGTACTTGAGTCGTCTGAACAATGAATAAAATAAAACAGGCCAACATTAATTCTTCATAAAAACAAAATACTTGCCTAAGAATAACAACCCGAACGTCAAAAATAAAAGCACTAGCAAGGTCTATTGTTTCTAGCCCTCAGTACAATTTAGTATCAAATCAACAACGTTACTTTTTACAAATCCATGCTTGAAACTCAAATGCATCGTGTATCATTTTGACGTAGAAGTACTGTTTTTATGGATATTGCAGGAAGACGTTGCTAGGCTTATAGTTTAAGTTCGTCAATTTCCATGCGCTTCACGGAATTAGCAGAGACTAGACAAACTCGTGTTTATTCGTCTTATGAGAATGACTTCGTGTTGCCTACTGGTTTTCCCGAAAGTCGACAAAACAAGACTTCAACAGCTTTTTAATACGATAGAAGTTGCTGTTCACGCATTTCTTGTTTGACATTCGGAAACAAAAAGAGGTCGTTAAGCGATAAATTAAGATTCGATGTTACAATTATTGTCATGGTGAAGGATGTAGCTAGCAACCTCGTTGATCGCTTTTCCTGATTACATCGATAACTTCTAGTACACAAATTGTTGTATATCATTCAGAATTAATTGTTCTTCAATCCTCCAAAGCGATAATTGCATTACCTATTGCGATGTTGTATAAGAAGTACTTTTGTCGAATTTTTTGATCGTTGATTGAAGAACCAATTGGCATTGAGCTTTTTTGTGCTTGACTGAAATTATTCAGAATTCATCGGGAACAGATCTTTTTCACAACTAAATGTTCGTGCAAAATCAAATGTGTCGCAATCTTTAATATGATTAAGAACGCCTTCCATCTCACGGTAAGTTACATGCTGTTTCTTTTCAATCATGTTATACACAACAACAATCGATTTTGGACGATATTCGTCACTAGCGAAAACATGACCACAACGAAATTCTGTAAACGGTTTTTTCTGGCAGTATTTCATAACGAAAAGTTGAACGAGGCGATTCGAAGCATTGTTATTGTGTTAGGCTCTTACTAAAATC
The DNA here is from genome assembly GCA_902654985.2 of Oryctes borbonicus. Classification (NCBI taxonomy): domain Eukaryota; kingdom Metazoa; phylum Arthropoda; class Insecta; order Coleoptera; family Scarabaeidae; genus Oryctes; species Oryctes borbonicus. The sequence continues at coordinate 13,742,782 of LR736860.1, read as the reverse complement.
GTAAAAAAAGAACACATCCTATGAAAACATTCACCTGAAATTTACATTTTTCCACCTACTCGGCCGATTTCTATGTTGTTACTTCACTATTTTAACAATAGAAAATGTCAAATTTTACCAAAATAGTAATGTCAAATCTCAATTGTGCCATCCAATGGTCGTTTGTAAAAACCTTCAACACTACCTTCGTACATAGCTCAGAAATAAACAAAGCAAATATATTAAATCTGACAACATTTTTCTTATCTTTAACAAAAGAATAAAGTTTACGGTCGTAAATCCAAAAGCGTCACGTAGACATTCTTTTAGCAGTTAGCGGCTAAATTACAAATAATTGCTAAGAATTTTCGAAAAATTGAATGGGAGGAAACAGCTTCGCATTTACGCGCTCTCACTCTAGTATCACCTCACGTGAGAAAAACCTCGCGTTCTTTTGACTAAACAAAGAAAAGTTAATCTTGTAAAACTTGAACACTATTACACCTGGAATTGCTTTGAAAATTAACTGCTTATTGTTAGTTAAATATCTCTTCACTCAAAGGCAACTCGAATTAAAGACGCGGATTGCCGGGCGTTCCTTTCCTCCTTTGTAACCGATAGCATCTGTTAAAAATCGCGGCTAATTACGTTGCACTTTTCAAAACACATTTCAATCAATAAAAATTTCTTTTCCTTAGAAATACCATGTTATAGCCTGCAATATGCCATGCGAGTTCGCTATCTAACGTCTAAACATTAGTGCGAATCAGCAACCGTATAGAGTGGACGTTTACTACCGGACTTGATAGCTTACTATTATAAACTGATATTTAACTTGCGAAACGATTGTAATGACACAAAAGAATTTATTCTTTACGCGTTTGCAGAAGGAAATTACATTAAAAGCGAACATTTTCATTATAGAGGGAAGACGAGTAATTTCGCTATTTCCCTGGAATTAGCTGGAGATAGATTTACCTAAAACCTCGCACCCAGAAGGATGGTTCACGGCCATACAGAATGTCTCACAGGGAACTGCATCGATCGGTGTATGAAAAAATATATGTACATTGGAAAATTCTGAAAACTTTGGCAATACACTAAAGCTTACATAGACTATTAAACCAAATGTTTTTAATAATGCAGAGTATACGGAAGATACTGGAAGTAGCTGTCAACTGTTATTTTAAACAACACACCCTACATATAATTTACATTTTTGAATTACTAATTCAATTTTAACGTTTGTTTGATACAACTGTTACTATTTCATACTTGCATTTTTCAAAAATTTTTTACAGATGGACATGAGCATCTAGACTTTTAAAACTGTGAAGGTGCTTAGCTTGAAAAATTGAAATTTTGCAGAACTGTTGACCGTATAGGGTAGCATTAATAACTGAACTATACAACGTGTCCGAGAATTAACCTTTCAAATGCAAAAAGGCAAATTTAATTTTCTAAAATGCAACCTACCTACTTTTCTTTTTCTTATCAAATTTACTTTCTGCAAAGGAAAAATTGAAAAGAAGCTTTCATAGAGCAAATTGATGATGCGAAAACAAGATTATGTGTTCTAAATATCTAAAACTATTGTCCTGTAGTATCTATAAACAAACTAACTTTTATTTTTCAAATATCTTAAGACCCAATTAAATCCATTCCTTTGACTTTATCAATGTTCTGGAGTAAATAGTTCAATTAGTGGCTAAAATTCATCCAGAATTACCTGACTTACAACCCATTTAAACTTCAAACAGCCTTAGAATAATTTCGCAGTATCAATTAGGCATAAAGCCTTACGCCTGAGTTCAAAGGGAGAAACGTAGAGGAGCATTTGCGATGCGATAGCATCTATTCACAATTCCAATCCAAATATTCCGCAATCACTTTACATTTACCAGATTCCATTGCACGTTACGATAACTGTATTGAGCACGCAATGAACTTGCGATATTATCATCATCATCAACATGGTTATATTACAATTACAAACAATTGGTATCGTATGATAGCAGACTTAATTTGTTATTTTTTTTTTGTTTATTGCCAAATTGTTTTCGTTTTCCTTTCAACTCGTGTATATAATATATGAGCAAAGATAAACAAATTTTACTATATGAATTCGGAAGCTTTAGATAAAGCCAAGCAATAAATTTAGACGGATATTTTCTACATAAATATACTCTTATAAACCATACCGCATACGACTAAACAAACGAAAATACAACATGGGTATTTATGGGGTATTTGTACAGTACAGGTGATTTTAGATAACGTACCTAAAAATTTTACAGCAAACAATTTTTATTTTATTTACTAACTGGTAAAGTATTGATCAGTTCCTAAATATAAAAATCAAATTAATCCTGTTCGCAGTGAGCAAATAATTGAAAACTGTTAATGCTAAATTGCCCTATCAGTGGTGTAATTAGCAACCTTCAATGGGTCACCATCAAACATTAAGCATTGATGTCCCATGTTGTGTTCACCGTTTAATCCTCCAATCCTATTACTTCTGCGTCTTTCAGAGGAACTTCCTCAGTTTGCTTTTAGTTTTTGGCTATGGTGAAATCCATTGCACCATTCGCCGGACCACATCTGCTGGGTCTCTCCTGATTATATATCATAGCCATTCTAATTACTTTGCCTTTATGTGCCTTACTATGTTGTCCTTGTTTCTTTTCGGTCCTTCATCTATTACAGTTGGTCCTCATATTGTTTTCATTATTTTTCTTTTCGTTATTTTCGTGTCATTTTATTACTTTGGCCTGGTTATTGTTATTCCCAACTCATATGAATTAGTAGATCTTATCAGAGTTCTGTATCTTTTAGTTTTTTCCTTTTTTTTTACGTTGATAATGTTCCATCTTTAAAAATGAACATTTGACTTTCCGTCACAATTTCTTCCGCTTTTTATTTCTTTATATGTATATATCTTTGACTTCATTATCTTCTCTCCGAGCTTATTTGCTAGTCGCTAACTAAATTAATTGATGGGAAACAGTAAGTTAGCAGAGTTAAATAAGCAAATATTATAATCGAAAATTGTCAACCCTAAATTCTCTTTAGGAGTAGGTAAACTGAGCTGGCGTAGCAACATCATCTTTCCATTTAATATTTAATGATTGTAGTGAAGTCTTGTACCGGCTGAATTTTCCAAGTTAATCGTATAATACGGAGTGAACATTATAAAATTTACCATGATAAGTTAAAACAATATTTGTCTTCCTTATCGGGAAAGAATAAACACATACCGCATCAGTAGTTTTAACAAAAAAATTGGCGTATCTGCTTGAAAAGCTTCTGCTCAAGCAAACATTATTTCGAAAAAAATCTGTTACTGTTTCTACAAAACGTTGATTCATAACCTAAATAGAACATTTAATTATCAACACGTAATTTTTCGTAACATATTTTTTCAACGAAAGATCTCTTATGACAATTTACGGCCAGCGCTTTCCCAATAATGTGGTTCTTTCGAGAATAGATTTCCAAAAAAAGCACTAGTCAAAATTTTGACCAGCGCTTTAAGTCTTTTCTAAGAAATGAAATTGTCAACGTTCCTGGTATGGTGATTGGCATGGTGTAAAATGTCGTGAAGTTATGGAGCTTAGTGTGAAATCCTATTTCTTTGTTGTAGTCAAACACGTGCACACACACACATTTTGCACCGAGATAAATAAAACCAAGGTTCAATAAACTAACAAAAAAGAAATTTAAGCTTATAAAAAAAAACAAAGTCTTTTATTTCTTAATTTCCTGCCGTTCTTTCAAATTTTGTTAGTTACCAGAAATTAAAAATGGGCTTACCAAAAGATTTTTAAGAAGTTAATGATACATTTTTATGTAAATATTACTTAATTTTTAGAGTTCCTCCGTTGAGTTTCGTATCAAATAACTCTTCGTTAAAGCATTTTGAATCTATCCAAAATGTTATTACATAAGAATATTCAAACAACTCAATTGACCTGTATTTGTATTAAGTTTCAACGCAATAAATAAAAACGATTACATAGAAAACTTTCCCCCATTTATAAACAAAAAAAAAAATATTGAAATATGTTTTTGTAACATTATTCAATATATAATAACTATGAGTAACTACTCGAACTATACAATGCGATCAATTAATTAAACAAAAAAACGCACATTTCTAATACCTAATTCATGTCAAGAATATTCGTATGCACGTTTGCCATTCGGTAAATTAGTATAATTGTTGTTATTACCGCAGCGAGGATGGAGCTTACGTAACGTTCTATTTTTGCGTATTACGCTGATAAAATCGAATTTTACACATTCAATATTACTCCTCCTGCTAGTATAAACGCAGTAATAATTATCTATTGTTTTCTCTACGATTCATAAAGCGTAAATTTTCGAGGGTCTATCTGTAAGTGTGTACTAATACCATTATGATTAATACGTGATATTTCTGGTTGGAATCGACGACGATAAATTTAGGCTTATTCATTATTAATTATCACACCGTGCACTTGGTAATCAATTTAGAATATTGTAACTAATACTAATATATACTATAGTCCTAACCGCAATTCTCCGTAAATATATTTACATTGCGTTAAATAATAAAAAATATATTTGGTATAACTGGATCCAATCCATTTTATAGTGTTGTCTTTGCGATAATTTTTTTTTTTTTAGCAAATTGAAACAAACTGTTTGAACAGCCAAAAAAGAATAAAAAAAAGCAATTTGTTCGGTTCAACAAGTACAATGCGTTTCAATACAACCTTTTTTACAAAAAATATGGTTGCAAACACGATTGATAGCGACAATTTATGATTAAATTAATGAAAACTAATACTTCCCGTACCGATTAAAAAAAAAGGAGTATTATTTGAACTAATATTTTTCGAGCGAATTATTACGTTGAACATTTTCTTCAAGTAACTATTTAAATGTTCTCTCAATATAAATTTTGATTAAGTCGTCGTCTCGCTTAAACAGTTAACTTAGAGATAGATATCCCGGGAATAAAACTTATTTTTGCAAACTGCTTATTGAGGAGCCATGCATTCAATCGCTTCTCATTGTGATTTGTATTTTTTAATTATATTACAATTATTGTCCGCGACTGTATTATACCAAATACAGTCGCGGATATGGTAATAGGGACACTAACAAGAACGCCAAAATTGCATTAACTTTATCAAGAATATTTGAAAAACAGGAGTAATTATATGACAAACGGGAAGGGTGTATGGTGCATTTATATACTTTGCAGTTCGCTCCACTGATTATCAAGGGAATCCCGTGTGTATAGAAATAGTGGAAGTAAACGATCGCATTACGTTGTATACAACTATCTCTCTACATAGTTTCAATATAGTAGTTAGTATACGTCATAATTTAGCGTTCTGTTTAATACGGGTTAAATATGGTTCGGTAGTTTAGTGCACAGCATGAGGGCCTACGCTTGCCTGGACAGAGTTGAGCTTTGTGCGTTCAAGTTTTAGTCATGGTTAGATTTTTCTGGGCTGGGCAAAATAACGATTCACCATTAGCATGTTGGGGAATAACTAACTATGTTTCATCCTTTGCGGCGAATGGGTGATAGTAGGACATTCAACGCACCAAAATCTCCTGAGGTTAGCCCACTCTCACATGTAAAATAATATGACGAAGTCAATTCTAACTAATTCGGTAATGTTTCGCAATACTGTGAATCGTTACCAAGCGAGCCCTCTCTTTAATTGTGTATAAATTTTGATTTAACAACGGTCAGATCTTGCAACTGTTTAGTCGTTTAGTAACGGTGGTAACAACCTGCCTTCTTTCAAATCTACACAATTACATAGAAGTATTGTTTATCTCTTACTTGCAAAATAGATAAAATGAACTTAAATGATAACGAATTGCCTGGGACAATATTCTAGCCTCTTAAAATCTTAGTACTACACTCCTCAAAGCTAGACTTGCAACTTCACCATTGCAAAATATGTTTTACGGAGAGAATTACTTAAACTCTGTGTTTCACATTATTTATTTTATACGCGTAACTGTTTCAAAAAGAACCTTGTCCTATTGCAATCCAATTTACTAATAATTAATGGACGATGATCATTAATTAAGTATCCTCTTTTCACAAACGCAATTAGTTTATTTACGTAAACTGTTTTTCTTCCCATAGGAACAAATCTGTCAGCGCGTCTGTAGTAATTAACAATTAATTTGTTACTGGGTAAACTTGTCTGTGCACGAGTAAGTTTACAAACAAAATTGAGTTCAATTAATTTGTTTTTCTGTGGCAATTAATCCCCTTTTTTCTAAAGCAATATCAAAATATTATATATATAGTAATAGCAAAAAGCTATTACTAATTCTCAAATAGTACATGCAAGGATGGTCATAAAACTTCCCACACTAAATTTCTAGAAATCTGGAAATTTATGAAAAATTTCCGGAAACACATAACAGATACTGTCGAGGGGGAACAAATTTTTATGCAAAAATTGACTCACCCACTTGAACCTCCTGTCCCCGGAAGCTATCCCCTTAAAAATCTTAAATGGAAAGGAGTATCGAGTAATATCTCATTTTAATGGTCTTTTGATCGATTCGTTTTCGAGATTTTTAAGAAAATCTTTTGGTTTGGTTTATTCTGTATTTCTAGATATTAAATATTACAAATATTAAAAACCTTTACAAATTACTTAAAAACAAAGGGAAATAAATAATGGTTATTTAAGTTTTAAGTTATGTATGCAGAAATCTGGCATAATGAAATATTAGGAGTTATGCCAAAATGATCCAACACTTCCGCTTAAGCAGCTTCATTTAAAACTCGGATGATTATGTTTTACACTTGCAACAAATCCAGTCTGAGTAAAATTGTCAATAAGATTTAAGACATACCTATGAGATGTGATCTTATCCGGATGCCTTTCGTTAAATGTTGCAGTAGTTCGTCGAGCACATTGATTTTCAGCTCCATAAATTAATACGATTTCAACCCTTTCTTGCAAACTGTACACCGTTATTGCTATTTTACTTAAATAACTTTGGATTGATACCACGAAATAACAATTTATACTAAAGCTACAGACGATGTGTTTCCAAATGCGGAGCACTGGAACAAAAACTGATGTATCCGTTTTTTACGCTATTTTTCGTTTATACCATTACTTTAAGGTTTTGTAAAAAAAAAAATTGAATCACGAACGCAAAATTGACATAAAAACGTACCTAAGACATGCACTTTTATTTACCAAACAGCAAACGCGATGACAAATATTCTGCATCAAACATAACTTAAAACTTAAATAACCATAAGGTTATTTATTTTCTTTGCTTTTGATAAATTTATAAATGTTTTTTTATTGGTTTTTGTTCTGATGCTCCTAAAATAGATTGACCAGCTAAAAATATAGAATAAACCAAACCAAAAGATTTTCTTAAAAATCTCGGAAATGAATTGATCAATTTCAATGAACTAAACGCCAAAACGCACTGTTTCAAAAGACCACTAAAATGAGGTATTACTCGATGCCCGTTTCGATTTAAGATTTTTAAGTAGCTCCCGGGGGCAGTAGGTTCAAGTGGATGAGTCCATTTTTGCATAAAAAGTTGTCCCCCTTGATAATACTTCTTACGTGTATCAGGAAATTTTTCATAAATCTCCAGATTTCCAGAAATTTAGGGCGGGAAGTTTTCATATGAACACCCGGAATGGTGCTTGGCTTTCGGCTCTCTATGTAAGCAATGTGAACTGCCACCGAATCAAAGAAGATTATTGCACTAAAAAAATGGGATTGGAATAAATTAGTTATTTTTGCATACTTCTCTGATTGAATAATTAGCCATTGAATACTTTCTTATGCGACATCATCACATTGCAATAAAACAAATCTAAATAGTGGTCCTCAGACCAACGACTTCTACAAAATTCAAAATAGTTTACGCTATGGTTAAAGAAAAAGTACGAAGCAAAATCAATATTTCAAAAATGATAGTGCAATGCATATAATTCATAGTAATCACAAGTATAGATAATTTTACCACACATGTATATTATGCCGTAGGAATTTCCTTTTTATTAAATAGGAATGGAGGAATAATGATGAAAGGTTCTGTGAATGAAGGAGTACTTATGAATGCAGTTCAGGAATCGAATAAAATCCGTCTGCATAGCTCCATAAAACGTTATCATCTGTCTTCATCGTCATTTATTTCGAATTTGAAACCCATAACATTTTTTCAGTTAAGAACTATTTTAATATTCCTTTTACAGGCAGCGGTCCTTTTTATCTATTTCTGTATCATTTACAATCAGTCTAGTAGAACTATTATACCCTCTGTAATAAATGAAAAGCAAAAATGCATGGGGTTCAGATGATTTTTCAATGCGTGTCAGAGAAATTACATGTTTCTTTAAGTGGAAAAACGTTTCTTCAAGTACATTTTTCAATGTTCTTTTATATTATCTGTACACTACCGGCCTAAGAAGTTTGGCTAAAGGAGAAAGTTTCACAGTGCCTTAATTTAATAAGTTTTATTAGATTAATTTATATTTGTCTTTAACACAGATATAACTTCAATAATCAAAGTATTACGAACAAGAAATTCACACAATCTATGATTATTGTAATCTATTTATTAGGCCTTCTAACCCATGGAACCAAGCAGGTAAAGATTTTAGGGGATGCCTTCTCTCCTTTAGGGGCTCGCCCCTACGCGGCTTTACCAGTTAGAATGTTTTAAATCGATAGATATTGGTAAAGGATCCAGCATAATGACTATATGAAAAAGGTTATTCCAGCAGACAAATAGGTCAAAAATTAAATCTAGTCGCGTGAACAATAAAATATAGCATTCACCGATATCAACAAATAAACGACTTGGAACACTATAACCGCCTAGATCTATCACGAATAACCACCCCAGCAGATGATTGTTTATTACTGTTAATAAGTAAAATAAATCGTGTACCAGAAATAACGAGCGAATTCAATCGCGGACGTCAGCATTCGATTTTAATTACCACGGTCAAACGGCAGCTAGCGGAAGGAAATTTACACGGTCGCGTAGCAGCTCGTAAACAATTGCTGCGCCAGGGTAACCGATTGAAAAGGCTCCAGTGGGCTCTAGAACATCGGGATTAGACGATAGAACAGCGGAAAAATGATTTATGGACCGATGAATCGATATTTAAAGTGTTCAGTGAAAGGAGGGGGGTGTTTGTGCTAATGAGCAAATGTTTCCTCGGTACATTGCACCAACAATAAAACGGTGGCGGTTCAGTTACAGTAAGTGGGATACGTTTTCTTACTCCGAAACAGAAACGTTATACCGAATCGAAAGAATAACGCGGAAAGAGGACTACCGCGAAATATCCTTCTGGGCTGCGAGTAATCGGCGGGAAATTCACTTTTATGACGACAACAACCTGAAGCATACAGCCCGAATATGCGCACGGTATCTGAATGAGGAAAAGGGAGAGAATATTTTATAAAACATGATATGACCACCGCAGAATCCCGATCTCACTACTGTGAGATGAGCTCGATAGAAGAATCTGAATTGTCGGTCTTTCTTCCAAGAAACAGCTGTGGAGTATTCTCCAACACGAATGAAACAACATTCCAGGCGATATACTAGGAAAACCACGAGCTGTTCAAGTAGTTCCCAATGCAAAGGATTAATTTTTTGAAGAGGAAACTATTTAAGAATTTCCTTAATAATGAATAATTAAAAATTAATTTTACGTTAGATTTTGATAGTTGTTATCGTTTAAAGTAATGAATTTATTTTTTTATATTAGTTGCCCTTTATTTCGTGTGTGTTAAATTGGTAACAATGATCCGCCGTCTGTGACAGCTTGAAACTACCAACAGCGGCAGCTCGTTGCTGCTCGTGTATTCCGGCTCTAAGTATTAATTTGTATAGGTACACATACTTATATTATAATTAATATTCAAGTTTCCAACAGAATGCTTTTTTTAACGTAAAAACTTTGAAATGTGGTGCACTTGAAAAAACATTAAATTCTCCTAAATGTTCTTAAATATAAAAAGTAATTAATTATGATTTATATTGCTTCCTCATGGACATAAAGAAATTAAAACAGAGAAAGTCAAAAATGCTTTTCTTCTGTTAGTTACTCGAAATAGGTGAAAATAAAACTTATTGTATACATTTTAGCACTTTTTCAGGTCTTATAATTTGCTTTTTTAGAAAACTTCACATTTATCTGCGAAGTGAAGTCAAATTTAAAACTATTTGCAAACCTAAATCATTGTTTATCATGTACTTTATAAATCTTCCAACCTAACATATTAATTTAAGGCTGAATTTGGGAGATTTTCGTTGAACGCGATTAATCGAGAATTTCTTATTTTGCAGATGACACGGTAAATTTCTTAAGAGTTTTCCCAGCTGTTCAAGATGGACCATAAGCAACCGAAATGAATGTGAAAATCGTCTTACTGGTAGAGTTCACATTTGTTACAATCTCTTACGTTGCCGGAATCCTAACCAGGCCGATAACTGAGGAACCCAACTTCAGATGTCAGTGGCTTGGTGGTGGAATGGGATCAACGTTGGCGTGCGATTGTCTGCCGGAGGCAGAGGTTAGTATATAGTAGCGATAAGAGAAAAATAAACACAAGTTCAGGGACACGAAAAATTTAATTACTCCAGATACATATACGACGGTTTTATGTATATTTGACATCGTGCTACTTGTTTGTTAATATTACACCGAATGCAGCGCCCAGGGCGATGAAGAATGCAGTATTTGGGTGGCTCGATTACCAATGTTTATTTTACTTGTGTACGCATACAATAATCAAGATAAATATTTAGTGACGCGTGAAGCGGTAACCAAACTGAGTAATACGTAAAAAAATATTCGAATTTGAAACCTGTGGCATTTTCATTTTAAGGTCTGATGTCTACAAATTCTAAATTCAAAGTTTAGTAGGCGATATGCAAAATTGAAAAGCTGCTGTTTGATTACGCTTCGCTTAATCCTAGTAAAACTAGGACATATTATTTGGCAAAAATTGGCTTGGATTTGGTTGGTGCAAATAAAAACTAATAATGAGTAAGTAGCGTTGTGAGCGAAGTTAAGAATCTTCAAAAACCTTATAGAATCTTCTGGAAGACAACGTTTCAGTGGGTTCTGTTTTTATTATTAACATTTACACTCGTTAAGTCGAGTCTGAAAGCTCTTCCTATAAACATGTAAAGCAGATTGCCATGAAAGCATAAATAACCTTTTTGTAAAAGTCAACTATAACGAACACAAATGGAAGGTCTGTGGCGATTTGAAAATTGTAACTTCAGGTAGGTTATACGAAGTACTGCTATTTCATCTGTGAATGGGACAGCAGAAATAGAGCAGCACATTTCAAAAGGAGTGAATGGCCGCGAAGAACATCGCTAGAACCTGGATCAAAGAACGTTGTACATTGACCCCACTTTGGTCTTGCTACCAATATTGGATGTAAAATTGGGACTCCCGAAGAATTTTGCCAAGATCATGGATCATAATGGCACACAGTTTCATTATTTCAGAGACAAAGTTCCCACATGTAAGTGAGGACAAAGTTAAAAGGGGATATTCGTAGGTCCGCAGATCTTCAGGCTCTTCAAGGATACATACGTCTATGGCGTACTATGTGGTGATGAAAAAGAAGATTGGAAACCGCAAAGCTGAGAACTACAAAGAACTGGTGGACAAAACATTTTGCATAGCAAATGTGGTTCTTTAAGCTATGACCATGGCGAACGCTTCCTTCAGGACATCTCTGATATGGAAAGACACTACCAGGGGAAATAAAGTCCGCCAATGTTAGCAGACAACTGTTAGAATGTCTCGTATAAAACTACTGTAGATTCATGCAAGAGGGTAGCTGAGAACCGTCTTACACGCAACTAACGTCCAGTTTATATTATGCTAGTGCGTTTTTGTCAGGTGCACTGTAATGGTAATTTGAAGAATATTTTGACAGTTTCTGTGCTACAAATAGCATCTATTACATAGTATGTGTGGTTGTAGATCCAAGATTTTTGTCAATTTCGAACTCAAAATCATCTTTTCAGCAGCAGTCTACCATGTAATAATTGGCGCGAAACTTCAATGTGTAATATTCGCGTAATAAATACACTGCGTTTCTTGAAAATCTTTATAATCCTGCATTTTGGAGGAACCATCCCTTGAATCATTGCCATATATTTCCCAAACAGCCTGTATATACATGCTGCCATTATTTACAAGGTCTCGCACTTATTTAATCTATCACCTGTGCATCGTGTCACAAAAATTTAGTTAGTTTTAATGAGTTTTGCACATTTCCTTTGGTGAAACTGTCTTCATTAAAATCATAGAAACGATGAGAAATGAAGACTGTTCAAATATTCTTCTAAACAATACACCATCTAGAAGCATCACGAATAATATGCTTTCCAACAGGACAACGGGCCTGAAAGTACCGTTAAGATATACAAAGGCTTTCTAAACAAGGAAGCAGCGGCAAATAATATTAAAATAATGGTATAGCCTCCTCAAAGTGCCGACTTATAGCCCATTAAGTTCAATGGGCGGTAGGCATGGAAATAGCGAAGGAATGGCACCCAACAGGCCTAGAATCATTTGTAGGAGGCGTTACAACAGATTGGTTTCGATTACTCAGAAAACTGCTAAAAAGATTGCAATCAGTGAAACTACGATAGAAACTTAATAGAAAATATTTATGAAAAAAAAACATGCAATTTAAGCGATATATTAAAAAGGGCCACCGTCAACTGACTCTCCAAATTAGAAAGGCAAAAAGCTGCCAAGGCCTAAATGCTTTTTCATTCTTCAATAAATGAAAATTCCTAAATACTCATTGTATTGAAATTGTTGTGCAACACACAAAACATCAAATTTGAACTCCGTTACTTCTGAAAGAAACTTCAAGCAATGTATGCATTAAATGTAAATACATCCTTCTTTCCTTCGTACAGTACTTAATTATTAATGAAAATTTCCGTAGATTCACAAACTTTGTAACAGTAATGTATTTGATTGATATTTGGCCAACCACAAAAAGGGTAATGTCGTGTTTATTGAGACATTTTATTCAGAAGCTTTATTATTAGAAGACAACACTTCTCATCAACAATGAATGTTGAAACCAGCTAACACGTTCTCGTGGTGCTACAGAAACACTTCGCCGCGATTGTCATGCATGCAAAATATTGTTTCTGGAAGGTGAGAAGGAAAAGAAAGAGGAAACGCGAGGAAGGCAAACAATAAGAGTAGAAATGAAATAAGGACTATCAATAGTTCCAGTTTCCATACAAGGCGGGGTCCTTATATCCATATCTGTCAAATAGTCTGAAATAGTTCGGATGCGTATCATTTTCTCTACAGGCAAGATATTCAAGAAATCGTCGTTGAGCTTGTTCTAAAGAAAGCTGAAAGCTAAATATAGTGAGGAGACTATCGTCGTCCTTAATATCAAAAAATGACTTAGATCATAGTATAATAAGGCGTAAGGTTATAGAAGGCTTATCAGCAAAGATCTGTAACATGCAAGAAGAATCCCATCAAAGGGTCAAGCAAGATTTCCGATCAACCCAACTTTTTTCAAAAATCCATTATTTATATTTCGAGTTTCAAACATAAAATATCATCCCAGTTTTAAATAGATTTATAGATTTTACTGTCATCAAGTCAATTTTTCAAGTAAGTCACGTAATATAAAAGAGAAATGGGGGAGAAATCTGGGTTAGATCCCGCAGAAATACCGGATTTCAGAGGCTATGAATCTATCATAACGGACTACCAAAGTAAAATACAAGATGGATAGTAACTTAAACAATCTCAGGTTGCAACACTAATGGTTTACAGGAAGCATCAATTGTTTTTCTTCGAGTCGCGTGGTAAATAATTAACGCGTTTCAAATCCCAAATATTGTCGCTATGATTTTACGATTCTGCAATTCTCACATGGAGACCTTTACGCCACTAATACTTTGACTTCGGATCAGACCCATTCACCATCACAGGTCTCTCCTGTCGATTACAAATTTATAGTCGTTCTGTCCTAAGGGAAAGAATATTCATAAATTTTCCCGGTACATAAAAACACGTAGTAACCTCTTAATTATGCATAGCAGTACATCTTCTGCAGTTACATAACTCCCCTAAATAAAATAACGAAGTCAAGTTTTTTAATTACCATCCTACTGCAAAGTCAATAAACCCATATTAACGGTCAGTTTGCGTCTTTTATACTCTTATTTTTATGGAGATTGAATTACAAAAGTAAACGTTCGGGTCGTTAAAAATCAATATACGTACTTGCATTTGTCTTTGAGACGATAAGCGTGCTACATATCTACACAAAAAACGACAAAAATATGGTTGGCGTAAACAACTCCTAATCACTTGCAGGAAATAAAGCTCCCAAAGACTTTAGTAAAATGGATACAAAATAACAGATAAACTGTGCCATGGGGTGAAATATATAAATAAAAACGATATTTCTAGATGGAAACTGAACGCAAGTTTGGACTCGGACAAAAATAAACAGTCTATAGAAACGTAGGCTCCGTTCGTACACCGCAGCTCAATATCTAAATATTTTTAATTCAACGAATTAATTACGTTTCAATATCTCTTCATTCAGAAACACAGCAGTCCTAATAAACAACATATGGTGACCGTCAGTTCAACATCTTTACTTATCTAACGATTCCACGAGCAAAAACTCAATGGGAAAGGTCATTTTTTATCTGCAACTGTAGTTAACAAATATAAATGGCAAACAATAAATACTCAGTATGTGCTGTGTTCTAATTTTTGAAGCTGTACACCATACTGAGTAACAGATGTGTACTATAATTACATTCCTACGTAAACATTACAAAAATTAGCACAAACAAAAGCTCTCAAATGAATTGTTCGCAAAATTATAAACTAGTTTCGAAGTAAATATTACTAGAATATCTACAGAAGTCTTGCTGCTTTTAAATTACATGCTTAAAACAGACGGCTCAAGAATAGAAGGTGGTGTTGGAACGGGTATAAGCGTTAGTGGATCTAATTACCACCTCAAAATGCCTACGGGACTCCACACCAACATATTTCAAACAGGAATCTTTGCTTTGAACTTGTGCGTCATAAAGAACCTCGAGATAGGGATACGAGGCGCAACTATAACTATATTCAGTGACAGTTAGGCAGTTCTAAAGGCTACTCAAACGAATCTGGTGTGATTCACCCACACAAAAACCACATTACTTTGCGATGGGTTCCAAGCCATCAAGGGATCGAAGGCAATAAAAAGACAGACAAGCTGGTTAAAGAAGCAGCGAATATGCCCTTCATCGGTCCTAACCCCTTTTGTGGTCTACAAGAGAGCCACATAAAAGAAGCAATTGAAACATGGGAGGGCAATCAAAAGATTTCGTACTGGAAAAATGTTCCAGAGCAAAAACAAGTATTCACCGCCTAAGACAACGAAAATAGTGTTATTGTTCAGCAAAGGGGATCTTTGATTTTTGGGGGATTTCTGACAGGCCATGCAGCCCTAAAATATCAGCTATTCAATCTAGGCAAAGCTGAAGATCAAATCTGTCGTCTGTGCCATCAGTCGCACTTGACAACAATATTTCAGTAAACTATTTCTGACATTTACTGAATTGAAGGATGAAGATCCTGGAGTAATATTAAGGGTTTATTAAGAGCCTTCGCCTACTCTAACACATATAAAGGCATTTTATTACAATAGATCTATTAAGGTGACTAAAGGCCATAGCCCAATGATACTAATAATAAATAGCCTTACTTTCAAAATACGTAAAATTTTAGAAAATTGCTAAGAACATATTGACATTAATTTAAAATTTTCTTCAACTAAAGCAACCGGTCTATTCATGCGTAAGTAAAATGACAAATAGTTAGTGGTCAAGTATATTTCACAAGTGACAAGTAAATAATTTGAGTCATCAGGTATTAGCTTGCGGCAAAACTTACACGATAATTTGTTAAGCAAATTTGTATGGTATTTTTCAATAGATTGTAGCAGTCCAGTATTGATGGTATGGACCAGTATGGGCTATCTAAACCGCCTTAAAAAAATCTGGATCCTTCCGTTTATCAAGTTTTTTTCACGTTATAATCTATTCCTACATCATAATGGCATCATATTGGATCAATTACGTTCACTGCCTGTATTTCATCAAAATTAATGATATCACCAATTATATCTGTCTTTTCAAACAACTATCGTCACAAGAAGCATCCTGCTTTGGCAAAATAACTGCACCGACGCGAAATAAAATTTAATATCCAGTTAAATTAAAACGATAGGTGGAATGTAACAATTGCAGTCACTTAAGTAGATTGGCACATTTTGCCCTATATTTCCCACGTTACCATAACGTAACTAACAAAATAAATGATAAGATTTGTAGTTAGCAATTGCGCGGAAACTGAATATTTGTAAATGTTATGGAACGCTGTCACCATCATTGTGATGAGTTGGTTATTCTGAATAAAAAAATATTCAGTTATTAAGGGAAGAAGAGGACGGCTAAAGCAATTTTGTTTTTGTGGTTACATTTGAACTTTGATTTTATCGCCACGTTCAGAGGTCTTCACCTTCATTTTCAACTTCGCAATGATGTGGGTATCTGAGCTACATGCAGCAATTTCTACAGCTTACAAATGAGATAGCCGAACGTGGTGTTCTTTTTTTAGTAAAACATTCAATTAATGGAATCAACATGATTTTCTTCTCTGAACTAAAAGGATATTTAAATTAATATATATATATAATTAAAAAAACAACGATTGACTGTGTTGCTTCCAAAATATATATGAAAACACTTACTGAAATGTTATTATTGCAGACCATTAGATCTATTTTTACATATTTCAAAAGAAAATTTTGTGCAACGATTTCTTGATACACTACCAGCCTAATGATAAGAATTGAAGTATAAGAAGCACTTACATTCTGGGATATCCCAGAAATAAAAAATTACATTTTAGTTTTTACTGTTCTAATTCAGAAAAAAAAATCATCCCGATTTCTAACAACCCGACAATACACTGGCATACTGTGTTGGTGGGTGTTGGTGCTACAGGATAATTGAATGAATGTCCGTCCACTTCAATGCGTATGCAACCAGTTCGGCACTGCGGTTCGGCGAGTAGTATAATAGTATAGTAGTACAGAAAGTAGCAAGTAGCAGAAAGCAAATAGGCCTAATTGGCCTAAACGCACTGCTGTAAGCATTCAGCTGCACTCCCTTGACACCCTTTATTTCCTTTCCTTGCGATGATTGTAAGAGGTGCTAATGCATCAAACAGTTAAATCTATGCTGAGGAATGGTCAGGAAAAGTAAAACATTTTTTGCCTTGGATGTTTATCATAATATCGTTTCTATTATTGCACATCATGTATATTAATCTATTCATATGTTAATTCAAAATATTAAAGCAGTGTAGCTACGAAAATACAAAGGCAAATCTGGTTATAAAAGTAAAAAGAATTGACTCGACTAGTTCTGCGAAGTATTTTTTTTTTTTTAGGGAGATGTGAGATTATATTAAACATTATTATATTGCATTTTTGAGAATAAAACAACTTAAAATAAATAATTACTTCATTGCTAAATTCGAACGCAGATGGCTGAATGTTTGGTTCAAAAATTCTTCAAAAATTTTCAGTTGAAAATATAAGAATTGTACTAGAGCATAGTTTTTATTATGAGACACATAGTTATCCGAGAATATGACTTCTGGATTTTCATTTTGATAAGGTAACCGATGTTGTTATGGTTCGTTTTATTATTTTATAAAAACCAGTTATGTCCAGGACAAGTCCCACCCAACTAGAATGAAAGTTTTACAAGAATATAAGCACTTTGTCCGAAAAAATAGACTTGACCCGTTTATGCATTGGACGCCTCAGAGTAAACGATCCCCGAGGTTATGATAAGCTTCATTCAAATCAAAAAGATAATGCTACCTAGTAGCTTTCTCATTGTATTGATTGAATCATTTGCGGCAAAAGCAATGCAAGGATGTTTCTGCCTACCCGGCGTCATCAGCATGATTCCGAGAGTTTTTTTTATTCCACCTTGTGTCGCTGTTTGCCGCGCGCATTCCAATGTTATATATTCCTTAAACGAGTAGGCAAATGAACTAAATTCACTTAGCACAAAAGATAAGAAAAATATAATCTTCGTCAGTATAATTCTGGGCTTTGTGGATCGATTTATAGAAGTATGACGGTATTTATTTTTAGCTAGAGATGCACAGAGAAAAATGTTGGTAGCAAGCTTTAAATTTTTAAAATAAGGACAATTTTTACTAAGAATTGCAACATTGCATTTTAATACTTACAAAATGAGGTATTTTGTCCTTTTTTTGTTTTTAACATTGCAATTCAGGAACGAAATATTTAATTTAATAGATTCGGTAAGATTTAAAATATAATGCTTTTAAAAATAATCAATTTTTAACCCATTTAGAAGCTATGCTATATGAAAACAAAGTTAGATGAATTACGATTTAAAAAACACTTCTTGTGGGCTATATGTTGAATACACGTAGATATTTTGCTTTGTTTTAAGTAGTTCATTTGGCTAATGATTTTTATTTCTTTCATTTGCAGATATTCTACCTACGCGAGGATTCAATCAGGTCAGTGGATCTGAGCGCTATTCACCTGTCGAATTGCAATACGGTAATATTCGATTCCAACGCTGTTCGATGGATTAGAGGATTGCGAGAAGTGCAGTTGAATGGCATAAAAAATTTAACGTTGGAAGAATATGGTTTCACCTGGGAAGGCTACGTGGCCAGCATCGATATCAACACTCCGACCTTGCAAATATTTATCCGCAACAGTCACATATACAAGATATCCAGCTATACGTTCAGTGGACGAATCAGCCGGATCGCGTTGGAAAACGTAGTAATAGAGCAGACAATGCCTTTCGCGTTTTCTTCACTAATTCAGAGCCAAAGAATCGACTTTACTAATATAATCACCGAAAACGTGCAAGCGCAAGCATTTAAAAAATTCACCACTGGTCAATTGACGATATCCAACTCTAATATGACCTACTTGCCGAGCAGATCATTTTCAGAATTAACTATCAATGAAAATTTGCTAATAAGCAACAGTAGCTTTGGAACGATCAAATCCGGAGCCTTTCTAATCTATAATCCGAAACGATTCGAAGTTACCGACTCGAAATTCGATATTCTAGAAGGCGAAGCGTTCAGGGTTATGACGAGAGGAGATACTCTCTTCAGAAACGTCCTTTTCAACACCGGTTACCCTTCCGCTTTCGTTGGGATTAGTGTCAATCTAGCAGAAACCAGTATTCGAAAAACTATTACCTTTAACTCGCCGATTTTTGAAACATTTGATATGGACGCTCTCAGAATAAATACGACCAGTTTCGACTTGAAACTTGTGAACGTATGTGTTAAGCTGAGCTGTGATTGCGATACCATGAACAGCGTTTTTACAGACATCGATCAAATCGACGAGCTAAGTTGTTTAGTAGACGATTCCTTTACGAACTATCTAGATTTTAGAAGCGGGAGTTGCATGATGTTCACAAGCAATGCCACTGTGATTATTGCAGTCGGTGTCACTGTTATAATGCTCCTTATCCTAGGCACGGTACTATGGTGTTTCTTCAAAAAAGCCTACCGATGTGATAAATATGGCGGTGAAAAGAATAAAAAGAAGAAGCTAAGTATGATCGTTCCAGATGGAAGAACCTATCGAGAAACGGAGCTGCACGTTATTGTCGAAAGAACCGACTTACTTACCACTGATTTGTAAAGATTTCCTTCTTGTATTACTTCAGACAACACAGTATAAATTTGAGTAGACTTAAGCGTCTTGTGATCTCCTGTAAATTAATTTATTGTGTAGATTTAATTGTCTTAGCTATAAGTGTAAAAATACCGAATTAAAATATATTAGAGAAATATGTGGTTTTACTAAAGGAAAGAGTTTTTATACGAAAATAGACGAGAGCAATCGGACCTCTGCTTTGCTCGATTCTAAAGTAAGCTACTTGTATCCCATTCTAAGATAATTGAAAAGAATTTATTATCTCTAACTTACGCTATATACAAAGATGAAAAAATGAAAAACGCTTTTATTTAAAAGATGATTTTCAACAGTTCTCATTCATTTGCAATTTTAAATCAACTTATGAAAGTTACGTACTACTACTTACACAATAATATCATATTATCTTAGCCTCCCTTCACATACAACAAAATTATTACTAAGGAAAATCTATGCTCTACCAATAATTGCTGTCGTTAATATATAACCTTTTAGTGAAGAGGTTGTAGTGAAAAACGGCAAACATTTAACATTATTAAGAAAGTTGAACAACATCGGGTAGCGACGGGGTGAATAAAAATACTCTGATGCGTCATTTTGTAAATTTGGTCTGAAATTTTTTGACTTACACTACAAAGCGCTATCACTTCCGGTTTAAGTGGAAATGGCAACAAGTCCATTACTTAAAATAAAATGTCCTGTATACAGGACACTGGTTGTAAAATAATAGCAAGCATAGAAAATAATTAGTTAACGGGTTTAATTTCATGTAAGACGAGAGCTGAAAATTTCCGAAAAGTTCGTTACTTACAAAAATTGTATATTCCAAAATTCAAAAGAATTACCGATTTTCTCAGAAAACTAAATTCAGTCAGTGGTTAATATTAGACACTGGCTGCAAGCAATCGTGAGTAATGCCTCGCAGACGAGAACGTACACCTTATAAACAATTAACTCTTTTCGAACGTGGCCGGATTATTGGGTTACATGAAGGCGGTGTTTGTTTCCCGGAAATTTCCCGCGGACTAAGTCGCTACGCATAGTATTAACAGCGAAACTGGCAATGACAAAATGTCAAACCGTAAGCAACATTTGGTATAATTTTTTAAAGTTCACAGCACTATGATCAACATCTTTGAATAAAGAAAAAAATGCGTAGAATAAGTAAGCCAAATATATTTATAATAACATGCGTTCACTCACCTGTACGGTAACATCCCGTCCAGAGCCTGCGTGACAGTCGGCGGATTGCTTAATGCCAATCCCTTGGACAACAGCTGACCATGAACGGCTAAAGTTTGGGCTGCAACAAGTTCTGCTACCTCAACATCCTCGTCTTCCACTTCCTCTCCTTAAAGCCATTTTTTTTTACTTTAATAAAAATAACACAATTCATAACAACTCAAACTTTACCTCCCACTGGAGGCAGTTGTAAGTCCTTTTTGATCATACTAGCCGCACACATTCCCCCAAGAAACGCAAGTTCAGCCTCTAAATGCTTCAGTCCCATCGAAGGTGAACCTCCATTCGCTGAAGACCATTCGTATCCGACTACCATGCAACGAAATCCATAAGGGCTGGCGCGTTCGTCTTTGAGATAATCCGAAGCCGTTTCCAACGAAAACACTACTTCGTGTCCCGGTAGCACAATCGATGACTGGGGCCATTGCATGCTAAATGAAACAAAAATTATCATTGAACAGATTTTCAAATAACGCTGGCAACAGTTTACCAGCTAGAAAATCGATGTAGTACAGGCCAATAAGGCATTGGGGGTAATTCTTCATCGCCATCCATTGCTTTAAGTGGTGCCGTAGATACCTCTCCTAGACACGGTACATATAACTGAAGAGAATCTTCTGGCTGAAGAGTAGCGCAAGCTGGATCGAATTCTATTGATATCCATTTTACGCTTTCAGGAAATAAAACACTGCGAAACAAAAGTCTTCATATAATTACCCATTCTTGAAAATTAATTGTTTTAGTGTTTTTAATCTTAGAATTGAAAAGACAGAAGTATAATAAAAGGTAAGAATATTGTGTATTATTTTTATTTCCATTTTTTTTTTTGAGCTAACGAAGTGCCAACATTTTCTTTTACACATTTTATATAGTGTAGGATCCTTGAGTTCACGTGATTTAATTGGGTATATAATTAACAGCTTGACCTTTATTACTGAGATACTGCGACAAAAGATTCACAGCTGCATCGTCCAACCTTATGTAGATAGAATACTTAAGAGTAGTTCGTGGTTAACGTTAAAAGCCTTTGAAAAGTCAAGTGATATCAAATTCGCAATTTTGCCTGCATCTGTGACTTTTAATAAATTGTCACAGATCGATGTTACAGTTACAGCCTCTTCTAAATCCCGATTGTTTGGTTTTTGTAAATGTCTCTACCGGTGCATTTTAAGGTTTGTCTTCGTTTCACACGACACCCATAGGGGAGCTACTCATTAAAGTGTTATACAAAGATGATGACACCACTTCTGTTGTTCAAATAAACTCCGACACACGCACAAAAATCGACGATGTCTATATAATATAACATTGAAGAAGTATACTTTAATTATTAACTTTAATTGAAAATTGGAAATTGCTTTACAAAGCGCGAACGTAATTTTGTTGCCATTTTCTACCGACTGGTGTTTCTTACCGGTAGTTTGAGACGGTTGCCGGTTTGTAAGGATGTTCACTTTGTACCCAGGTGTAATGTAAGCTGGTGGTACTACTTAATACGTCGGTACACTCTATCTGTGACGTACTACAGTTGGCACTCGAACTTCCGGCTAGTAAATTCAAAGCAGCGACATGCGGAAGCATCTCTTGTATTAAGTTTAGGATTTGTACGGCACACTAAAATTGATTACAATAGGAACGGAGATACTTTTAGTTGACTAAAAAAAAACAAACTCACTCTTGGATCGCTAGTAGCTAATGAACTTATATGCGCCATAACCAATGGAAGTAACGTGTTCACTATGCATGCGTTATTCAAAATATCCCCTGAAGGTACTTCTTCTACTTTTTCTCTTGCCAGTATCAGAAGATTGGTGGAATTTTGAATAATCGAAGTTGTCATCGACAATGCGCCCTTCCTAGCGTATTGTTCTAGTTTATTGCTAGAAATCCTTGCACATTCGGCGGGATTGCTAAAATAGATATTTCTTTTTATTATAACGGAAAATCTGGTTTTATTTTTTTATGGTAATTACCTATAATACAATATTATTGGAATTTGTCCTCTAGCAACCGTCGTTCCGTTAAAGCTCAATGAACATGTGGTGAATGTAAATGTAGTATTATCAGAACCTTTGATTGCATTCACTCCAGTATCTCCGTTATTCGTTCTCCCGCCATGGTTTCGCAATCTTAACGCATATTTGATATTCTCCTAAATATTAAACATTCGGTGCTTAAATACATAATAAATTTGCGGAACCTTTACCTTTATAATGACGGGCTTGTCGAATTTGATTTCAACGATCTCTGGTGGATAGTCTTCTGGACCAAAACTGCCCCTAGTGGCTTCTAAACTATTCCAACGCTGTGTATGACTTTGATCAGAACCTCCTGCAGTGCTTTGCTAAAATTATTATTGAATTTGAAGTAAGTTTGAATTCTAACTTATAGCTTACGTCTTCTAACAGCTCCAATTCATATTCGAAATGACCGAGACCTCCGTAGACACCAGCGCCTGCTACTGAAATTCCAGGTCTATCAACCTGGAAAGCTATGGCATCTGGAGAACCATTTCCAGTGTTCCATGTTCTTGAATTGTTTACTCGTGTAAACCTAGGAGGGGTCATATGCAAAATTCTCCCGCATCCAGCATGTAAATCTTCCTGGAGAATATTAGAAAAAACAAAATAACGTACTTTGTAATAGGTTTCTTCGCAGAAGAGAATTAAAATTATACTAACATCATTTCCGCTGCACTGATGTACCAACTCGGCTATAACTCTCGCTAATAAATGACAACAATTTTTCGTTAGCCCTGGGAGCGGTGTTATTTTGTGCCCTAGCAATTGTTTTGAAACTGGTTCTGTAATTAGTTTTAGAAGTCTATCCAAAACTTCTTTCCATGACCAAGTTGAACCGGAACAAACTGATTCCATCTAAAATAGTGACATTTTTAGTTTCTACTATAATTATCTTCTTTTAGTTAAAAAATTAGAGTATGTAACAAATTCTTATTCTAAGAGAATCATTTTTTAAATCATAATCATCTAACAACTCAATCCCCTTGCAAATAAGTATAAATCTCTTAGAAAAGATCTTACCTGGCTTCTATAACTCATTTGTTCTACCAATATAGGGTAATGATGACTATCAGATCCGTTCATCATAGGTAAGCCAGTGTTATCGGAAGGGCTTAAGCCTTTATGTAAAGAGCTATCGGAACTAATGCTACCGCCAAGTAGCGGAAATGTACTGCGCAACCTTACCGTTGGGCCACACAAGGCGCATAATACAGCACTTAATAATCGTTGACTATTGGATGTCGAATGTGATTTGGTTTCCTGTTTACAGATCAGAAACAACAATAAATTATTAATTTATAGCACAGTAGAAGAATTGTCACATAACTTGGCAAGTGATGTGGAAACACGATGAACAAATTTAAGTAAAATATGAAATTGCGGTATAAAGTAGCATATTTCGTCAGTTTTTATAGATCTAGTTTATCAGATTAGTCTCAGAAGTTATTCTTTTTGTCAGTTTTATTTCTGAATATAGTCTCAGCGATGCTTCAATCTCTTTGATGCGGTTTATCAATGCAAACTCCAATTCGTGAATTCTTGCCATCGCGATTACTGAAGTATGTTGTTGATAGAACAAAACTCCTATTTCTTCAAATGCGACCGTCTTTTCCCGAATTTCTGCCTTCAGGTTATCAATTAATAATGTATAGTATTGCTTTCCTTTTTCAAGATAGCCAATTAACACAACTTCATGACTATTCCAAAAGGCACTTTCCCGGGTGAGGAAACAATGTTCGCTTGTTTTGGTCGATTCAAGAGTGCTCTGGGCTATCCAAATTTCATCTTATTATTAATTGTTATTAATCGACGCCAAAACTAACTTAACTTATTGATTCTGAGTAAGTAAGCACGGCACCTAGCGCGCCTTCATTTTCAAATCTTTAGTCAATATGTGACAAACACGTTCCTTCGAAATGCCCACAGCCTCTGCTATCTGTCTAAGCTTAATTCGACGGTCATTTAGCATCATTTGGTGAACTTTTCCGATGTTATCAGCAATGGTTGTAATTTTTAGCCGTCCCGAACGTTCATTGCCAACCGTGTTTAAATTCAACTGTCTAAAATTTCATTGTTTTTTTTCATTTTTCCTCTGTGCAACCGGTTTCGACCAGAGCCCTTCTTCAGGCCTAAAATACACAATGAAAAGGTCCTATACTCTCTTACATGGAGAGGAATGCTCTGCCCGAAAC
This sequence comes from Oryctes borbonicus, assembly GCA_902654985.2. Lineage (NCBI taxonomy): Eukaryota > Metazoa > Arthropoda > Insecta > Coleoptera > Scarabaeidae > Oryctes > Oryctes borbonicus. The sequence continues at coordinate 13,717,498 of LR736860.1, read as the reverse complement.
CAGTCGCATAGAGAAAAAGATTTGGTAAAAGAATTATAGTAATGGGGAAGCACATATTAAGATTGTGTTAATTCATCTTCATTATGAAAGGAAGAGTAATGATGTAAAGAAAATTCAAAAATCAATGTGCTATCTCCGTAACCGTACTTGTACAAACCCCCATCACCCGCCAACTCATATACTGCTTATTATACTTAAGAATATACTTACAGAGTCTATATCTGTTAATAAGTCGCACAGACAAGTCCATTTTAAATAAGTGGTAGGATAAAAAGCATGAAAACATGCCACAAACGTATTGTGACATTCATCCAAAATCCCATTTAACATCCTTACATACAGCTCGCATTTCGGTTTGGGTCGTGTCGATTTTTTACTTTGCATAGATAATGGCAAACTATCTGATAGCATCTGTTTCAATAAGCTTCTAACGTCCCCTACGCTTCCAGCTAGGTGTACGTTCTCTAAAGGATTTTTCCTCGTAATGTGATTCGGGTAAACTTCATTCGTAAACGTTCTTAACAGCCTCAAGCTTGCGCGACTTACGTACACCAACCTTTCCAATTCTAAAGCGGTGTACATGTGCTGCAATGATTGCCCGTCAGATATTCCAACTTTGAACGTATTCCATGACCATTGAAGTAACGACAGTAGACTTTGGAAACATTCTTTCGTAACGGATCTCGAAAATTCTTTCGACAAAACCTGAACCGGTTCTGACTGATCTATCGGTCGAACTGGGGCCTGATGTTCCATCGTTATAACTTTGTACAACAATTGTGGAATTTGGCCAGCGTTTACGTCTGTGCCATTGTTGGATTTTTTAGAAGACTTAAAATAGAATAGGACTTGATCTTCGGTCGTTACCATTGCTTGCCCAGCCGATCCACAATCACTGCTTGGACCATTAATTTGAGCCCATGCTACGTACCAACGTTGAGCCTTCAACAAAGGAATTTCATTAGGTAACTAAATGACAATATTTTGCGCTTGAATAAAATATTTTTCTCAATAATATTTATTGGAATTTCCTTTATCGTCTTAATTAACGCTACCTGAACGTTTTTTCTAATATACTTCAAAATAAAGTCTGATATGAATCCTTAAGATTAAATGTTTGCTTTCAAGAGTAAAAAAACTGGGCTCAACCGGGATTTGAACCCGGGACCTCTCGCACCCAAAGCGAGAATCATACCCCTAGACCATTGAGCCTTTGTACGTAAGTAAAAAATTAATTTAGTTGAAATTGTTAAACATTTTATTACAAAAATCCCTGAACTTAATGTCAGTAGATATATATAATTTAACTACGATACCAGAGAAACAACTTTGCACTAGTTGTATAATATAAACTAATACATGGCTTATTACTAAGAAAAAGTTGACCTTTACCAATTTAAACAATTATTTTCCTTGGTGAAAGTATATATTCCTCCATGGAGGCTCAATGGTCTAGGGGTATGATTCTCGCTTTGGGTGCGAGAGGTCCCGGGTTCAAATCCCGGTTGAGCCCAGTTTTTTTTTTTTACTACATTTATCCATATAGTAAATGTTTTCAAGTATACATATTAAGTAAATAAAAGTAAATAACGAAGATATACGAAGCCATCTCTTTATTACATTAGAAACTTCAATATGTGGTTACTTATTTAATTCAAATGATACATTGCGGTCATAAATCGGAATTAGATGATAACACTATCTGATGTTCAGCGAAGAATACATAAAAAATATATTAATAAATAAATTTCTTTTGTTAGAAAATATTTTTATTATTTAACACTTGGGTTGATTTTTACATTTATATTTAATGTTTTTCGCGGGCATTTTTTAATTTTAATTTTAACTTGCTTCTGCAAATCTTGTACGCATCTGATTGTAAGAAAATAACACACTAATAAACTTATTCACATATTACAATACAACTTGCAATTTAATAAAATTTCGTTCTAATCGTACCTTTTGTTGTAAAAAAATTAACACGTGTGGAAGGCAACCATAACACTACAATCAGTACGATCAGGTATACAAACGAATTTAAATTAAGGTAATGTATTAGTGATGTCGCAGCTACAACCTGCTACCGCTATTTTTGGTTAGCAGTTTAAGTTTTTTTAGCAGTTTTCCCTATATACATTAAATTAGATACAACTTTAATTAAAAGTTATTAAATTATTATTAAAAGTTATAGTATTTGCTATTGGCGCTACTCACTGAGTATTTGCTTACATTACAGTCCGATACTGTCATTACTAAAGTTCACCACTTTCCGTGCGCTTCACGAAATTAGCAGAAACAGACTCGTGTTTATTCGTCTCATGAGAATGGGTTCGTGTTGCCTACTGGATTCCCCGAGAGTCGACAAAACACGGATCTGTTTAGTCTCTGCTATTTTTAGTTGTTTTTTTTTTTGTTGTTACACTTTTTTTATATGTTTTATTATTTTCCTTTAAAAACCCTATAACCACTATTTTATCTTTATTATTCTTGTATGTAATTCTATAAGGAATATTTTCTATTTATTGCTTTTATACAGTACATAGTATACAGTATCCGCAGGCAAGTCTGCGCCATACGGGAATTGTTTTATTTCTTTAGTTTTGAAGTAACTGCATTTGTAGTTTGGCCAAGTATGAACCAATATCATAAGAAAAAGTTGTTTGCATCTATTTAGAGATAGCCAAATCCGAAGACTGAAAAATTTCAACTCTTGTTTTTTCGGACATTTTGTTAACAATCCACACTGTACAGTTTTTTCAGTATATTTTCTTCGCCGATATCAGATGGAAATCGAGGGCTCGTTTTAAAACAGGGAATATCTAATTTGTTTTATTAAGAAGGTTTAATTTCCCAAATTAAATCATTTTGCATCGAAAACAAGGACGGAAATTTCGTATTGTCATATCTGAAAATTTTAATAGTGAAGTTATACCGAATTGAGACGTTAGAAAATACCTCCGAATTTCATCATGACCAAGAGTAATTTTGCTTCAAGAAATCTTTTTTCCGATAAAACTTTCCTGAAAATCCGAAAAGTGAACAAAACTTATTCTCCATGCTTATAATTGAATAATTTCAGAATTAAATAAAAGACATTGTTTTGTTAAGGACGTTTGAGAGTTAAGAAAAATACTAACATTAGATTTAGTGCAAATTTTGTGGGTAAAACATTAACAGTTCATAAAGTAATGAACAGTTTGACTAACGTCTTTTTTGTATGTTGTTTAGTTTATATAAATTAAAACACTACGGTTCTGTTTGTTGCCCTTCCCTTTCAATGCATTTAATTTAATATAATTTAAAGTCGGGGGATTTTGCTGGTACTCCAGATATCTACCAATCCATTTATTATTGATTAGTACGACATCAAATAATTATTCCCCTCGCTATCTAATCAAATAAAATGTATTGTATTCCATAACAATTACGTATGATGTATGATTAACAAGCAAGTGCCCTGAGGCAAATTGGTATTTTTTCGTGAAGTTTATAGAAAAAAAAAAAACGATATATGCTTATCATAGTGTTTCAAATTAATTTTTAAAGGCTATATTGTTAAATTTATAGGTAACTAATCTAATAAATGCATACATCAAAATGTTGAGTAAAAGTTAAAAGTTGCTGACCAATTATGAGGATGTCAACTTGAGCTAATTAGTGCATTAAGAAGAAGAATATAAAATATCCATAATTGATATTTGCTACTTAAATAAATTGAATAACATTTGTAATCCAATTCTCTACCTTAAACTAAAGGTATGTATAACCTTTTTAGTTCAGGAAAAGCAAAAAACGGGCTCAACCGGGATTTGAACCCGGGACCTCTCGCACCCAAAGCGAAAATCATACCCCTAGACCATTGAGCCTGCATAAGCAAACAATGTCTGTTGGAGACCGCTGAAACTCTATTTGTAAAGTGTTATATACTGTATGTTTACTAGAAAGTGAAAGTTTTTTAAAGAGTAATCTAGTTTAGTAGAAAATATTGGTCCTCGCATGGAGGCTCAATGGTCTAGGGGTATGATTCTCGCTTTGGGTGCGAGAGGTCCCGGGTTCAAATCCCGGTTGAGCCCGTTTTTTTTTTATTGAAATATTGATAGCGAAATTAATTAAATATGCAGCGTATGATAACCAAACGGAATTGCTAACTCTTGGTGAAGAGTGACTATTAGTTTAACTTTTGTTAAGTCTAATTTCATTTCTGATGTATTATAAACATGCAAATAATACAATTAAGATTACATATGCTGATCTCGAGGAAGAAAACTGTTCATAGAAATTCTTCTACATAACAAGTTGCAAACTGAATTTTCAAATCCCAAAGGTGAAGTCGTTTTCAGATAAAGTTGAAACTAATTTATCATTTTTTAATTTTTTGTTTATTCCTAGCAAATCCAAATCCAAAACAATGTAATGATAAAATAAGTAAATTAAGTCTGAACCAAACTAAACGAAACGGTAACAAAACATCTAATTCCTTAATTAACCCACCATTTTCGCTAATATTCATGGTTGAAGTTCCTGGCAACGGAATTGAAATTATCATTTATTTCTGCTATTCCTTGGTTAGTTCAGGCAATAACGTCACCCGGCAAACATTGTAAAATAAACTCTTTCTTTTACGTATCCCCACAGAAAAAAATCTATTGGAATTAACGCGGGAGACCGAGGTGGCTACGCTGTTTGTCCAACCCGACCAATTTACTTATTAGGAAAAGGACGATTCAAAATTCTCGCAATTATACCGTAGCATGTGCAGTGGTCCATCGTGTTGAAAATACATTGTTGCATGTTATTGTAAAGGAATATCCTCAAAGTGTCCGTGCAAAAATTACTGTAATTTTCACCATTCGGTATTCTTGGAAAAAAATATGGGCCGATGATTTTTTTTCTCAAATTACCTTTTTAAACATTCACAACACACACAGATCAACGTCTTTGTCTGAAAACTTCTCGTTGATTGAAATGAGCTTCATCGGTAAACAGAACATTATGGCAAAATCAGGTTTGCTCTGAATTTGGTGAAATGACTATATGCAAAAATTTACTTCCAGTAGGTTATCTCCGAGATGCAGCATTTGAACAGGCTGTAGGTAGTATGGATACAAGTTGTATCTTCTATGAATATAGAATTGGGTGTGACGCCTACCTTTTGACAACAGACGCATACTGGTGGTAAGATTATTCCCAGCATCCTGCAACAACCGTTACTACTGTTGCCATGTAAGTTTTCGAGATCGACACGCACGCCAAGAATGTTTTGAAATGATACATCCTACGTCCACAGCACATTTCAGATTGTTTTGTGATCTGGATGACGGCGGTTAGGGAACACGACAGCACGGGCGTTAGCGTTACAAAAGCCTAAAACTTATGAAATCGACGTATTCTCTGATTTCGATTTTACGTGTAGACGACTTCGCTTTCGGGATTTTAGAGTTCTTAATGTTTGTCTTATTTTTAATACAAGAACATATATCTGAGGGTTAGGGCATGAATGTTAACTCCCTGTATACTTTTGTATAGGCTAAATCTTAACCCCATATACTATTGCCGGAAAATTAGTTTTAACAACACTACTGTAGTGAATAAACATAAGACAGTGAATCTGTTACGTCCGAAATGTAACTTACTTTGTTACTTGTACTTTTTTAAAGAAATGTGACTTAAAAAAAGGCATTATACCTGTAAAGCTATTGGTTCATCAAACAGAATAGCAAACTTCTGTCTAGGACCACATTCATACGGCACTTCTTCTGTTTCAGCTAACAGTTCGCCGTCTCCCTCTTGTTCACCACCCTCAGGTCCGATATCCCATAGTTTTACCTTGGCAGTGTACTCGCCGCGACCTCCAAATAATCCAAATCCACCTAAGGAACAAATAATTCCACAAACTTAAAGGTTAATGAAATATTAAAGTCAATAATATCTACCCAGTAGTATATCAATGTCCGCCATAAATCTAATAGCTTCAACGCTATGTCCGGAATAACCCCAACCACCTCCGTGGCTCTCGAACCTATTAACGCACTGAAAGTCATCGCGGCAATAGCGTTTCCCGGAAACCATTTGCCTGTCTTCTACTTCCTCTTTCACGGCGCTTAAATGAAGGTCATGTGCAACACTTAAAGTATCCAAACAACAAAGCAAATTGATGGCAGCCTGAAGACGTGTGACGTGACAATTAGACATAACAGGTAAGGCTAGTTCTGGTGTTAAAATAGATGAAAGATTGAACCCATGAAAGTTTGCATCTTCCTTGTGCTTCTTGTTCACAGTTTTAATATCTACAAGATATTTTCCGTCGATCGTTTCGATGTTGTTTTTATGGAGCAAATCGCAGGCTACGATGTTATACAACGAGACTTCGAAATTCGTTGGATTATAGCTCCACAGAGTATTGTAAATTGGATCTAAGTAAACGCATCTATTATAAAAGTCGACCTGCTCCTTTCCTTTAAAGAAACTACAAGTTCCGTCTCTTTTGCTTATGACTAAGCTCTTAAATGTATTCGCATTTTCCAATAGATTGGGAATTAATACTGAAAATTAAAGCAACGCCTCAAATCTTTTGTCAGAATCTCTAGCTAAACTATATATAACATTTAACTTCAAAATTTAAGAAAAAAAAGAAAATCATCTAAGTCCAATAATAAACTTACGTAAATGACTTTTATTGGCAGTGACCGTAGATTTTGCTAAACTAACAGTATTTATAAGACTTTCGTCGATTTTAATAAATGTTTGATCGCCAGATGCACCAACCCAAGTAGCTCTACGTCCATGACGAGGACCTATATTAGTTATAGGTCCCGGAATTGAGTACCATGGACATCGTGGATTCTGATATCGGGTCGAGTTACTCTGACCCGGCTGAGCGACATCTTGCGGTGATGTTATTGGTGGAACCCGCCCCAATTGTCCTTTCTAACATGATATCTCATTGAAACATTAAGATTTGTTATAACTTCAGTGCAAATATTACCTGGTAATTGCCAAAGGTATACACCTCTCCTTTAGAAGTTAACACCACTGTGTGATTGCTACCAGCTGCTATATGAACGGCGCTACACGGTAATTTTACCAACTGTATGCTAGCTTTCGCTAGTATATCTCCACAACCTAACTGCCCGTATTGATTGGAACCAAAACTGTATACCTGGGAGGTTAAGGAGAGCGAACAATTTATGCTAAACATACAAACTTAGATATTATACCTGGCCATTTTGCAGTAATAGAACTGTATGGTGTAAACCACAAGCTATTTGAATAACAGGACTGTCGCAAATTACTTGAATTTTTGCCGGTGGAAGGCAAGCAATCTTTGTGGTGTCCCGCTCAACATCAGATCCGGGTTGTTCTTTAGCTGAAATAGAAAGAGTTCGTTAAAATATTTTTGGAAGGGATGAAAGGGTACCTAAAGTATTTGCTTGTTTCAGCACATTACTTGATCGATATATAGGGGAAGGTATTAGAGATGATCTGGGAGATTTACCTTTAACGATTTGCTTACTGGTTCCAACTATACCCTTCCGTCTTGTTTTTCTCTCCTCCAATCGAGACTGTAACTGTAATAGGAGCGTTTTTAATTAGATGAATATTAAGTTATTAAATAAATTTACTTACCTGTTCTTGTAATTTAGCCCTTTGCTTTGGTATTACTAGATCTTTCATTTTGTCTCTAAATATGAGATCGAGCCTCATCATACCAGCTAGATTTACTGCACCACCGGGTTCTATTATAGACAACTCTGCATTATCGAAGTTTTCTCTTGCACATATTCGGCAGCAACCACAAATTGCACAACCGCTGTCACCCTCTCCACAACCGCATTCTCTGTATAAACAAAAAGCAAAAAAAAAAAATATTTTAATGACAACGTTTACCAAAAAAAAAATTATCTAAACACAATTAATGGTATTCCTAAAGATGGTTCAAAAATATTTATGAACATTGTTCAATAAAAACAAGTTTAAGCAGTGTAAGTAATTTTAATTAACATTAAGACAAGTGTCCCAATCTATACAATAATTTCCGCCATTCCACAAAAACTTATTTAAGTTGCCAATTAAAAAAGAAATGCGCATTGCCGTGGCTACAATGCTGAGAGCTGGCCCAGTACGGTCTCCGCCGCAAAGATTTATATGCAAATCACAGAAACGCACCAAAAACCCTAAGCATATATTGGCATCTGATCCAATGCTCTCGAAGTGGCAAATAAAACTCAGTTTATTATCATAAGTTATACCCAAGCCACACAAATCTGGCACACTATCTATTTCTACTTATAATAAGAGGTTATATTTGTTTACGGAATTCATAATTCTCCTTTTAAATTGATGAAATTTTTTTTTTTGCATTATATACGACAATATTACATATAACTATTTATCTGAAAATAATCAAATAAAACATGTTACGTATTTCCTAAAATCTGCACTGCAGTCACGTAGACTAGTCAATTGTGATTTGTAACTGTGGAAGGTTGCCTCAGCGAGCGCAGGTGGCAACCTTATTCATTATACGTATGGCGACGGTGATGTCATTCTAGAGTTAATTACAACTCTTACAACGAGGTAAAACAGCAAATATTTCCGGTAGGCACGTCACCATTACTTAAACAACCGTAATGCACGCTTCTATTGAATAATCCTTGTAATCATGTTTCCAAAAGTGAAAGTAATATAAATTGAATTACCCTCCAAGTGTTTATGGAGATACAAACAATATTACTTACTGTCCAGGATTCCTATCTGGCCTCATAGAAGATAGGCAGCTGATAGAATATCCTGTACATTCACGACACACTGTACAAACCATGCACATATCATGATGCCAAGTATGCATCTTTGGAGGACACATATGTCGCTTGATTATATCATCGGCTTCATTTCCTTCCGAACTACCTGGTTGATTTTCAATATCTTCTCGATTGGCGTCTTCTAATTCGTCATAAACGTCCTGTTCTTCTTGTGCACCACAAGTATCCATAGCAATTACCGTCGAAATTGCTTCTAAAAGGTAAATTTCAAAGATATTAATTTTTTAAATAAAATATTTTCCAACCTTCTTTTCCTGGTGGCACAAAATCTCTTCCACATTGATATTTATTATTAATCCCGAAAGTATACACTTGACCTTTACTGGTCAAAGCAACAGCATGCGCTTTTCCTAAAGCTACTTGGACGATGAATTCCCCTTTTAAATTGCAAACCAATCCTACAATCCATGCAAAATAAGCTTAACATGAAGCCTATCAAATTATCATACCATTTGCTGGATCCGTATGCGTTGTATCCTTGCCAAACATGAGTAATTCGCCATCTTTATTAATTAGAGCAGTGGTACCGTTGTTGCAAGCCGCATGAGTTATAAACTGCCCATCTACTTTGATCATCTTCTTAGGTTTTACAGCTTTAGGTTGCCTGCGTACTTTATTTTGGTCTCCGTCTTCACCACGTCTTGCAGTACCTAGTGCGATATAAGACATAAAATTAACTGCGTAAACAATCAAATTCATTAGTTACACGAATAATTTTTAATTGATTTCATCGCTTAGCAGAAGTATTAATAAGGAACTGAGTAAAATAAACGATATGAGCAGTTGCTGCCTTTAATATGTTGTTTCAATAACAAATGATAGCTCGTGGAAGATGTGACGAGCTAAACATTGCTTGGCACTCTCTAAAACCAAGAGAAACATGCCTGCCGTTTAGAGGGTAACAATGTAAACTAAGTACTGTTCTATAAACCATCCCTCGAGCAGTTCTTGGACTGCTTACCACGAGAACTGCTCGGGGGATGGTTGGGGAAACAGTACTCAGTTTATGTCACTGCTTTCTAAACAGTAGGCATGTGTTTCTTGGACCTAAAGGCCACCAAGAAATGTGGCAACAGCGATACAAGATAGAGTTAAAATACTGTAGGAAGCACGTTGATGGCGTCGGGTAGGCAGAAACATGTCCGTGGGTAGCGTATTTTTTCTGCATTTGCCGTAAATAATCCCCCATCAATACCGTCAGGGAAATTATTTTGTTTTATGTAAATAAGTTACTCGCCCAATTTCTGTGCTGTCACTGTTTCAATAACAAATGTTAAATCAAATAAACTCCATGTATAGCGTTTAAGATATTGGACATTAAAGATAGATGAACATCCTGTATATTGGAGTATAATTTTACGTTGTGTAGGACTTGCCTCCGAATAATTTTTATTTTAAGAGTTTTTCGCTAAATTATTCAGTAGAGGAATTACGTTATTTAATTCATTTTCTTCGGCACAAAAACACTACTAGTTTGACAACTTAATCAATTTCGTAGGACTAATAATAAGGAAGACAACAATAGTGGCCTGTTAATTTGAATCACCTTGTATACTAAAATGAGTCCTTATAAGTGTGTACTTAGAGATTCGGCAATGGCATTATTGATCGATACTTAAGGCATAATATCTCCCTCAACTCACCAGCAAAAAACACAGAACCGTCATCAGTTAAAAATATAGCATGCATTCCTTCATGTCCAACTGCAATGTGAGTTACTTTAGGAGCCTTAGTTAAGAGAAGCTCACACCATTTTCCTGTCTTTACGCCTGCTTGTTTAATACCTAGTGAAGCCGCCTTTCCGCAATATAAAACCTAGAAAATTGATTACAATGAAGAAAAGAAATTACGTTGATATTCTCATACCTTTCCAGTAGTTGTTCTGATTAATCCAAAATCTTTCCCCGCGCAAATAGATGCAACCTCATCATCTGTTGCTATGTTCACACTTAACGAAGCAACATCGTCATCATAGGGAGCTGCGCCTAACGTATCAACGCATTTTCTCGCTAGTTTCAGTGGTAATTCGCTTATTAACGCCGCTGGAATTGTGTTCTGATTTAAAACTCTCACGACGAAACCATCCTGTATAGCAAATTAGAATATTTATCAGCAACACACGATAAATTTTAGAATAATAAAAGGAAAACTTACGTCTTTAGCAGGTAAAACTGTCCCTAAATATTCACCATCAGAAAATATCACAGAAGCTGCTGCATCGCGACTATGCAAAGGAACTGATCCGGATATTAATAGAGACTGTCTCTCCACAATTAAAAATTCACAACCACGTCTTCCATACAATTTTAAGTATAAATTCCCCTGAAAAAGAAAATAAACCGTTAATTTGAGATATGCTATTCTGAGAATGAAATAATCGTACAGCACAAAATGCTAGAGATCCTTTGTCGTTTGGGTAGAAATCCGGTTTCCAAACGTAAACGTGTCCTTTTAAAGTGCCCCCATATCCCGTTCCAATCTTAAATAAGCCTACGGTTGTAAATAGGTACAAGTGTTGACCGTCACTTGCTAACGATTTAAAGTTGGGCGGAGCACTTTGGACATCCGACGGCATCCTTATCGTAAACGAATCGATTTTAGAGCTTTCCGAAACTCCATGCATTATCCAATCTGGTTTCAATACTTTGCCCATAAGCACACTGAACACGCTTCTTTGTAAAGACGTTAATACAGCTGGCATCTAACGAAAGTACAAAAAAGTTACTTCAAAACATATTGAATATTTTTACTTAATTCTACACTTTGATATTAACTTAAAGTAAATCAAGAATATTTACATAGATTCAAATATTAAGGAATAGTTTAATAATAGACTTTAATTTGAAGACAGTAGTGGACTAACACTATTTTGGACACATAGTCACTGGAAAATTTTTTGGAAATGATTTTGGAATGACCTTGAGAATTCATATCAAACTTCAAATCGGATCAAAATTGATATTTATGCCAAGAATAGTCCATGAATGTGTTTTAGAAAAATAGCCAATCTCTTAATTCTATAAAATCAGTCATTTTTCAACATTCAAAGTAAAATGAAAAGTTTTTCTCCTTTAGTTTTACTTTTTCTGTGTAAAAAGAGGAGTTTAATCATTTAGACAAATAATTATGAAAATCAAAAAGATTTTTATGCGCTCACTTGCAAGCAGAATGCTATGCTTGATCTGGGCCAAAATCTCATAAGCTTTAACATACAGGTCCAAATTCACTTTTTATTTCCGCCACTCTCACCTCTGGGTTACGTGCCCTGCGATGTCTGTGAGCTATTCCAGAACTACATCCAAGCTGTTTGCGAATTGTGTTTGAATTGTGGTCATTATATATTTACGTTCCCACACTCAGGTGTACCTATGCCGACTTACTCGACTCTCAAACGCGTTAAAACATGAGTCGCCTCCACAAATAAGGCGAGTCACTTCCGGGAATAAAGTTGTGTTAGCTGTTTCATGAGTTGTTCAAGTTGTTTAATATTCTCAAATCTCATCCTAACTGTTAAAGCTCACACTTTCCATTTCAAATATTGCAGGGGCACATCACACGGTACGTGACCCAGGAGTGCGTTCGAAAAACATGGAGTGAGTTACTCTTAGGGATAAAAACAGCGTTCGAAATTGTGTGTGAAATATTCTCCTTACTCGAACGTGTTTGGAGCATACTCTCATTACACTACTTTCTAAGCGCACGAAAAATTACCCAACATCCGCAGTAAGACTGTTTATGTATTATGAAGGCCTACAAGCCAGTTCTGTCTATATCTTATCCTTATGACAAAATACAAAATTTAAACCCTACACCGAATACCACCGTTCTTCATTGGTAACTGTAGGGGAAGAGAGCATCTCGTGGGGTTACGTCCACTTTGGCCACCTTCTAACAACACCCATTATTTACGAACATATTCCACAGGCAGAGACAAAACCCATGTATTAAATTCTATGGGATTTTGACCCAAAACCGCCAATCTTGCAAAAAACTTTTTTATGCGTCTTCAGTAAAATTTAAATTAAAAAGGACTTAATGCAAGCAGACACATACTATTTTAGTCACGATTACCACCCCATGCTTCGATTCCTCAAGCTCAGAGGGATCACACTTCAATTTGGGCGTGCGGAATAAATGTAAACGGTGTCATTTTGAAGGTTGGTAAACACGGAAAATTTAAATTAACTACTTCTGCCAAGTCATGTGTAGCGCATTTTCCACTACAACCTTCAAAATGACGACCCTCTATAAAATTGAATATGCACTCGTTCAAGCGCGTTCACCCTACCTTAATATTGTTAGATTCAGTTGACATTGCTCTGAACAGTAATGGAAGAAATTGTAATAGCAAACACTATTATTATTATTTTATTAATATAAAAGGAAGGAATGTCTCGATTCTGTTTCTGAATAGTCAATCATATTTATATTTTTACTATTTATTTCATTTTTTCATGTTAATTTTGTGCATTAAATTACGAAGTACGTTGCTTCATCTGAAATGTTGTCAAAAGTGGCTTTTTGTGTGGTAAATTAATTAAACTTATGTGGTGCGCAGTGTCCCTTAATGTTATTTGCCACACTACCCCACAGTCCTTGTTATTATCATAGAAATCTAATTTTGAAAGTTTGGAAAAGTAAACAAATAAAGCGATTTTCTTTGTGGACACTATATGCAAAGATACTATGATAAATTATTTCCCTTGTTTTTGAACATTCGTACTTTACGTTAGCAAAATTTTCTGTTTGCGTTCGTTAAATCAACGCAGAGTTAAGAGAATAATGTTTCAATAAAATATTCAAATTTCTGAGTACAACATTCAGGCGATTTATTTAACTTAGCACACGCAAATATCTTTAAAATATGGAAAAACCGTTCAAACAAAAGGTATATTATAAAGACTTGGCAGAAATTCCATGCTATTCGTGCATATATTAGGAAGAGGTAGTTGCATATAACGTTATGGGATCGTTTGTGTGGTTCCATCGTTTTACGTCTGACTTCAATTCATAGTTAATACTACTGATACCTTCTGCGAAAAATCTTTTTCAAAGCACAAGGTCGACAGTTCTAAAATTACAAAGAATTAGTCTCTTATTTGTCGCACCGTTTAATACAACAGAGAACGGACATTTTGAGTGTCTAACATTGTACAATCCACATAATTTATTTCTTGGCAAATACCAAATAAGAAGAACTGCTTAGAAATTTTAAAATAGTGAAATATATGGTTTTCTATGAGATGTATGTGTAAAAAGAACCATAATTTAAAAATTGTAGTTAGAATAATAAATATTATAATCTGTCTGTTATTATGTTTATGTTATCAAGATCATTTGGTAGTTCTTATGCGTCAAGATAAAATAACATAAATGTAACTGTTCTTTTAAATTTAACCTGTCTTTAATTTTTCACAATAACACTCATTTTCCCCGCTTATTCGTGGGATGCGTAGGACACCACCGTATATATCCAAAGTTAAAAATAATTCCGTACAATTTAAAATAATTACCTGAATATTTTGCATTGCCAAAGCTCTTGGGCACATTATTAAAGCAGCTGCAGCAGACAAGTATTTTCCCGTATCACCTCGAACCACAACCAAAGAAAGTAAACATGCACATGCAATAGCTGTCAGATGAGTCCCGTCGTTTGGCACAGAACTTTCAGGTCCATGCGATGTAGCCAGATCAAGTAATAAATCAAAAAGGGGATCAATTATATCAGGTGGTTCAGACTTTAGTCCTTCCGGAACTTGACCTTGCAATACATCTAGTAAAGCTTTCAATGCCTTTGTACACAGTGCAGGGTGTGTATTACGACTTTCTCTTATTAATTCGAATACTGAACGTAAACCAATTCCGACCACTTTAGAAACTTTCATGGGAACGTAAGTACTGTTTTGTGAATTTTCTTCTGTATCACTTTCTACTTCGCCTTCCAATATTGGATAGCTGCAACTACTTTGTAAATAGTCCTGGTTAGCTTGTCGCATCCATCGATCTAATACTGCCAATCGTATTGATGCGAATACGGCAAACGAAGATGCGTTACCAGGCAATTCCATTTCAGGAGGAGCAAGATAGTCGTTGTCACCATGGGCTTCTAACTTCTTTTTTTGCTTTGACTTTTTCTTTACTGGTTTTTTCTTTAATTTCTTAAATTCTTGCCGTTTCCTAAAAGATTGTGTTTTCGTTAGGTTATGTGCAATGTTATTGTATAAATTATTCACATACCTTTGAGTTTCCGGATGAATCCTGTACATCTCGTGGAAGTATTTATCGAAATCTTCTGGTTCTGGCAGCATGCTAGCGTATTCTTTGATTACAAGCATTGTGGGGATGATTACGAATTATCGATTTTATTCTAAGGGTGATTCAGCCACTTGGAAATCGATTTCGATCGATTTATGAAATGGCACGGGTGCAGAAGCACATCATAAGCATCTGCTGCGATTTTTGAGGTCAAACGATCTTTTTCCGCATACTTTTTTGGCGAAAAAACTAATACGAACCGGCAAATTCACAGCGATTGTGTCATTTAAAATTAAATGTCGAAACAGACCTCTGTCAGCCTCTGTATTGATTACACGAGTTAACATATTACGTTATTGGCGATAGATGACGCAACCTGTCTCAAAATGGGGAGATTAAAAAAGAAAAAAAATAATATTCGGGGGGTATAGCTAAGTTTGTGGTGGGTTATATAATTTATGCAGTAACCAGAAAATAATGCTAAGATAGCTTAGCTTCCTCATGGTAGTGATGGAATAATTCACGGCAAACGCAATAAAAGGAGAGAAAGGAAAATACACTAACACACGGACATGTTTCTGCCTACCCGGCGTCATCAGCGTGGTTTCGAGAGTACTTTTCATATCTCTACCTTCTATCGCTGTTGCCTCGTATTAACTGGGTACCGGTATTAACTGCGAGGCAACAGCGATAGAAGGTAGAGATATGAAAAGTACTCTCGAAACCACGCTGATGACGCCGGGTAGGCAGAAACATGTCCGTGTGTTAGTGTATTTTCCTTTCTCTCCTTTTATTGCGTTTGCCGTGAATTATTCCATCACTACCATGAGGAAGCTAAGCTATCTTAGCATTATTTTTTTTGGTTATTGTTTCTAGGCATTTTCTGATGTGTTCTGTTCAATTTATGCAATGTTTCAAAACTGCAACAGGCTAATTTCCGAAACTTGAATAATTTTTAAAAACAATCCGCAATGAAACGATGTAATTTCGTAATTCCAATTTGTTTCACAAATTTCAACCAATATCTTGTGGTGTATTTTTAATTATTATTTACATAATATTCCAGGAAGAAGTATCAATAATTTAGTAAATTTAGTTCTTTTTTTAATTTATTTTTTATTTATTTAAGGATTTTCAAACTAAAATGCACTAATGATAACAAGGACTACGGCGTAGTATGGCAAGCAACACAAAGGTGCCGGCACACTTCGCACCACATAAGTTTAATTAATTAATTATTCGTAAGCCTCTAATTTCCGAGGCGAAGTTAATCACTTCCAAGTTTTTTAATTTAATATTATGCCTGGTTTCGTTTATGTGTTGTGCTACACTTGACGATTCTAATCAACCAAATCGATAAGACCTGATATGTTCCTTGAATCTAGTGTCTATCGCTCTTTTCGTTTGAACAATATAGACTATGTCACAATCACTGCATTTTATAAATTCCTATGTTCTCCATCTTTCGGGTTACCAAGAAGGTTTTTAAGTGTATTACGGGAACTGAAACATTCGTTCATATCTTGACCCCCAAAAACTTTATTACCTTCACGAATTTCTTACCGTTAGTTTCTATCGGAATTAAGGTTGTGAAAATTCTCGCATAATGTTAATGTTGGATTCTCTTAAACGTGCGATGGACATCTATAAAACAGTAACCTTTATAAATAGCTAATTTTTTTGTGAATTTAAGTTCTTTGTTCTTTGTTATGTTCGATACAATGAGGAAGAGTGAACAAACAGACCGATTCCAGTAACCATAGGATAATTGGTTGAGTTTCCAAAACTAAAACAAAATCGATAATGCAAAAGTTGCAGAATACAAAAGATTTCACCTTGTATAAATCAAAATTGTTTTCAAGAAGAGAGCAAGTGCTGTGGACAATTAGAGGGTACAGCAATGGGCAATCCCCTGCCCTCTTTCATAGCCAACTTGTTCATGAGTAAATTTGAAACATGTATGAGGATGGATACTGCATATTTCCTTAGAATTTGGCTTAAGTATGTAGATCTTTGATACTAGAGAAGGTACTATTTCGGACTTCCCCGCGATTCTTAATTCAAAATTTGAATCTATTAAATTTACAGCAGAAGAAAAAGCGAACGATCAACTTCCATTCCTGGATAGTTTAGTAATTAGAAACAACAGGAAACTGGAAATAGACATCTATAGAAAGGAGACAAACACTAAATAAACAGAACACATCAGAAAATGTCTAGAAACAGAACGAGTTTATCATTTTGAAAGTTGTGGCATTAACTGTGAGGCAACAGCGATAGAGGTAGAGATAAAAAATTACTCTCGAAACCATGCTGATGACGCCGGGTAGGCAGAAACATGTCCGTATGTTAGTGTAATTTTTTTCTCTCCTTTTGTTGCGTTTGCCGTGAATTATTCCATTAATACCATGAGGAAGCTAAGCTATCTTAGCACTAATAGATACATGAACGATTCTAACCACTGTGGACAACACAAAATGGCCGCGATTAGTTTTTTAATTAATAGATTAGTTAAATTCCCTTTAAGTAGAAGTAGATATAACAAACAACTTAAATTCATAAAAACTGCAGCTATTTGCAGTGGTTACTCTTCTATAGATGTCGGTCGCATCCTTAAGAGAATCCAACATTGGCATTATGCGAGAAATTCCGCGACCTTAATCTTGGTAGAAACTAACGGTAAGAAATTTGTGAATATACATAAATACACTTAAAAACCTTCTTGGCAACCCGAAAGATAAACCGAACATGGAGCAAAGGTTGGAAATAAAATTGCACGCATTGACTGCGACAAAGCCTATATTGGTCAAACGAAAAGAGCGATAGGCACTAGGTTCAAGAAACACATCAGATCTTATCGATTTGGTAGATTAGAATCGGCAAGTGTAGCACAACACATAAAGGAAACCGGGCATAATATTAAATTGAAAACTTTATCGCTGGAATTAGACGCTTACGAAATCATTCACTTAAAAAGGAACACAAATCTGATGAATAAAGAGAACAGACCGTTGTCATACTCAGTTCTAATTGATTTATTGGGGCAAAGTAGCATATATTTTATGTTTCGTACTACGATGACGGGAGAAGGCGGTAAAAGTAGGTATATAATATGTTTCTCCAGGCTTGTTAGATTTAGAAGTTTCTCACATCATTCGATCACCGGTTGAGAATGAGAATCTCACGCAACCTCGAAACAGCCGTCCCGGATTAATTAATGTGTGGTGCGAAGTGTGAATTTTGTGTTGTTTGTCGCAAATACACCTTTAAACTGCTAGGACATATTTAGGACGTATTTCCCGCCAACAAATATTTATGGTACCGTTACTTTTGACGCGAATAGTTAGTTATGTTATGTCACTCATAATGCGATGTGAGATGTATTGGAAATAGAAGCGAGTAAAACTTCGATGTTTATTATCTACTTCCCGCCTCTATCCTACAAAACCTTTAAATATATTCATTTAGAATATAACTGTCGGAGAATCGTTTGTCTAAAACATTTAAAACTTCTAATGGAGACGCTCTTTTAGAATTTTTTTTATAAGACCTAAAATGCATAAATTAAGTATAAAGCTAGGGGGATATCTTTCGTTTAATAACATAGAAGGTTGCGACGAAATACTATTAATTTTCGTGTAAAACAGATAAGCGTTAATTTTTTGGTACAATTGCAGCATTAAGTTCAATTAACCATCACTTTCCTACATACATTGCTAGCAAATTAACGAGCACATAAATAGAGAAGATAAGTAGACAAATGTTGAGTAGAGTTCAGCATAAAACAAGTTTTTTCAACAATAAAAGTATAAAATTTTTTTTAGGGCAATACGTATTGTGTACGTTTACTTCCGAAATCTTAGTTAATGTTCAACAATATACAGAGAATCACACTACAGGTCGTATGAAGGAAAATAGTGTTCACTTTGAACAGATGTTAATTTACAAAAAAAAAAAATTTTAATTAGGTTTACTAAAAAAAAATTAAATAATTTCTCTATTAGTTTCTTAAAAAATTACAGACTGTTCTGTTTCCTCCTCAATTCTTTTTTTGAAACTTTTATACATTTCTACCACAAGCAAGGCCGTGGTCACGATGGAATCAAAGGAAGCAATCCCGATCCAGAAAACCATAATAATTGAACCGAAGCTGTTCTTCAGAAAATACTGTAATTGTTCTACAAGAACTAAACTAGTTAATTGATTTGCTCTTTGAAATATTGTCAGTGATAATAGTGTTGTAAATGAAAGGACGAATAAGATTTCGATTCCCTCGTGTATCTCCGTTGCGTAACGCGTACATTGTACTTGACAAAAAAATACAAGAAAAAATCGAAGTGTTGTCCTTATGTATACTACAGCTACAGAGCTACAGCTCAGCAACCGTCGCTATATATAACCAAGGTTTGTAATGAACCTCCCAACTTTATGGGAGGTTCTTCAACATAACAAAACATTATATTCTTAAATAGAATTTACTTGCAATGGGATAAATAATAACCAGTATGTGAAAAAATATATTCAGGTATTTTATCTGTTTATAGATAGTTCACATAAAAACAAACAAAAAGAATCTTGATAAATCTGGACTTAAAAACCGATCGTGTCGGAAATCCAAATAATTCTGATAATCATAGTTAATGTAGAGATTTATTAAATGCTTTTAATAGAAAATAATACATGGACGATTAAAAAAGTTATTTACTGTCTTTAATAAATTGAACCATTTTTTCGACTGTAACACTTCAACCTTCTTCGACTTCGTACGTAAATATTTTGTTAATTCTTTCTTTTTGTTTAAATTTGTTGTTAGGAATTTGGGTACATTCACGTAAATTAAATACTCAGACAACTTTAAATAAACTAAGTACGGAAAAAGTTTCGTCGCTTAAAAAAATAGCGATTGTTTTTAATTTTGGACATCTTTGTATAAGTAAGTCTGCAGAAACGAGTGGGCATTCATTGGCGGCGATATATATTTCGAGAGCGGTCGGACATAACCGACGTCGGAATTTATACATATGTGTATGAATGACGGGTTCGATTGATGATGGGAAATCGACGGCGTTAAATGTATGCAATATTCTACAAAATATTGTAGACAATGAAGAATTTCGAAAGTTTTGAGGAAAATACATTCCGGAATGGAGATTGCCAACAATAGGTCAATTACAATTTAATTTACCGCGGATGAAAAACACGATTACGGATCAAATCAAGGCAGAGTTGAAAAATAAAAAAAATATGGCTGACGGTGGATGAAACAACGCATGCAAGAAAGAATTGTATTTTGATTGTGTTAGGGCTCTTTAAAAAGCGATGTGACATCCGTGCCTCTTCTTCTACGTAGTATAATATTACAGAAGACAAACGCAGAAACGATTGTAGAAACTATAATAAATATCTTTGGAAAGCTCAATATATTGGTAACCCAACTTGTAATGTTGGTTACAGATGGGGGTTCAAACATGGTTAAAGCTGGAAAGTTACTAAAACAATCTCATCCTTAATTGCTTCATGTAACCTGTTTGATCCATACATGTCATCTTGTAGCTGAATTTATTAGAAACACTTATCCAAAAGTAAATCAATTAATAGTTTCTACCAAAAAAGTTTTTATTAAATCTCCAAAACGCATTCGTGAGTTTAAACAGGCTTGTCCGGGTCGTTTATGCAGGCTTATCTATAAGTACTTTATTTAATTTTTTTTTACACAGTTTATACAATTTTTACTACTACTTAAACAATGAGCTAATAATTTTCAATGCAACTACAAGAATAACATTAAAATCTTAAACAAATTCAATTAAATTTACTTTATCGTGCGTTAAATGCTTAATTGGGAGGTAGTCAATACGATATAAAATAATTATCATCCAAATGCATTATGGTTATAAAATGAACTCTGAGACTTACCGTAAATGTGCGATAAGTCTAAAGTTCAATTCAATAAAAGTAGATTTCGTTATTGTTGTAAAACGAGGCTAAATGTTTGCGTACATATTTATTTGAAGGTAACCTTAGATACAGACAGTTTTATGTTTTTTATTTAATATTGCGTTTACAACTTCATATTTAATAATCTGTGTACATAACATTTGTTTGTAGTCGGGCCCATACATGGTCATTCCTGACTAGATAAAAGGATTGCCATTGATTATTGCTAGTCATGTTATTTTCAATTATACATATATGTAGTGTACAGGTACATACATATCTGTATGGTAAAATATGTATATCAACAAAATTACACGTTGCTTTTAAAAACAAGTACGGAAATAAGAATTCTTTTTACACGTTATTTAGCAAACTATAAATTCAGTAGCCTTCATTATTTCTTGACGGCTCTTGCATTTTTTCCATCGTTTTAAATCCATATTTGATCAAACATAAAAAAGCTGATAATAAGTCAAAATTATTTTTTTTATAAATCATATTTCCCAAATAAAAAGAGTGATATCCTAAAGTTGTTTTCCTTTCCTCCATATACTAAATTTTGGACGATAGAAGCCAGCTTTTTTAGAAGAAACAAATTTTTGTTTCTTGTGAATTAGCTCTTGCCATTACCGGCAGTTCCATTGCACTTCCGGTGTTACCGGAAGCGACGTCACCAACGATATCTCACGTGTTATACCTTAATTTAATATGACGATATGCAGCAGTAAAGGTCTTGGTAAATATTTTTTTGTGACACAAAGCTTGTTTAAGTTTAATTTTTGATAAACGATGTCTGTTTTTTAGATTTTTTGTGTTGTTACCTTTATGATGGCTTCAGTACGAACCATGCAAAATCACCGAATCAACTTTAATAGTTCGTAAATATGGCAACAATTATTATTATTATCACCTTATTTACCGTGGCTACACAACAAATTGTACAGAGCTTTCAGTCATAGTAATCAGTTAAAACAGTTCACGTTGTAGATTTTACCTATCCTGACTATTTCCAGCTGTACAAGGGCAGTGTTCATTATTTTCCACTTCATAATAAATAAAATTAGATACTTAAAGTATATCTTACGTGGTCTATGCAGTAGCCATTAAAATAAAAAGCTGACACTTAACCGCATTGTCTGCCAAAAGCTAATAAATTTAGGCAAACCTATCATTAAGAAAATAATAACAGGAACAAAAAACAAAGGTGTGACAAATGTGCAGGATATTTAAAAAAATAAAAATAATTTATACTAGTTTTTGGAATTGAAATTTGACAGACTGGCATTTGTTATGATTATTTTGTTTAGCAACGAGCTTTTTGGCTCATTCCAGTGTCACACTTAATATTTTAGGACCTCTCCGTATACGAGTTCTGCTCGCGGGCACGTCAAATAATTGAGAGCGTCTTAATTAATTTTATGGCTTACATTTGATAAATATGTACACAGTATCGAATAGAAAAAAAATTGTTTGTAATATTGTTTTAAGTTGCGACAAAAGTGGAATCTTTCGAAGACTAGGCAAGATTTCAATATTTTTTTATCGTGTTAGTTTTAGCTACCTGAACGATCTGAAGGTTAGGAAATAATTTTTTTTCTTTAATTTCCTCAAAATTTTTCACTTTTTAAAGGTTTTCAAAATTGCTACTATACCAAGATTTAATTTTGGAATTCAATTTTCTTTTATGAAAACTCTAAAGAGCTATTATAGTTGCAAAAAATATTTGATATTGTTAATTATTTAATTGAT
The DNA here is from genome assembly GCA_902654985.2 of Oryctes borbonicus. Taxonomy (NCBI): domain Eukaryota; kingdom Metazoa; phylum Arthropoda; class Insecta; order Coleoptera; family Scarabaeidae; genus Oryctes; species Oryctes borbonicus. The sequence continues at coordinate 13,694,735 of LR736860.1, read as the reverse complement.
TTTCTTTTTATTTAAGACGAATTAATATTTTGACATATGTGCATTCTTACGTAATATGTGCTTTTATAAATCACATTTCCCAAATAAAGAGTGATATCCTAAAGTTGTCTTCCTCTCCTCCATATACTAACTTTTGGACGACAGAAGCCAGCTTTTTTAGAAGAAACAAATTTTTGTTTCTTGTGAATTGGCTCTTGCCATTACTCGCAGTTCCATTCCACTTCCGGTGATACCGGAAGCGACGTCACCAACGATATCTCACGTGTTATACCTTAATTTAATATGAATGAAATAATGAAATAATTAATGAAATAATTTTTTTTTCTTTAATTTCCTCTAAATTTTTCACTTTTTAAAGGTTTTCAAAATTGCTGCTATACCAAGATTTAATTTTGGAATTCAATTTTTTTAATGAAAACTCTAGAGCTATTATAATTGGAAAAAATATTTGAAATTGTTAATTATTTAATTGATTTTCTTTTTATTTAAGAGGAATTAATATTTTGACATAATATATGCATTTTTACGTAATATGTGTGTCTTTCGACTATAAGCTAATTTACTGAAAATTTGTAAGCAGATTTTTGAAAAGTAAACGGACTAGTAATTTTCTTAGAACTTGTAACATTTTAACATATGGATAGTCCTTTCCAAATGCTGTACATTACTTTAGTAAAAGACCATGCATAATCTAAGTCTATAAATTAGTGGTGCTATATGTTTAAATTTAGATAAGCTTAGTTCTTTAAAATTTCATGATTATATGTGTCTCAATACCTAAAATACTGTTTTTTTTTTTTGTATTCTTTGATTTTTGGAATGTATGTAACAACTAGCTTCTAAAATATAAAACTCAAACAAGCTCAAAATTTTAAAAAATTGGAAATATGATTTACACGAAGTCAACTGGCTAACGTTAGCTAGCCAGTATTCAACGGCAGCTTCTTGTTTGAGAAAGGCTTCTTTAGCTGCAGGACTCAATCCCCACATGAATATCCCGTATGAAATTATTGATTGAAATTCCACAAAATGTAGTATTCACAGTGTTTAGGCTTACTGATGCTTGTACTATCATGTTGGCATAAATTACAAGATTGGAAGTAAACCAATTCTTCTGCGTATTTTAATAATTTTAAGAGTAAATAGTTAGGACGTAATTATTTATTTAAATAAATAAATTTATGGTTCCCCGATTTTTAGGGGCACGTTATTTTATCTCTCCTAATACGATTTTGGCGAGAACAATAATATGTCTTCTCTAACTAAAAACTATATTAAAATAATGGATTTTGTTTTTACTCAGTCTGTTTATTTGTATTTCTTATATAGAGTACATTGGCAGTATGAGTAATGATTAATGATAACATAGGTCTGCACTGATTGCCATGTTTATACCATCAATGTTGTTATCAATTAATTATATCCCTCTGTTTATGAATATAACGTTTATATCACTCCAAGGCGTGTAGATTTTTTTTATAAACATTGTTTTATTTGTTGACTAAACATAATCTGGGACTTAACTAATGAAGGTTTTTGCAAAATGAATCATACTGTTGGAAAGTGATAAAGCGTTTTAATTGTTTTATTTATTCTAACCATCGATGCAAGTTTGGTAAGCAAACCAACGAAATGAGCTGTTACAATGAGAACATCTTTTGCAGACTCATTTTTTAGGCCTGTATGATTACAAATACAAATAGTTTTCACAAATATCCTTCTTTATTACAGAAACTGAAGCACAGGACTCTGGTTAGGTTATTCACTTTATTTTGTTTACTTATTTATCCAGGTTGTTGTAATTCCTCATAAGTATTCTTAAAGTAGATATGTAGATCGTATAAATTATTAAATATCAATTTAATATCCACGTAAGGATACTTATCCCAAACCTGATCTGGTCTTTTATCGTTCACTAGAATCGCGTGCCATCTAGCGTTCCTGGCACCTACGTAATCCACTAAAGCTCTATCGCCAATATGCAAACATTCCTCCGGTTTCAAATCCGGAATCTTCGATTCGTCCATGGCGCGTTCGAAGATCCGCGTGTCGGGTTTCTCGTATCCAACCTCGTACGACGTCAGGATGAAATCGAAGTGATCTTTGAGTTTCGTGTTTTGCAGCGTTGTAGCTAGACGCGGATCGAAATTGGAAATGATGCCTAGCGTTTTGCCCTTCTGTCTGAGGTAGCCGAGAAGACCTTCTGCGCCGTAACACTGCTGCCAACAAGCGGAAGTCTCGTACAGGTCTATGAGATGCGTTGCGATCGAATCCAATTTCTTCTCGTGCACTTCGAACTGGGTATCGGCGAACGTGCCTTTCACCACCGTTTTCCACCAATCCTGCCACGTTATGCCGGTTTTCAGGCCGAAATTCGGATGTTCGCGGTTCATCTTCCTCCATTGACTTTTGAAATTCGCGGCAAGCACGTTGTCGTCACTGAGCACGCCGTACAGCGCGCCGATTTCGCCATACTGCTTTCCAGGTGCCGAACGGAATTTTAGGATCGTATTCGTAACGTCGAACGTTACTAGCTTTATTCGGCAGATATTCATGTTTTTACTTCGCCAGGCAACGCGCGACTCACTACTGTTTTCTGTATAACAGAACAGCTGACCGGTGCGCCTTCACATGTATATAAGAAATACGTTTTCAAGGACAAACTATGAACTCTACACTCATTATAAACGCGACTGAGGTTTTTTGACGCTATCACAATCGACGTACTGGCGTACTAATGTATGGGTCATCGGTGATTTTATTAACAGGCAGGAATGCTCTAAATGCGCTTATCTAGCTGTACTATCGAAGACGAGATTTTTTTTTATCTAAATTAACAGAATTTTAAGCCAATTTGTTGACGGTAGTTTATACAGTGGGACTTATTTGAAACGGAACCATCCTTGTAGAATTACAACGAAACTAATTTTTTCGATTACATAGACCAAAAGGTCTACTTGCATACAAAATTTCAGAGGTTCATCTAAATTTTCTAGTTCGAAAATGCAAAA
>LR736860.1:13478230-13666724 GCA_902654985.2 Oryctes borbonicus | reverse complement strand
TAAATAAAAAGTTATTCTGGCCTAATATAACATACTGAACATTATTTATTTTTTTTCATCGAAAAAACCTCCTTTGCTGTTAATCACCGTTCGAACTATTCTAGGCATTCTTTCGATAAGTTTTGTTAAAACGGATTGCGGAATATTAATCCATTCATGTTGCAGAATATTCCGTAAATGTTCTTGTGAAGTTGGGCATATTTTTCGGATCCTCCTGTCCAGTTCATCCCACAACAACTCCAATCTTTCAAATCTTCAAATCTGTCTTCAAAGCTGGATTCAAATCTGGGCTTTATGAGGGCCATGTCATTACTTTCAGGGTGTGCTGTTCTTCTTGCTCCTTTAGATAGTTCTTACACACTAACGCAGTGTGTTTTGGGTCGTTGTCATGCATGAATGTAAAGTTACGGCCTATTATACGCAATCCTGATGGCACTGCATGATTCTGGAGTATTGCAAAATAATTTTCCTTCTTCATTACACCCTGCACTCGGCATAAATCTCCCGTCCCAGCAAGGGGAAACATCCCCACACTAACACAGAACTATGCCCTTGCTTCACTGTAGGCACAATGCAGTTCGAGATCACTTTTCGGTTTTGGATCTTCGGACATAAACTTGTCGATTTTGCCCAAAAACCTCAAAGTTTGGTTCGTCACTCCAAAGCACGTGTTTCCAATCATCTAACGACCAATCTAGATGAGAACGGGCACTGTAGCTGTTTTGCTCTGTTGCCCCGACGTAATAAAGGTTTTCGAATGGCAATGCGTCCATGAAGGTCCGCTTGTTGAAGTCGACGTTTTACCGTACTCGCCGAAACTTGTTCTTCACGGCCGCGATTGACTTCGACTGCTATTTGTGGCCCTGTTAGTTTTCTATTGCGTTTGCTTAATAATACAATTCTCAAATCTTCAGCATTTGTTGTTTTCCTAGATGCTCCAGGACGAACACGGTTTTCTATAGTTCCAGTTGTCCGATATCGCTTTATGATGTCATTTACTGTTGAACTTCTCATATTTATCTTTTCAGCAATTTGTTGCCCCGAATATCCTTCTTCAAACAGCGTAATAATGCGTGAACGTTTTTCTACACTGGTAGGCTTGCCACGTGCCATTTTGAAGTAAATTTTCTTAAAACTTTCGCGCAAAAACGACAGATGCACACCAACATACGTTTAACAGTAAAATGAAGCAAATTTATATCTTTACGCCTGTGATAAATAAACAAGAGTGATACTGCGGTATATTTCCTAAATGTATTGTTCGTTAATAATCCCCAAACAACCCGTTTCCCCCGTTTCCCGTACTTCCGGGAAATTCTTGGAATGATAATAAAAGGGACTTTATTGTGGTTGTCGCAATATTTCTACTTTACATAATAATTTATGGCTTTAATCCCTTAGAAAAGAGTGTATGCTTAATATTTTTCTAATTTTGTGCATTAATAATTGTATACAGTGTGATATAATAGATTTTTATTGTGTGACCGAACTTCACTGAACGGCAGTGTACATATGTTACTGAAACGAACTCTTCGAACTCGCCGTTTATGATGTTTACCGCAGGTGTGAATGAAGCGTTCGGAAGAAATGGCCAACGACCACAGTTGAATAACCCGGAAGAATCCTTGTTACAAATAAAATATATTTTTAGATTACATTAATTCAATTCATTTTTGCTATAGAGAAAGAAAGGAACAATAGCATTAATTTCCTGGATATAAAACGAGTTAAAATAAATAATAAATTGCAGATTTCAATTTATCATGGAGAATCACATACCAACACTACTGTCAACTCATCCGATACAACAAAAAACAACTTATACACAGATTATTAAATACACCAATGTCTCAAGAAAATTAAGTAAAAGTATACAATCTGATAAAACAGGTAGCAATCAACAACGGCTACAACCCACAAATAGTTGATAACATTTTCAATATAAAAGTATGCAGAACACCGAGGGAGATTTACTCTCTACCAATAGTTAATATAATAATAATAACAAAAGCAACATAGCAAAAGATAAATATTTCTTACAAGACTAATAACAATTCGTCTGAATATATCAAAAATAATAAATATATAAAAAATCAGGAATCTGCAAATTAACGTGTGGTACATACGGGCAACCTGAAAGAAACGTATTCCAGAATGTAATCATTCCTTTGTTTGATGTAAAAGTGATTCTTCTTATGCAAATCATCAGGGGTTTGTGATTATCATTTGATTTGATTTCTTATTTACTAGAAAATGTCTGGATACTTTTTAGAGCGGGATATACACGAAAGTCTATGCAACCCAACATCAACAGATGTATAAGACATTTGCTCAACTTTGTAGTTAACTGAATATTAGCTATACAAATTATACAAACGAAATTGAAGATGAGATAAAATTATGCAGGACTATAAACCACTTTGCTACATAGGTACATATTCTATGTATAAAATCATGAATCATTGAATATCAATCAAAAAAGGCAAACTTGAGTTTATTTAACCAAAAAATATAACGCTAAGATAGCTTAGCTTCCTCATGGTATTGATGGAATAATTCACGGCAAACGCAACAAAAGGAGAGAAAAAAATACACTAACACACGGACATGTTTCTGCCTACCCGGCGTCATCAGCGTGGTTTCGAGAGTTATTTTTTATTGCTACCTTCTATCGCTGTTGCTTCTAGCGCTGTTCTGTCGCTGTCCTCACACCCAATTTATGTCGCTGCTACCTAAACGGCAGGCATGCGTTTCTTTGGCACTAGAGGGCGCCAAGAAATATCGAGTTTGTCGTTTTGGAAGTTGTGGCATTAACAGCAGCGCAGGCAACAGCGATAGAAGGTAGAGATAAAAAGTTACTCTCGAAACCACGATGATGACGCCGGGTAGGCAGAAACATGTCCGTGTTAGTGTAATTTTTTTCTCTCCTTTTGTTGCGTTTGCCGTGAATTATTCCATAAATACCGTGGGGAAGCTAAGCTATCTTAGCACTATATTTTTTGGTTATTGTTTCTAGGCATTTTCTGATGTGTTCTGTTGAGTTTATTTCGTCGATTCAGCCAATTAAACTAATTATGCAAACTACGATGGAGCAAACGAGTTTATGCGAAATTGGAATGTTAAAAACAGTTGCAATAATTAATTTATGTGAAATAATTTAATTGCAGGTATGAATGAATTCAATTAACGAAAGAACGTTGCTGCATTATTTCACTTGGAAGACAAAAACAAATAAATTTCATTATCAAAGTTGGAGTGACTTGGCATTGTTCTTTGTTAAGTAGACGTCAGCCAACTTTTGCTAAAAATTTTATTAGGAGGATGTTTAAATAAATTTATAGCGACTGGAATGATACTAAAAGTGATATAAGCGTATATTAGCCATAACGTTGTATGTGTATGTATAATGTAATGACAATAATAATAAGTAGCAGGCAATAACTTTGCACACAATGCTGTTGCATGCTATTTCCTTAAACGTAAGTTGATCTTACCTTTCATCGACTCGGCGAGAAATTTACAGCTATACATAGATGATAGTTTTAGATATCGCACTCGCATTAATAATCGTACGACAAATGCCTATTTGCATTCAAGATGATTTAACCGGCGAGGTCTATTTTGAGTATTAAAGTGAAAATTAAACTTTGTGGAGCGTTTGTCATCTCACGTTTCATTTATTGCACGTTCATTTACCATCCTTATTGATAATTACATCGAATATAGAGAATTCAGAAAATACGTGTTTGGAATTCGTATACGGAAATATGATAACATTTTTCAGAAATGAATTCGTGCTAATTGGCTTAATATGTGCGTTAGAAGGAAGGTAAAGGCGGGAATAGGAAAACGCCGCCCTATTTACGTGAAAAGAAACGATTTCGTTGTGATGTTCACGACATCACTACCCGATTTAATTTATCCCACGCCCAGCAGAACTAGCCTGCAAAAGAAGTGACTCATACACTGCTTTCTGGAAATATAATTTTACTTTTTTATCACATTGTTTATTTCTTAGTTTTGACTTTTTCAAAAATAACAAGCAGCATTTTTTGAAAACTAATACATGTACATAAATTAAGGAAAGCTTCAAATATCAATGTCCCTTGCATCAAAGGTGTTCCTTATTGACATCTTTATTATGCGGAAAATATTAGTGGATTCGTTAGTAAAGTTCGCCACTTTCCGTGCGCTTCACAGGCGTCGGTGTGGGAGTGGTCGTTCGGGTGTGTGATTCGTAATATATGCGCATGCGATCTTATTGCAGTATGTGTTTGGCGGCCGGTTGGAATGCACGCGAGCGTAGCGAAGTGCTACATTATATGTTATACTCGTCGATAAGTGGATCAGGGGTACGACCATTCTTAGATAAATAATAAATAAAAAATAAAATAAGAAATTTATTAAAGATTTCCCGGATTTAATATACAATGGCGCAAAAATAAAATGTTTAGTAAACCGCAGTATCAGTTGTTTATATATTTCCGAAGAATTTCGCGTATATCGTAATTGATTAAAAAAAAAAACAAATTTGTAGGGTGAGTAGTTTGTTGTTTATCAACTGTTATACAAACAAGAAATTTTAGACAAATTTTAAGTTTGCTACCGAATTTTAATTCATTAGTAAGCAACTGTATGAAACATTAATGTTTTTCTATAGAGCAGTTGTATAAGTTGCGGAAAAATCATAAAAATTCACTATTTTAATAATGATTATAGTTGGTTCATGTTCGGTAATATTTATTCCTTATTTTGTGTTTATGAATACCAAAAAAAGGATACACGCTTAATTTTATATGCAATTTTAACAAACCACAACATTTTTCCCAGCGGCTCAATGGTCTAGGGGTATGATTCTCGCTTTGGGTGCGAGAGGTCCCGGGTTCAAATCCCGGTTGAGCCCAATTTTTTTCAATATTAGCTTTTTTAATATTCACTAAATAAAATATAGTTCATTTGCGATAACAAAGAAGATACTTCATTTCTTAAGACGCTGGAACATTACGATAAAGTTACCAATTTTCTATTAGTTAAAATGGAAGCAAACTATTAGGCTCTGTAACTGTTAAAGAATATCATTATTCGATGAATCAACAGGGCTTTAATTCAACACATTGCATTTACTGTCAATACTAATGAAGATTATCTTTTAAAAGCACGATTTAATACGCTTATTACTAGGAGTGGAAACGGAACAGAAACCAACAAGTGTATACAATAAATTCAATCGAGATCATTATTGCTCTAAGTATTCACAGTAATACAAAATACATATCACTTAATCGTAATCACTATTGAAATCACTACCGCTTAAAGTATTGTTTGGGAACTTTTTCTCTTTCGAAAGCATGATTTAAGTACATTAATAATATTAGGAGGGAGAGAATAATAAAAGACTGTAAGTGTATACAACAGACTTAATCATAATCACTATCAGGATCATTATCGCTTAAAGTATTTGCAGTAATTACTAATCCGGGAACTTCTCTGTCGGAACCAGTCTCTCCCTCCCATCACTTTTTTCCATAGTTGTCAGCATCCTTCCTCCGACCTGCCGTATTTACCAGTATCAGTTCGTCAGGGTCATATACTGGTTGTGGTTTGTGCTGTTCAACGAGATATAGTAGCTGTATTTTTAACGCAGTGCCGTCGTAATCAATGTTATTGTTGGTAAGACAATGCTGAATTTCAAGTTTTCTTGGTGAAGCTGCCAGTACTTTGTCTGTGTCAACCGGTAACCGAATGACCGGTTGATGATGAGGACCATCCGTGTCTTCGAAACGCCCATCCCAGATTAATTATTATATAATTAATTAAGCTTCTGTGGTGCGGAGGATGCTGATACTTATGTGTTGTTTACCATACTATGCCACAGTCCTTGCTATCATTATTAATGTGGGACCTCTATTATTACTTAATACCTCGCGTAACAATGTACTACAAGCATAAAAAAATTTCCTGAATTTTTCCTGAATTTCCTGAATTTGGAAGAAATTCCTGTGGAAACGTGTTAGACGATGTAGACCTTACATTTTCCACCACTATCAATTCTTTCACCTACTTTGCTGAGATGCAGCGTTTTCCTACTTTTTCTTGTCCAAATAATAATTTTCATTTTTATATATTTCTAATGTTACCTGATGAGTACGCAAAAAATTTTACACAAATATTCCAAATGCTTGCTGAAAGCTTAGTCATTACATTACATTACCATCCTAACCTTCCTCTCAACATTTCGTTTGAGTTTGAACAGGTGACCTTTCATGAAGTTAGACCCATTTTTCAGAATCTAGAGAGGTTAACCAGTAAAGATGCTTTTGGTTTTAACTTTAAGATAGTGAATACCATAAAAAGCTTCATTCTTTACTCATTTACTAACTCAATAAATGAAGTCATTAAAAATATCAATCTCCGTAACATCTATTTTAAAAAAAGGTTGTGTTAATTCCAAGAACATAAACATCGTCAAATTAACAATACGTAGCAATCTACAATGCAATCGAGTTAAATATTATTAAATAAAAAAAAAACGAATCTATAAGTAAGATACTGTGTAAATAAAACATAGGAATAAATAAAAATTAACAGAACCAATTCATAAAATAAATAAACAGACACAGGACAAACGAAACAAGGAAATAGGCGCTAGCTATTAAGAAATGCAGCCGCACTATAAAATAATTTGTCATGTAGGTATGCCTTCAATTTAATTTTTTCTGGTGCAGTTGTATACTTCTTGTCAATTTGGCTGTCGAAATAAATTTTCAACAACTCTAGGTATTCAAAATTTAACTTCGTCTTACAAAATGTTAAAGACCAAAAATATATTTAAATTACTTTATACGACCTTGCTAGAGCCTTTGACTGTTTGAATCATGAAATTTTAATAAAAAGATTTAAACATTACAATTTTTCAAACGCCAGTGTGACATTGCTGCAATATTTTTTAAGTAATAGAATTCAGTTTGTTAAATATAATAATACGCGTTCTGATAAACGTAACATTAATCATGGAATTCCCCAGGGATCCGTTCTACGTCCCTTGATATTGCGTATTTTGCCTTATTCGCGGATGACACCGCTACGATCAATTAGGACTCGCTGGTAAGCTTATATTCTAGTGTTAACGTCGTTGATGATAATATGGGAAACTGGTTCCTAACCAAGAAAATAAAATGCAAACTCAAGTTTTGGCACTGCGAAAGATCGAATTATATTGGATTCAAAGCTAACCTGGGAAAGCCATGTTGACAAATTATGCACAAATTTGACGAAAAAAGTATTTTTAATAAGATCTTTAAGTGCGACACTGTCACAAAAGTATTCCAAGACTATTTACTTCGCTCTTTTCCATTTTATTATGAGCTATGGAATTCTGGTGTGAAGTCACATTGAGAAATTCAAAGGAGATGTGTGCGATTAATTGCGGGTTCGAATTACGTAATCACAAAATTGTTCTAATTACAACCTAAATAGTGACCCCCACAATTACACGCTAAAGTCGCACGCAATTTCATTTTATTTTTTTTTATCTAAATTCTAATCACACGTCTTTCAATGTAACAAATATTTAGTTGTAAATTTAGAGTTGTAAATAAGTAGTATTCTTGTTTGTATCTATTCGTCGGGAGCCCCATCGTTTAGGTACAATTTATTAATTTATTCAATTAGCCCTTATTGGTCCATATTTGTAAATTACCTTTTGCAAATGCATTTGTTCATACTTATTATTTTTGTAATAAAACATTGTTATTTTGAATTAATTATTTTATTTCTTGGTGCATGACTAGGAACCGTACGACCTAAGAATGCTACGCGCTACAAAATTGTAGCCTCAATTGATGTTTAAAATAAAAATGTTAAAAGTAAGCAGACACTTCGTTGCAATTTCATTTAGTTTTCAATCAGCACCATTGCAATCACTATTCTTCATTATTACTACTGTAATAAGCATTTTAAACAGGTTTCTATTTTCTGAATAATTTTAGATTTTTCCGAGTATTTTCCTTGTGACAATTTTTTTTATTCCTTTTACTAAGTACAATTAACGTGGCATAACAAGCGCCATCGTATTCTTCTGTTGTTCCAATCTCAATAGCGCAAGAGCAAGCACAAACCGGAGAGGAGAAAAAAAAGCGCCAGTCAGCGACAGTTTAATCAAAACGTCAATCAATTTTTACCATAATATCCATTACTAATGTATGCACAAATTTATTATCGGGAGCATGCGCGTAATATGATCTATCTACGGTCCGATCATGACCGGAGTCTGAATCCGGACTCGTAATGTTTACATCAGTGCTTTCCGAGCTCCCGGACTCGCAACCCATCACGGCGACTCTCCCATCAGCCACGAGATCGACTCGAGAGTAGACGCAGTGTGCTTGTGATTTGTTTTGTGTTCCGGTAAATATTGATATCGTTTCAAGCTAAATAGGTACAGTTTCGAGGGAAATAGGTAAATGCCTAGACGTAGACGGTTTTTTAGATTTATTTAATTGTCTTCTACTGTTTATTTTGGAGTTAAGCAAAACAATTTTCGAGTAGCTTCTTTTGGATGTTTTAATTATTTGCTCTCTTAACAGATAACTACTTTCAAGGTGCTTTTAAAATACAATTTTATGATTTATTTTGAAAACATTCCATAATATGCTTTATCAAGTTCCTATTATACATTATCCAACTCCAGCACTAACGCGATAAACTAATAAGGAAATAGAGGAACATGCCCTTAAAGCACTTAACTTTTCAATACTTTGTAGAACTACGTAGAACTAAATCATTTTATAAAGCTTTAATAAATGCAAAACGAAATAAACGACTACAAGTGAAGCAAATAGTAAAGCACGTTATTTGCACTTCTTTTACTGTTAAATGCCAATCTTAATGTTTCTTTTTCGTATCAGAAGTAGTTTTAACTTCGAATCCAACAACAATGTATCAGTTTTATTATTGATTACAACTATTTCAAAGTTGCGTTTCACTTTTCGGCAATTGTATGGTTATTAAGATGCAATATAATCACTTTATCGACAGGTTAAGCTATCTGACAACAAATTGAGCTATTAGAGTTGACAGTGATATATTGGTTGTTGTCGACAAACTGATTAGAGAATTTAAGGCCGCGCAATAATAAAAGTATTTTTGGGAATGATAGAATTAGAGCTGTCCACTACTTAGAAGTGTCCACAAGTTAGAGGTTTCCGTTAAGAAAGTTTTGGTAACATTTTTTAAATAAACAGCACAAAAACGGTATTTAATTCATTTAATGTTCTTTCGAGGCTACGCCACCGCTGCATATGTCCGCATGACTAGAACAATCTATTTTCCGATTGCGTCTTTAATGCATAAACTGAGGGACAATGTTCGCGGAAAACGTCCAGAAAAACGGACAAAATGTGTTCGATTATTGCACAACCCACACTATCGCCATTTCACATGCTGCCATTCGCGAATGCAGCTTTCAAGAATTAGAACATCCCCCACATAATCCGGACATGGCTTCAGATGATTATTTATTTCGTTTCTTATTTAAAAAAGACCCTAGAGGACGTCGTTTTATGGACGATATTAAGCTATAAGCAGCTCTAATAGAGACTATATCAAGCCAAGAATTTATAGCGCTTATCTCGTATGTTTAAGTAATCTTTTTGCTACTTCAAGTTTCTTCAACGTGATATAGAATACTTAGCTTTCTTGTAAAATAACTTCTTTCATAATTGTAGTTTTAAAAATACCTCTAAATAAACAAATATATATGCCCCAACGTCAACTATATTTTGTCTCATTTAACCAACCATCTATCTGTTGAAGAGACTCCAGTGGCAGCGCACTAACTGGAACGGCTCGTGTAGTTATAACGTATAAATTAAATTTGGAACACGTTTGTTTGAAATACGCTTAATTAATGTAGAGTACCAGTCAGCTAACCTGTCTTGCTTTCACTCAAACTAACGGGAGATCATGTAGGTGTAAAGGCACGAAATCATTAATTTATACAAACGTACTAAAGGTTGTGAAGTTTTAACCTTTCTGAATATTGTAAAAACACACATTTTTTACGCTTAATTACGTTGTTTCGCACGCCAACTCTTTCGAATATTAATCTACTGTTTTTAGCTGAGATTCCGTGAGATATATTAACAACGAAAATGTCAAACTGTATGTATGTACATATATCGTACATAGAAGAAAATTGCATGTAGAAATTATTAAAAATGTGGTTTATGTACGAGTTTTTTCCAGCACAACATAGAAGTAAGTATTGCTTTATCAATCTCCTCAGCGTAAATTTACATCCTTGCAAGTAATAGTTAATAGGAATCTTTTTATGTAAAATAGGCGTTTACGAATGTGATGGCCTCTTCATTCGATGAAAATTTCTGTCCTCCGAGCGAAAGTTTGGGCCTAGATAACAGAAAAAAGTCGCTGAGGGCCAGATTTTGATGAATAGGCTAGGCGGTCTTTCAATTCACACAATTCACTCTAATTCGCGAATTTTTGCTTCGGCGAAGTATGAGACAAAGCTTTTTTAATGCACCCATTTCGCCGCAATTTCTGCTTTTAGCTTGCGCAGTGCGTTCCCGTTATTGTTTTCCCTTTTTCAGTTCCACGACTATCCCAGAAAACAGTTGCCATTTCGGAGTCGATTTACCTTTCGCGGTCTATTGTTTGGACTATGCCCTGGTCTTGGAGGAGTACTGTTGTGACTTCGACTTATTTTGCTGAAACTGCTCCAACAGGGCTTCAGAAACGTTCATTCAATTGCGTTTTTGGTCCTGAGTGAGCAAGCGTGGAACCCAACACACGATTGATTTTTTTATGCTCAAATTTAAACACATTTTCTCGATACACAGTCTTTGTTAGCTATCTAATCTTAATTCGACGATCGTCTAGCACTATTTGGCGAACTCTTCCGCACTCTCTTTGCAATTTTTGGCCATTTAGCGGCCATCATCAATAGATTAGAATTATACACTAATTTAATCTTAAAGTGTTTGCCTAGCCACGCAAATATAAAGCGAACTATTTAACTATTTAATGTGAAAAAAATTGAAACTTATATTTGAAACAAAGTATTTTATTTTGCCTATTTTCTGCAACGTACTCAACCAAAACATGATACACCTTATATTAACATTATTCCGTCGCCTAACTAGCTTTATCCATGCCATTTGAAAACGATAGGTAAATTTTTATCTACATCTATAAGCTTCCATTAAAGTTCTCCCCGCTCTAATGCAATTAGAAGTTTGAGGCACTGCAAACTAGATATCGACTAGAAACATGGAAATAATTCATATATGAAATGAAGTCGAACTTGTAGGCATTCAACATTTATAACTTCAAATTACCAAACTGCATTTTCGGTAAATTGGAGGTGACACACGACACACGAGGTGACTGTACATAATTAATGGGCGTGTAGGGAATTAATTTGTACCAGCGTAGCGAATGGTAAGTTTAAAATTACCCTCACTGTTTTCTCTTTATAAATTAAATGGGCGAATCTCAGTTAATTAATTGCCTGTAAATTTTTCGTGAACTAAAAAAATTAAGAAATATTAATTCACTTTGATATATATACTTTATTCTATAAATAATGCACTTGAAGTAAAATGGTCTTTGGAAGTACGCGGCGAAGAAAACACAACTTTTAACGCTTCATTAGAACTTTCAACATAAATTGCGTAAGTCTGCATTTGCTCGACAATAATTCAAGTTTAATTGCAATTTATATCATCGATTGTGAGTGCAGTTTATTGGCACTTCGTTTTGTTGGCGCTGATTTAAAAACTTCCATTAGAGAAATTGATAAGAAGGTACCATTAGGTTGGATAAACCATCTATCTATCTACAAAGAGGAGATAAAATTTTACTTTTTCAAACTTAGATTGTGAAAGGAATTTTTAAATTGAATATTTAATTTAGATCGTATATACAGGGTTACGTCAATTATACATAATATAAAATAGTTAAAAAAATATATTTTGAATTTTATAAGAATGTTCAGAAACGGTTAAAAAAATAATCCAGGAAACCAAAAAGAAATCCTGCTGCAACGGCTGCGCAAACGCGGCAAAGAATAAATTTTTCAAAAAATTTTTAATAAGGCAACTATGGTAATGTTTTCATATTTCATGAAAGCTGTTTTCATATTGGTGACAATAGACAACAGATTCTATCAAGAGAACATGATAGAAGTATGATGCTGTAGGGGACTAATAGCCCCAATTTCACACCATCACTGCAAAAAATGCACAAGATTTAATAATGGCGATTCCTGATTGTTTAATAAAATGTATTTAGCACAATGGACACTTCATTAACAAATAGTAATAATTATTCATTTTTAATTATTATCTTCTTAAAAAAATATTATGTAAATGTTTAAACATTTAGTCACAATCTAAATACCATACTTCTGAATACAGTTACATAAAACCCCTGTCAAAAGGATGATTTAAGTACTTTTACTAACACGATGGTTATCTTGGGCGTTGACCGGATGGCAGGTGATGAGTCCAAACCTTGCATATTGGGGGTTTGGTGTGGGATAGTCCATCCCAAAAGTTGTGTATCTGGCGGGAGAAAATCTAGAGCTGGTGCACTTAACTGGTCAAGAACTTTTAGAACCGCATCCAAGAACAAGTGTTCTGAAAAGCGGATCGGATCGGAAATACGTACATCTTTGTCAACAAATCTCTTGAAGAAAAAAAAAGGGGAATCAATCACCATCACTATCAATCACCTAAAAGGGGATCAAATATTATACCTCAAGATCCAGAACCTCCCATTCGACTCTTTGTACATCTGTCTTATAACAGCATCAGCGCTATCGCCCATGAACATTTATTGGAAAGATGTGACGAAATTAACTCTGGCCTCATTGTGAAAGTTTGATTTATCTGAACAAGTGAACAGCACAAGATACCTGAAACTATCCATAGGATACCTTCGCATTGTTGAAGGTGTTGTGATTGGATATTGGCAACTAAGCAAGCGCACCTTTAAGATTAAATTAATGGGTTGGAACGATACTGCGACAGGAATACAATGCTGGCGCCAATAAAACAGATCGTACATTATGTAAAGGAAGTGGATTGTTTTACAGCCTAGAAGACTCTCGCGGGTGCAAAATTAATGTGTTGCAACCTAAAGGCTGTGAGATTTATTGTTGTCCACAACCATAATCGTATCTCAAAAATTATGGAGAAACACAACAGCTCATTAATATTTTTTAAACCTGCCAGTGAGTTAGTTCAATAAATAACAATACATTATTTCAGTACCCGGTTAACTTACTTGTTTAACTACTACAGACTAACGTTATTTTCTACATAGTTATTACATTGCTATGCATCCCTGTAGTTAAATAGAGTTACCGATATTCTCCCGATTGAATTGAAAGTATAGGCACGTTTATTCGCAGGTATGGGTATAAAATATAATTTTATTATTCGTTGTTTTTCTTTATAAAATCCTGGAATATACAACTAGTTCTACCTGTAACAAAACAACAAATATCAAATTTCGTATAAATTATTAATTTTATATCGAGGTCTTATAATTTAATTAACTATTATTGTGTTGGCATTTGATACTTTACACAAATATATGTGGAATGGTAATTATAGTTTCGCGTTTTGTAAAATATATAAAATATGAGACGCGGTTTTAAAATTAGTAAATAAATTACTCCGTGATGAATTACCCGCAAATAATATTTATTGGCAGACGTACAAAAAAACTCGAATTTCATTATTTATTTTACTCCCTTCTGTTGAAATGCACTCTCACAAAAATTGGGCAGTTATCTCCGTCGAGGGATTTTATTTATTTATTTCGTTTTTGATCAGGGACTGCAGGAATGGGATGACTAAGCATTTGCTACACATACAAAATCTAGTCGGATCCGTCATGTTAGCATCCGCACTTTTTTTTTTTAATTTGAAAACGTTCATGTTTTGTGCTCATTTTGTACTGCTTTTTGTCGTAAGAATTTTATTTTGTGCTCCTTCCGTTCTCGAGATATTCAAAACTGATAAACGGGAACCAACTTTACGCAGCCGGCGCACTTCCATTTTTTCAAAATTTGACCAGGCTAGCGTTTTGTGTCCGTTTTGGGCTGATTTGTGCCGTAAAGACGTTATTTTGTGCTCACAACCTTCTCCAACTAAGCGAGAACTAAGATAGACGGTTGCGGATAGAAAGCTGTTCAGATAATTATTTGGCAGCCACCGCACCATTTTTTCGATTTTTGAAAATTTGATATCAGCAACGTTTTGCGCTCGCCATGCGCCTGCTTATGCTGTCAGAATTTTATTTTGTGCTCGCTTTGTTCCCGAAATATTTGAGAATGAGGGTTGGTGTAGACCCTTATTCAGTAGCATCCGAACCGATTTTTCCTTTTTCTTTTGCGCGCATTTGTTGAAGGACTAATAGAAGAAATAGGAAGATATGGATAAAATTACTGAAACATATCAAAACATTGACAATGCTTTTTCTTTTCAATATCAATCTTTATCGATGGCAAAAGCTGGTTAAAATATTTAGAGGTAATTCGAAAATGTCCTTTGAAATTCATATCATCCGTCCGTAAATGTTTAATTAGGTGTCAGGGCTTCAGATTTCTTTCTATGTTAATATCATGTTCGCCTTTATGGTTTTTACCTTTAGTTCCAAAATTTAGAATTTTTTGTTTATTTGGGTTCTTCGGCCTTTTTGGGAAATGAAATAAAAAACTACCTTGTTTATAATTCTACTTTACTACGTTACGTAGTCTCTTGTTGTCGACATTTTTAAGCGTATCTGTCAATTTCTGTCTGATAAGTAATGTGAAAGCAAGAAGAAACTGACATGTGTTTGAAATTGTAGACAATAAAGGGCGACGAAAGGTGGCCAAATAAAATTACAACCAATTAAGAAGGATAACGTTCCACCACTGCTGCGGTAAAAATGTTGCCGACTGAAACCGGCGTTGCACAACCAAACGCTTTAAACGAAAACCTTCTCGGGTAGTGTTCCTTTTGGGCTTGCCTAAACCTGCTGTACGTGTTTTATCTTGATTTGCAATCACACAGCGGTGCTCCAACACCGTAATGCACATCGAACGATTACGATTAATGCTACGAGCAATATCTCGGAAACTAATACCGCCTTCATGTAGCCCAATAGTCCGGCCATTACTCATGATTACTTGAAACATACTGGATGCATTTTTCTCATTTTTATATATTTGAGCTGCAGCTATCGGATTGCAACAGGTGCTCCTGTAAAAACATGCGCATAGCATCTGGCTCTTGTAAATACTGAAACACAATCTAGATCAACGCAATATGGTAAACAATAGTTCAAATTGACCTTTAAAAATAATACATTTACAAAATGTTAACGAAATACGTCTACAATTTAGGGGCGGTGCATTTTTAATTGCGGGCAGTGTAGCTTCCCTAATTGATACGAAATAAATTTAAGCCGGAGACAACATCTATTATCGAATAGAAAACATTCGAATTTTAGCTACGAAAAATTTAGAGTTTTAGAACGAAGTCCATTAAGGCTATTAAAAGTATATGAGATATTCTACTGCTGTATGCATTATTCCACATCAAAATTTGTTTTACACCAAGGATAAATGTTGAAGAGTTTTTGCCATATTTTTCCGATAATCGGGATTAGTACCTAAACACAACAACCAAGCATTATTTATGCTCGGTAAAGTAAATTTGACGTAATAAATGTCCAACATATTAGAATGGATTTTTTTCACAGGGTATTCCGGACATGATAAACGAACTTAATCGTATTATTAATGTATGGTAATCAGTCAAAACCGAAAACTCCTGATCCGTAGTTACTATCTCCCTTATATTTTCCCGGCGTATGTTACTATTTGTATTCATTTGCAGGTACTGTAGGCGCTACGAATGAAAAAATGAAAACAGATGAATTGCGTTAAAATTAAACGACTTTTGAATGGGTAACTGCTCTAATTAATTACAACATTTAGATTATTGAATTTATTAGCGTTGTAAGGTGAGCGCGAAATATCAATTATTATTAATGTCACATTACCAGTAATTTGTATTAAATATAAAAGTAATATTTAGCACATGTCACTTCATTATATCGAATAGCGAAAAGGGAATATATTAATTCATTACAATAGTATATATACAGGGTGTGACCTTCAAACCGTCGGTCAGCCGAATATTGGGAATTATTCCCAGCCGAATGCTGAAAATTTGTTTCATTCAATTTTCAAATAAGAATACTGACAACTTTGAAATACTTCCGGTTATCTCAGAAACAAATGCCAACTTGTTCACCTTAGAGTAGAATATCCTGTATGCCTTTTCATTTTCTGATACCGCACACTATTCTATATAAGTATCTTTGATCGTTTTTGAGAAAAACGGATTTTAATGAATATTGACGTTCTATTGATAACGGAATGAAATGTCAACAACTGAGAAGGTGTTGTAGTTACGAGGTTGAAATTTTGTAGTTATATAATTATACTGTTGTGTGCTAAAAAAATTGTTAATGAATAATACAAGAGGTTACTGATTTTAAGTGAAACATCCTGTATATTATTATAATATTTAGCTGAATATATTTTACATCTATCTAGCTCAGCGTCTGTAATAATTACGATAAATTGAGATCTTCTGAAATGCCGTAGTTACTTTAATATTCAATATTCACCTTTCACACTAGAGTGGTGATTCAATTTTGCAGAGCGTTGAATCAATTTTGCCACTGAAATTATCTTCTAGAACGTCGGATAACATGGAATCAAATTTGAAAATGATTTCGGTGGTTATCCTGTATCATCTAATGAATTTTCTTATGTAATGCTGAAAACCCAAGAAATTCTAAGAAATACTCAATCATTCTGGCATGCAAGACCATTAAGATATCGGAAGTTAAAGAAGCAACGGCATTTGGCAAAAAATCTCAAATGATCTCAATTATCTCAAAAACTAACTTAAATGAATGTGGAAGAAATTGGCATCCATGAAAGAAACCTTTTGAAAAGTTTTTTATTAAAACGCCTCAGCCACGCGGTAGCTATAGTGAATTAGTTCATTATTTCGTAGGGAATTATTTGACTGCAAGCTTATTAGGCTAAATAAAAGTATATCTTTCTACTTTGCCATACAGATATGAGTACGCCTTTACATTTTTATCCCGGATTTCTTAATCAATTTGATTGTAATCACGTGATTTTACTAATTTAGAAAAAGAAATCAGCGTTACAATTGACGTTTGACACATTACTTAAATTATAACAGCCACTCTTATTTTAAAAGTAATAATGTATGGAGTGAGTAAAAAAAGTCGGGAACATTGAATGTCAGCTAATAGTTCCTGTTTTTTTAAAAACAATTTGTGACAACAAGATTGGTTTTCTTCTCTTCACACAGAGTTGTTGTGAATTATTTATTTAATTATATTGCATCTGTATGAAACGTGAGATTATCACAATTTTCAGCCTATAAAGCACAGTCCAATTGAATATTAAAATTATCACACACTAGTTATTATTTTTTCCGAAAATAATTTTGAAATTGAATTAAGGTTGGTGTCAATGGTAAAAGAAGTGGCTATAAGGTTTGGTATATAGCGCACTTTAAATCAATAATTAGTTTAATCTCTTTTATGTAAAAGTTAAAGAAGAGAGCAATTATGTACCCCGTTTGGCAGAAATTTATAAACATAAAATTTTTTATTTACGACTCGGTGATGCAGCAATAGTAAAAGGAATTGCATCCAATGGATGGAATTAAACAAAAAACACACAAAAAAAGAGCACGAGCGTGGCGACATCAGGTGTCTGTCTTGTCTTCCCTGATAATATAATTTATCGTGACTCTGGGTAAATGTAATTTAAATAGAAGGAATGGAAGTCAAAAACAGCCCTCTTTTGAATTTTACCCCTCCTATCCCCCGATAATATTCAAAAGTAAAGGGGGAATGTAAGTGAGGGGGACAAATTCTGATGAAAAATGTGAAAGTGCTACAAGTCCAGCATCATAAAATGGTTGTGTAGAAGGACCGACAGGTTGAAAAAGCAAACTGGCAAGAACGTCGTCTTAATTATGGATGGCCATAAAAGTCACATCAGTCTCAGGGTGATGCCAGCTTAATCATAATTGAACTACCAAGCCATCTAACATATAGGATACAACCGTGCTTTCGGTCCTTCAAAACGTGGACGGGGGAAAATTCTTGCGGCATTTGATAGGCGAAACTTGTGAACTAGTTCCAATACATTGAATAGGAGTTGTTGGGCTTTTAGCAGATGCTTGCAAAAGCTACTTGTCTCCAGGATATATTATTATTTCAAGTTTTTGGGAGACTTCCCTGACGATCTTTTGAAATTTCAGAATACGATCAAAATAAACTGAAAAGGTTTAAATCAGTGAAACTAAGAGAAGATGAACATGATAACGAATCAGTTCCACAAATAGAGGAAAATGAACCTAGTTTAACAACTTAAGAGCCCAAAACTTCCAGAAAATGTTTTCGTTGTATCTGCAATATAACTTATTTCGTTTAGTTTTGATACTAATTGGGTCCCGTTATGATCAAATTGTCTTACGAATGGTTTCATAATTAATTTAAGTTAAATAATTAATTTAAAGTCACTTTAAATCTGAAGTGAAGTTAGATGGTTAAAGAAGACTTTAAGATATATAGGCATTGAGGTTATAACAAGCTTTAAAACGCTTATATACCCCGTTGGGACATCCCCGCACTTAAAAAAAAAATATGTAACATTGGCCAATCTCATTCAAACAAACACACCAATTTTCACAAATGGTATACGTAGTATATTTCATGATACATTTTCAACTATCTTGTTAGGTATCATTAATGGAATTCCTTAGATTTATTTCGCAAATGAAGCTAAAATTATCATATTGTTTCGAATGAAAGTTCCACTAATGGTATTTATTGAAAATACAAATATAAAATAAATTAAAATGAAAATTAAATAATGACTTTTAGTTATGAATGAGATTTTGTTATCCTACTAGTCAAATATTGTTAAACTGCTTTTACTTGATTTTATTATGTTTCAAGCACTTTTTGCCTTTTTTATGTCGACTTTACTTTTTTTCAGAAATCCAACATATATTTTTTCTTAATTTTTCAAAATTTTTGAGTAGGTACATGTTACCCGTTTACTCATTCAATAACAACAACTTTATAATTGTGGAACATTGATCTCCTTGGTGAATGCATAAATATACGACCAGCTTATCTGTGATCGGTTTTCAACTATAGGACGACTTTTGCATTCATTCGTGGTCGGACATCCCAATATATTAAATTAAGGAAAATTATTGTGAAGGATATTTTGGTTAGTATACGGTAACTTCGTACTTCTGGCTACAAATTTGTAAATTAAATTAAAAATTGCAGTAACGGAACCAGTTTTTGCTGATTTCGCTATAATAAAAAATATATTTAATAAATTGTATTCATTGACTTCGTTTTGTTAAAACAACGAAAGAAACGACCATACTAACTAATAAAGTTATTACAACAATGAACGACGTTTATCAAATTGAAGCCTGTATAAGTACCCGTTTGTCAACTTACTTTGTAGGAGGCCATTAAATGCTTGACTATTTGCTACTTACAGGAATTTCACGGAACGTGATATGTATAACGTACATATACGACAATACCACAAACTGCATTTACTCTAAGCTAAAATTATTCAGTATAAATACAAGTGTGTGACTGGAATTTTTTTTTGTCAGCCCACAAAACGTATCTTGAAAAAGGACAGCCGGCTCTAAATTTCCTTTTGTCGGTGCCGGCAAAATACCATAAAATAAAGAACCGTCATGAGTATTTCTTTTGTTTTCAATATTACCAGCTAAGTATGTAAATGAAGTTCATTTTTATCTCAATTAGCTCGAATTTTTTGCTTTCTTCTATAATTTAAAATAAAAAAGAATTTTGGGATTTTTAATTAGGCATTAATAAATGTATTCTTCATATCTATTAATCCGTTTATTGTATATATTTAGTGTTTATACGAAAGTACGTGTTTATTAATATCATAAACAGCCATTTATTATAATGATAAACTCGTTTGTTGGATCAATTTTGATAAAAGGATTGTTACGTAGACGTACATTTTTTATTGTATTTTACGTAACAGTGTATTATTTGGAAACACATTGTACATATCAAAACTATGAATTAATTAGATAACATCCAGGCGCATTTTGCACTATCACGAATGAACTAAAATCTTTAAAATATCCTGAATAATAAGTTACTGTTACTTAATTCGTCTCTTTCAGCATGTTAAGTAGTTAGGATAAGGCTTAGTCAAAATATAATTTAATGTTATCCCCTTACCTTTAAATAACCGAAATGTTATAAAGTGTATAAATATTCGCGAATAAACTGGTAGAGACGTAACAGAAATTTAAGAAAAACCGAAATACACCATATTTAGTGCTACAATGTGAACAGCTAAATCCGTATATGATTTCGTCGACAAGCTAAATATTGTGGATAAAATGTTCGAGAAGAATTCCACGTTCTTCGTGGTGCTGCTCCTGATGCTTTCCCTGTTCGGCGAATTCTCATGTGTGAAAAGTCGACTCATACAGAAAGGTAAGAACCGAGAGCTAGCTTATTTGCATGCCTGAACGTGTTCCGTCCAATTTGAATATCGCTTTACGTCTGTAAGAATGCACATTTCCCTCTCGTAATTTCGACATAAATAAAGGTAAAAGTTTCCACGCCTTACATGCACGAATTCTTATATTTAAACGTAAACAAGAGGAAATTTGCTAAAAGTAAAGAATATGATCGCGAAGGATCTCCATTACACTTCTTGAGTAATAGTTGGTTATTTTTAAGGCGAGCTGGAAATAATATCAACATCTATGGTAAAAGGAGCATAATTTAAAATGTTTAATTGAAAGTTTCAGCGGGGAGTAAATAACATTATTTTCAACTTATAAGCTTCAATTTCAACTATTTTTTTAATTAACGAATTGATTTAATTCCATTATATCCTTATTAATTGTCCGTAATAAAGCTTTGAATTAATGAGAAAGCTTTGAATAGTTAATGCTCTTCGACTGAATTTCCCTGTTAACGTTGCGGACTATCAAAAAGTCTCAATAACTATGATTTTTTTTTGCCGCAACATATAATAATATAAACTACAGTGAACAGTAAGTATACCTACGAAGGTATTCCAGAAACAAATTTTTCTCTTTTGTCAAATTTAGTTCTATTTGCCAACAAAGTCCACTTTTTTAGTGATGCTTCGATCTCTTTAATCCGTCCAAATAGTAGTTGGCATCCCAAAAAGCAGTCGCCTTCACCTTTCCGGTCAATGAAGTAGTCTTCGCCTTTTTCGGAGTCGATTCAACTTTTCCATTCCACTGTTTCGACCGTGCCTTCTTTTCAAGAGTATACCGGTGTATCCAAATTTCATCTACAGTTACTAATCGACGCCAAACCTCAAACTTATTTCGCCTAAACTGCTTCAGCAGCCTCTTGAAAATATTACTTCGAATGCCTTTTTGGTCCTAAGCGAGCAAGAGTAGCACCCAACTCGCAGTTGGATATTCGAGTTTTTTTCAATTTTACATCGACTGTTACAAACGACTGTTAAACAACAATAGAGCATTCAAAATTGCTGAAATATTCAAAAGCATCCTTCGACGGATGCATATTACCAGAATATTTTTGACGAAGAACGTCATCTTCATGTCAAGGTTTGAAACTTTTCGGACTACGTTCTAACACTGATGGAAGTGTTTGTGTAAAATTACTGTAACTATAGGTGGTTCCTTGTGACCAATTTGTAGTTGCAATGAATTTATAGACGAGCTGCGATTTATAATTCGTTTGTAAAGCTCCTTTTATGCCATAAATTTAAGCAGTAATTAATTAAGCAGTAACATCGTAAATGTTAAATTTAGAAGGAATATTAGTAAAAATCCACGAGAATTACGCATTTTAGGTTTTATTTGCCCAAAACGTATATGCAAGATACCTTCAGAGTGGAAATGTGAGCAGGTGTCACATTTGTGTACTTATCTTGCAGATATTTAATTTAATTGACTTGAGGAGAGGAAAAGTGTAGTTAGACACAAATTTGAAATAAAAGCAAAAACAGGACATTTAAAAAATTAACATCAAATTTAAATATCTCCCAATTCACTTAACTCTCCCATTGTATGTGTCTACTTTGTTGATGTTCACTAACAGCATCTACATCTTCTGTTGCTTACGTTTGTATACAGCGTGTCTCACGAGGAACTGCATGGGTTGTATTCATTAGAAAATTCTGAAAATTTGGCAGTGTATTAAAGTCGACTTGTATTATTGAACTAAAATAATTCGACACTTCCGGTTAAACCGGAAGTAGCTGCCAACTTTGTTATTTTAAGCAGCCCACCCGATTAATGCATTTTTGAATTTCTAGTTCAATTTTAATTCAATTTAAACAACTGTTACTATTTCCAACTAAATTTGAAATATTTGCATTTCTTGAAATTTTTTGCCAGATAGATGAATGCATCCAAGTTATTTAATTTCCTAAATTGAAATTTTGGAGAACTGTTGATTGAAGCTCCTAACTTCACATGATTAGAATTGTGTTTACAAATTTAAAATTAAAAAAAAAACAAACTGTAACAAAGGTTTGACTTAAATCTTAAATCTAACAGTTACAAAGATTCCAAATAGATTCATGAATTTATATCATTTTTATCTTTGGCGAATAAGAATTAAAACCATTTCTATCTGTTGACGATATCAAACAAAAGTAAATTATCTGCGTTTAGAAATATAAACTAGAATTTCATTTGATGAAATTAACGATTTTAAAATAGTTTCTCTTAGTTTGCGTTTAATTTGACGCGTATACATTTCCTAGAAATTGAAGCGGGGAAGCTCATATATTTTTAAAAAAATTGTTGTTACCTGTGTTCCTAGAATTTAATTAGTAGAGTTCACGTGCAGATAAATTTGTATTTCACGGATTTATTTTAAATTTTTATCGAAATTGGATTACTACTCTCCAAATAAAACATCTTCTAGCACTTCATTTTTCAAAATGTGAGTAGCACTATAAGAAAAAACACATGAATTAAAAAAAACATTCCAAATGATGGTTTTATCAGCTCTCCGCCGGGTAGAACTTTTCTATGATATCGACAGATCACAGCGTTTGACTTATCACAAGAAAAATCGAATCACAAGTTTCATGAACAACGTCACGCGAATCCCGAATTCTTTAAATTTTCAGGTGATGTCAAAACTTTTCATTGGGTTAATCCGAATGAAACTTGACATGCAAAGATCTTATTGGTCCAAGTAAAAATAAACGGGTTACGCTAATGGAAAATCTTAATTTAAGGTTATTTTAGCATGCACAGAAACTTTTGCAAACAGTTGGAACTACTGTTAGAAGACAGGCGAATAGAAGTAGTTTAGAATGAAAATTTGTAACCCGTTCCATCCTCTCTCTACAGCAAATGTAACATGTTTTAAACATTGTGTTGAACATCGACGTAACTTATTATTAAATCTAAGGAACTTTGGCGAGGCCATTGCTTTTATCCGTTGCCAAATATTTCAAACCGGGGCTTATTTGCTTATTGCTTATCACTAGAGAATACCAGATTCTAGGTGACCTTATTTCGAGCGAAGACCAATAAGGGATATCAATGGAGTTACAATGTGAAATGTATTATGCGTACGCCCGCTCTAAAGTTATTTTATTTACTGTGCGTTAATTTTATTTTAGTCCTATTTATTTTTTATTTTTTATTGTATATAGTTATTTTATTTTGTCATATATGATGCAATCTAATTCAAATATTGTAAAGCATTTATCACTATCAACATATCTTTAGTAAAGATAGAAAATCCAGTACTAAATAGTTTTTTTATGGATGTATATTGGTCATTGGCCCTCTAACAGCCGAAGTCAATCGCGGCCGTGAAGAACAAGTTTCGGCGAGTATGGTAAAACGTCGGCTTCAACAAGCGGACCTCCATGGACGCATTGCAATTCGAAAACCCTTATTACGTCGGGGCAACAGAGCAAAACGGCTACAGTGGGCCCGGGATTGGTCGTTAGATGATTGGAAACACGTGCTTTGGAGTGACGAGTCAAAATTTGAGGTTTTTGGGCAAAATCGACGAGTTTATGTCCGAAGATCTAAAACCGAAAAGTGATCCCGAACTGCATTGTGCCTACAGTGAAGCAAGGGCGTAGTTCTGTGTTAGTGTGGGGATGTTTCTCCTTTGCTGGGACGGGAGATTTATGCTGAGTGCAGGGTGTAATGAGGAAGGAAAATTATTTTGCAATACTCCAGAATCTTGCAGTGCCATCAGGCTTGCGTATAATAGGTCGTAACTTTACATTCATGCATGACAACGACCCAAAACACACTGCGTTGGTGTGTAAGAACTATCTAAAGGAGCAAGAAGAACAGCACATCCTGCAAGTAATGACATGGCCCCCACAAAGCCCAGATTTGAATCCTGTAGAGTTGTTGTGGGATGAACTGGACGGGAGGATCCGAAAAATATGCCCAACTTCACAAGAACATTTACGGGATATTCTGAAACATGAATGGATTAATATTCCACAATCCATTTTAACAAAACTTATCGAAAGAATGCCTAGAATAGTTCGAGCGGTGATTAACAGACAGCAAATGAGGTTTTTTCGATGAAAAAAAAAATAATGTTCAGTATGTTATATTAGGCCAGAATAACTTTTTATTTATTTATTTTTGTCTTTTTTACCTGTACATACAATAAAATTGCATTTTGTTTTCATGTTACCAACCGACTGAACTTCTCTCAACAGCAGTGTACATATTTGGGTAAGCACTGAGGAAATGAGTAATATAATGAGAAAGGTGATGCGGTGCAGAGGCTGTTGGGAAGGTTGTTCTAGGCAGTGCAAGGCGTAAGATTCAACCATATTTTTCAACGCTCTTAATTTAAAAATGGACGTATTTAATTTGGTTATTAACTGTTGGCAGTGATCATTCCAATTTAAAATGGAGGTGAATGTTAAACCCAAAAAGATTCTCGAATCAATCATTGTTTTGGAGATGAAAATTCAGGAAACTACTTAGCTTTTCAGTTTTTTCAGTTATGTCACAATTCAATGCCAGCCTGTTAGTACAAAACGATCTAAAGAGTTCATCCAAGACCAAATTTGCAGCGTTCTCGATATCAACTCTTTTCGAAACAAAAAACATTTTTGTCATCAGCATAACATACTACAACAGAATCACTAATGAAATCAATCAGAGAAAGATGGACTGGATTATATAGTCCAGTTCATCTTTCCTCGAAAACCCAATATTTCAAGTTTCTTTGTGCTCAACACTTTCAAAACCACTTAACAATTCACAAAGTATGCGGATAGGATAAATCTTTTACTCGATATTTTTTAATATATAAATTATAATTCTCAAGCAGAGCAGTGACTGTGGACTTCCCAGCTTTAAACCCATGATGAGATTCAGACAAAAGGTTATATCAATTTATAAAACTTCAATACGAAGTAGTAAAAAATATACAAAAAGTTTTGAAGAAGATGAAGAGGAGGCAATTGAAGTTTTAAGGCAAAAATATCCACCCCAAAAGAGCAGTTGACTAAATGAGCGATCCGCTTCAGCAATTCCTTTTTTTTTTATCCCGCTAGGACCTGACGTAAACCTGCTCTTAACGTTTAGCATTTCAGACTCCGAATATGGATGTAAGTACATAGTATTCAAATGAACTTTTATGTGATTATTCGATAGTGAAGCATACAGAATGTTTTGACATGTAAAAATGGAAATATCTTTAAAAAAATGATTGAGTGTGTTTGCAATATTGATGGGAAACTCTTAATAAAATTGAACTGGGTTAAACGAACTTATTTGTTATCTTTCTTCCTGTATTCTCGTACTGACTTTGGAATCATTTTTTATATAAATTTTATGTACAAGGTTTATATCCTTTTAGATTTTCGGCGATGCGCAATAATAACAAAGATTGCATCTATTCCGACTTTAAAAAATAAAATATTCGGCAAGTATCAAGTTATTTCATAACGCGGATACGACATCTATATTTCACGGTAACGTCCTCATTTTATCATCGTGCCTTTTCGTCTTTGCATGAACAGGTCGAGGTCGACACGTTTATTTATGCGTACTCGCCGCGGTGCACTGCAACACGGTCTGAAGGCTCCTTAAAGAACACGTTCGGTCCGACGATATACGAGCGAGGGTACGGGGAGATTGTTTTGATGTATCTTTTGTTTAGCACGTCGACGAATAGCGGAAGAGGAAACAGCGAAGGAAAAGAATCGACGCGCAGATAAGTGAAAATAAACAGCTCCGAAGAGAGGATATTTTTATTATAAAGTGTAAGCTTTTCACGACGAAAGGCTTCCACTTTCGTTCTTTGATCGAAGCGAAACCTTTTCAGATTTTCCGAACACGTTCGACCCACTCCGATATGTAATTAAGCGAATTAAAAGGTTTTCTGGCGGATTTCAGAAGGTTTTCGGAGGATTATCGTGATCTGATATTATTTATTGTGAAAGGAATTAGATTAGAATGCTCGAATAACACGTCTTTTCAGGAATTGAATTTCAAAAGAATAAAGTTTATGAAAGAACATAAAGGAACTTGATTATAGACCTAATTTTTTGCCTTTCCAGTATCTACTATTACATTGCCCTTCAGTTAATGTAATTACTTCTAAAACTGTATAAATGTTATAGGTGAATTAAAAAAGTTAAAACGCCCAAATTACATTTTGGATTTGTCTTTAGTCAGTTGTTTTGTGCTGCATCGGCTTTCAAAAGGCAGACCGTGTGAGAACTTGAACTCTTTTGAAGAATAGCACATACCAATTTTTTCCCCAAAATTATTACAGGCGACGAAACGTATATATCAAGGGAAACCAGCGAAGAAATACCAACGTTAACAATGAAGCAGTGAGGTATGAAGAATTATGTACATGGTGTTTTTTTTAGAAATACCGAGCTCACTGGTACAACGAAAAATTTTTGCCCGAGGTGTTCAGTAGATTTACGGAAAAAGATACAATCTTGCATCACAATAAAGCATCGTCCAACACCGCAACTCTCCGATCCAATATTTGGTTGAAAAGAATGTGAAACTAATAGAACATGCATCGAACTCACCTGGCATTTGGCAGTGGGTAATTTTCAGTTGTTTCCGGGGCATAAAAAATATATGCGACGAAAATCTCGAATACTTTCATCTGAGGACAAAATGAACACGGATATACAGAAAAGATTGGTTGGCGGCCCCTAACACAGAAAGATATATTATATGTGCGAAGATATATACAGAAACACGCCTATTTGTATCACTGACTTAACTGTTAAATCACCGTAAACTGAGAAACTGGCACGAAATTCTTCACTCTGTAAATGCAGTGCTGAAGTAACAGTTCATGCATTGGTTTTTTGAAAATTCTTGGGTTTTCAAGTGAAACTATGTCATTAGGAAGCAAGTTAAAAAGTTTTGTACCCACCGCAGTTGGTCATATTCAATTTATTCAGAGAAGTATAGAGAAGTAATATTTATCTTTATTTACGGTATCGTATGAATGAAAATCACGATTTTTCATAAGAATTTCCGTGTTTATAAAGACGTGAACCAGAAGTTCAAAAATAGGTAATTGTAAGATACGATAATTTATAAAGCAGAACAGACACGATTCTGTGCTTTGAATGTTCACCTTGGATTTTATGACAGGTTTTCGTGCCAAAAGCACCTTATCTTCATAAGTCGATGAACCCCAAAAAATAACTCCACAGCGAATCCTATTATGCACTTGACCATGATAAAAACTCAACAAGTGGTTAAAATCTAGCATATGTTTTAAGTTTCTCATCTGAAAACAAGTTGAATTTTATTCTTTCAATAAAACTGCACGATGCTCTTTCCAATCTAAATTTACGTCGATATTTTGACCCAAGGATCTTACTGAATTTTTCTGTTTTAACAAAAGATCTTTACAATGATTGTCAATAATTATATTTGCTATAAATTGCGAATGAAAAATAATTTAGTGAATTTTGGACAATTAATCCACCGATCCAACTCCACAAGTAGCTATTTAACACGAATTCAGCGTTGCGAAATCCGAAACCATCACCACAGAATACAATAAATTTCATAGTTGATTCACAAATAGAATAAAGAGAATGGGTCCTGCGATGGAGCCCTAAGGAAAAGGAACTCCCGTCGTTATCGGTAGTTGAGTCGAAACATCATTACTACGCGCAATCCTTAAAATATACTCTCACAAACCCTTTCCGAAATATATGATCTAATCCAATCGGCGACAACTCACAACACAAATACCATAAATATTGAGTTTTTCCATTAATATACCGCGGTCAATACAGTCAAACGCTTTTGAGGGGTCACAAAGTTGTTAGTACATATTTACGCCTATATATAAGCAGATACAGCCGAAAATTTTTACGAAAACCATTCAGTCTGTCGGTAATAATATTATTATTTTCTAGATGGATCAACAATCTCTTTAACATTATATATTCAAACACATTGGGCCATTTGTTTGGACCCTGGACCATTTGTGTTTTTAGCATTTCGGAAAACACCTCCTTCAAAAGACAAAATAATTAAATGGGGCAATAGTTCAACGACAAACATCGCACACTGTTTCGGAATGTTGTGTGCCGTCTTGGCCGGAACTAGTCTTATTTTTTTATTTGGTGTAATTATGTTTAGAGTATCAGATTCATATCACCTGAGAGCGACATATAATTATTTGCCTCGCTAACAAAAAATTATTTAAAGCAGTAGCAACTTCAACGGGCTCCTCAATTTTGACATCATCAACCAATAAACTTACGTCATCAACGCTATACTCTTGATTTCCAGGTTGGAGCCGCGTCCTTACTCTTACGGGACATCTTCAGAGCTGCTACTTCCCTTCTTGGAAATCGACATGATTTTTTAAATTTGCAATTTTATTATTAACAAAAATCCTTTCTAGTTTGTGAAATTAACGCAAAGTCTCTCATTTTCATATTTGTCACGTAAGAACGTGTAGGTTACACAGATTTCGCAGATTTGCACTAGACAATCGGACCTCATCATTTACCCAGTTGCATCGTCTAGAGTTATTATGTGTAATAAGTTTTTCAGGAAAATTTAAGTTAAAGTAAAACAGGAAGACTTCATAAAAACCGGTGTTTGAAGAACTAGAAAAATGTGGCCAAAAATACGCGTGTAGGTTTTTTTTAAGGGATGAAGGGTTCACGAAATTCCTTTCGAAGTAATTTCGTCCTTATAGAAATGTAGCGGTGATGTGACCACTATACGGAGTGGAAGAAGAGAATGGTCAAATTTATTATTGCTGAAGGGAATTACTTTTAAAACCTGGGATGGAAAGATTCATACGGTACTAATGGCGTTTCAGTGCAGAATTAATAGCAATTCGTCTAAAAAAAAAAAATAAGTAGTGCTTTTAAACTGCCACTATGTATTATTGATTCTAATTTCCAGTGACAGAAGACGAAGTTCGTGCATTAGAATACGATATACTATACCGCTACGGTATGGATTATTCGATTTATATTGATATATGTTGGCAATTTTCAGCTATATTTCATCTGAATACTCCATTCCACGCGTTTCTACAAACTTATTTTAAAATGTAAAGTTACTGCCAATAATGACGTTGAAATAAATTTTTTCGTTCCATTTTACCAACCAAAATCCGCGGGAAACGAAGGAAACGTCGAATGATATTCGATAAACCGAATTAAATCCGGCAGTCGCCAATTGATCCAACGACAAAGTGTTCAACACCGATTAAACGGTTCGAAAACGTCTCTCGAACCGCTGCAGAAATGCAGATTTTGCAGATCTCGATTCCTTATTTAAGTGGAAATCAAGTGGTGCATTAAAATAATCACCCTAACGCCATTAAACGAATGAATAGTAAAATTCGTGGCTCCTCTTCTCCCAACGTTTCGACGTCATTTATTTTCGAAACGGATGGGGAATTTTAAAAGCTGTAATTGCCCTAATTGTCTGCATGAAAGACCCGTATTTCATCTAGACACGTGAATATTACGCTCTCGAAGAGAAAACGTTTGGATTTCAACCACTTAACGTTGAAAGTATTCGTAGAATTCGACGGTAATCTTGGGAATTAATTTATTCGATCGGGTTGTTTTTATTATAAGCGAAGCCTCGACACCTTAACGAATTAAATAATAACGACAACCGCGCCCTGACTAGACCCCCACATATAAATTTCTTACAATTTAGTTGGACGTAAATATAAAGTGGCATATTTTATTTGTAATTTACTGCAGCGCTTTAGGTGTAGCTACACCAAATTTTGATCGTTTTAATAATTTTGACCCAGTTCTTTGAAATATTTTAATGAAATAGATATAATTATATAATATATTAGCGACTACGGAGATATTAATTAGAGGAGTAAATTATAGCTTACTGATTTATTTCAAACTCACCAACATGAATTCATTTTTAAGGCGATAAAATTCCTGACCTGCGGAGCAGCAAAACTACAGCAAACTTCAGTTAACCAGAGCATGAGATTAGTATCAAAATAAATTCATGTTTTTCATCCAGCCACGCTTTAAACTTATACTGCACTACAATGAACAACAGTTCAAGCACTAAGCTTAGCTTAGTCGATAAAGAGCAGTTTCATTAACGATCAACTAAATGTTTTCTGATAAAAAGCCCACTAAAGGAATCTTGTCGACAAGAAACATCTAGGAAAGCATTCGCTCTACGAAGAATTTTCAATTTTCAGTTGTATTTAACGAAAAACAATAACAAAACACTAGCGGCGACTGAAAAACTTTAATGAAGTATTTACACAAACGTAGCAACGTCGCAATTAAAGGAGAAAAAAAGCAGCGTCGACAATATCGTACTAGGGAGGAATAAAAAATGAACGAAAGAAATTCGACGACCAATTTGTCGCATTCGTCGTCGTATCTTATTTGTTAACGTTTTCCTGACGGCTGTCATCTTGTTGCGCCACCACTCGCCAATTTTATTACTTATGTTTCCGATCGACGGGTTGTAAACTTTCTGATGACTCGCGGCATGCCCGTTGATTACTTTCTTTTGATTCTTGGTTTTCTTCTTAGAAATAGAATCATGGATGGAAATTTTAAACTTTGTAGAGTTCAGTAGAAGAAAATCTGCACTCTGGTTTTACTTTACATTGCGAGGTTTTTAATCTGCTTCTGTTTTAAGTAAATGAATATGAAAACACATGTATCGGCACATTGCGCACCGGACAAGTTATCTGATTAATTCGAGATATTTGTTTCGGGAATTCCCGGATTCCATTGTCAACCGTTATACATTTTGTTTTATAAAAGCTTTATACATAATGTACGTGACGCCCCTTTTCAAATTCTTTTCAATATTATTTTTACACTTTTCAAATACAGTACAACTTGTTTATAACGTCATCGGTTGTAGCGGCAAGTCGGATATGGCCTTGGTCTCTGGAATTACCTATAGTAGACAACCTAAAAAATATTGCATATAAGGGCATCAAATTCTGGTGAACCTCGGGTTTAAGGTCAATTGAAATACGTACACTGCCGTTCAGTGAAGTTCGGTCATACAATAAAAATCTATTATATCACACTGTATACAATTATTAATACATAAAATTCGAAAAATATTAAGCATACACTCTTTTCTAAGGGATTAAAGCCATAAATTATTATGTAAAGTAGAAATATTGCGACAACCACAATAAAGTCCCTTTTATTATCATTCCAAGAATTTCTCGGAAGTATCGATCTTTTGAAACGGGTCGTTTGGGGATTATTAACGAACAATACATTTAGGAAACATACCGCAGTATCACTCTTGTTTATTTATCACAGGCGTAAAGATATAAATTTGCTTCATTTTACTGTTAAACGTGTGTTGGCGTGCATCTGTCGTTTTTGCGCAAAAGTTTTAAGAAAATTTACTTCAAAATGGCACGTGGCAAGCCTACCAGTGTAGAAAAACGGTCACGCATTATTACGCTGTTTGAAGAAGGATATTCGGGGCGACAAATTGCTGAAAAAATAAATATGAGAAGTTCAACAGTAAATGACATCATAAAGCGATACCGGACAACTGGAACTATAGAAAATCGTGTTCGTTCTGGAGCATCTAGAAAAACAACAAAAACTGAAGATTTGAGAATTGTATTATTAAGCAAACGCAATAGAAAATTAACAGCACCACAAATAGCAGCCGAAGTCACTCGCGGCCGTGAAGAACAAGTTTCGGCGAGTACGGTAAAACGTCGACTTCAACAAGCGGACCTTCATGGACGCATTGCCATTCGAAAACCCTTATTACGTCGGGGCAACAGAGCAAAGCGGCTACAGTGGGCCCGTTCTCATCTAGATTGGTCGTTAGATGATTGGAAACACGTGCATTGGAGTGACGAGTCAAACTTTGAGGTTTTTGGGCAAAATCGACGAGTTTATGTCCGAAGATCTAAAACCGAAAAGTGATCCCGAACTGCATTGTGCCTACAGTGAAGCAAGGGGGTAGTTCTGTGTTAGTGTGGGGATGTTTCTCCTTTGCTGGGACGGGAGATTTATGCAGAGTGCAGGGTGTAATGAGGAAGGAAAATTATTTTGCAATACTCCAGAATCATGCAGTGCCATCAGGATTGCGTATAATAGGCCGTAACTTTACATTCATGCATGACAACGACCCAAAACACACTGCGTTAGTGTGTAAGAACTATCTAAAGGAGCAAGAAGAACAGCACACCCTGCAAGTAATGACATGGCCCCCTCAAAGCCCAGATTTGAATCCTGTAGAGTTGTTGTGGGATGAACTGGACGGGAGGATCCGAAAAATATGCCCAACTTCACAAGAACATTTACGGAATATTCTGCAACATGAATGGATTAATATTCCACAATCCGTTTTAATAAAACCTATCGAAAGAATGCCTAGAATAGTTCGAGCGGTGATTAACAGCAAAGGAGGCTTTTTCGATGAAAAAAAAATATAATGTTCAGTATGTTATATTAGGCCAGAATAACTTTTTATTTATTTATTTTTGTCTTTTTTTACCTGTACATACAATAAAATTGCATTTTGTTTTTAGTTTCGTTTGTTTCTGTAACCTTTTCATTTTTTTTACCAACCGAGCGAACTTCTCTGAACGGCAGTGTACATATGTAGGCAATAAATACTGGTAATTTCCGTACTACCGGAATTGTACAGAGGTACTTTGTACGAAATAACAATGACCTAATTTCTTAGAATTCGTAAACTACTGTGTAATATGTAACTTACAGTTTGTTACATATTATACAATTTAATGAATATAAAATAAGGGCTTTTTTCTCCAAACTGTACAAGTGTATTGCAACCATTGGATCAAGGAGTAATACGTAGCCAAAATGTCCTTTAAAAAATATTATTTTGGGCATGGATCATTAAAGGAGCCCTAAAACGTCGATTCTGGACGATGTAGAATATTTGGCAAAAGCTTGGAATGAAATTACTCCAAGAATAATTGCAAACTGCTTTCGACACACAAAATTATCAACAAAAGAAATCAGTGCAGACGAAGGTAATGAATTTCATAAACCCTCGCCTGAACTCCAAAATAGGTGACAAAATTTTGGTACAAAAAAATGTCAGTTGGATACGTCTAAAGTGGAAGGCTTTGTGGATATTGATCAAGATTTGATTACGACATTTACTCTGACGCTTATACAGTAAAACTGGTTTAAAATGGAATTGATGAATTAGAAAATTTGAAATGACAAAGCGGAACAGGAAACTTATGATTTAGAAATTGCGACACCGACAAATCAAGAAGTGCGTGATGCAGTCGGTGTGATAAATACATTTTGTGTGTGAAACTTCAGCTCAAGTCATGGAAAATTTTCGTCGGTTAGAATCGGGAATTGACAGACTCATTTGGCGTGAAAAATTTTCACACGCCAAAATTACAATCTTTTTAAAAACATAAACATCTGATACACCGATATCTGATAAAGACGGATTAAATGCTGATAAATAATTGTATATAATAAATTGCTGATGATTCTCAAGTCAATAAAGCCATGCGTGATTATAAAAAATTGAAGTCTTCTAATGCATTTAAAATGGTGGGTGTGTCTAAGGATTAGACGCCCTATCAGATGAATTTCTATCGTAAAGTGAGACAGGAATTTCATAGACGTACAGATGCTGGCGAGAAAAATATTATTATTAAATATGTAGATGGTGTCCCGAAAATCATACAGCTGAAGAATTCTTTAAACTGATTGCGTCCAACAGTAGCGATGTTTTGCGTATTCGCTATCAAAACGTGCGTGGTTTACGCTCTGAAGTTGATATTTATTCTACACAGTGTAATACTGACGCGGATATTGTGCTGTTTACAGAAACTTGACATAGTGGGAATATTAACAGTAGTGAACTCTTTAACTCTTCATTTTAGTGTATAGGAGTGATAGGAGATTTGGTTTGGTTGGGCGGTCTATTGGTGGCTCAGCCTTTACCGACACCATCGATGTGACTTCAGTTGATGTTTCCGCCCTTGCTGGTTTGGACCCGTTCATTCGCTTAGTGTGTAGATGTCAGGTTTCTCATCTCTCAGTGTACATCGCTAACGTTTACATGCCACCAGACATCGGTACGGTTTCAATTTACTTGCTGACTAAGTGTTGTTTCTAATTTCTTCTTGAAATCCTATCTCTTGAAATGCTGTCTTCTTTTTCTTTTTCGTTAATATTAAAAATCCCTTTCTTTCAAATCGCCTGCGGTGGTTTTCTTTTGCCTTTTTAATTAATGTTCTTCTTCGTTCTCTTCCTATTTCTTTGTTTTTGAACAGTTTTAAATGGACGTAATACTTTTTCGTTGATTAAAATGAAGTTTCTGGATAGGTTTTTCGAAAAATATATCTTGTCAAAATGTGTTTATATTTGTTTATCCGTTGTCTCGGGATGCCAATCCAACAACTTCATATTTTTAATGGTTGGGCCAATGACGATCGTTTCTAACATTGTGAAGTTAGACTGCTGGATTCCAGTGAGTTTTGTGTGTTTTTACAAAAAATGAATTAAAAATATAAATTAATGGAAATAATTGGAGACTTTGATTATCCCCCACAATCATATTAATGGTGTTTTTTCTTTATATACGTACACTACTGTCCATATTAGTTCGGACACACAAATAAATGTTAAAAAATGAGAAAATATTCAAACTCATTTTTCCAAAACTTAAAATTTCTATTGCATTTTATTAATAGCGATTAAAATTAAAGTATAAAAGTAAAAAAAAGTTCCGTTCGTCAAAGAAAGTCCTTTTTGCGCGAAGAACAGCTTTCACAATCCGAGGCATCAGCTCCACTAGTTTTTCAAAGACTCTATTTGGCATATTAGTCCATTCCTCTTGTAAAATGTTCCACAGGTGGCCTACGGAGGTAGGGCATACTTTTCGGATCCTCTTGTCCAGTTCATCCCATAACAGTTCGATGGGGTTTAGATCGGGGCTTTGCGGCGGCCACGTCATTATTTGTAAAGTGCCATTATCTTTTTCTTCATTTAAGAAATTTTTGCATATCATTGCTGAGTGTTTGGGATCGTTGTCCTGCATGAATACAAAATTTTCGCCGATTAGACGTTGCCCCGATGGTATTGCATTTTCTTGCAGTATTTCTAAATAACCTTCTTTTCGCAAAATACCTTCGATTCGCTGGAAGTCTCCTGTACCGGCGTAGGAAAAACGACCCCAAACAAGCACAGATTTTCTTCCTTGCTTGACAGTTGGCACTACACAATCCTGCAACATTCTTTCACCTTTCGCACTTCTTACAAAAACGCGCCTTGATTGTCCGAACACCTCAAACTTTGACTCATCAGTCCATAGCACCCTTTTCCAATCATCCACTGTCCAATTTCTATGTGTTTCTGCCCACTGCAGCCGTTTTTGTCCGTTTCCCCGTCGAAGTAGGGGTTTTCTTGTTGCAATGCGGCCGTGAAGATTTGCAGCTTTTAATCTTCGTTTCACTGTAGTAACAGAAATTTTTCTTACACGGTTGCGATTCATTTCGGCGGCGATTTCTGGTGCTGTCAGTTTCCTATTTCGCGTGCTCAGCAATTTTATACGCTCATCGTCGGCGTGAGTTGCCGTGCGTTGATGTCTCCGAATGATATCACTAACAGTCGATTTATTAACATGTATTTTTTTCGGAGATTTGACCCACTGAATAACCTTCATTTTAATAACTTCAGCACACAAAAAGATACGCTATTAACACTAACGCACGCACAAGCAGGTTTATTTAGAAACTAAAGCGTTTATCAATACACAATAAACTTTCAGGTGGCCTGCTCCCACCCCAAAGAGTATTGTAAATGTATTACCTGCAGTATTGTCTCAAAAATAATCCTATTTATGTGGATGAGGATTATTCTGAAAATTACTATATTGAATCATAAAATACAATAGGTTTTTAATCATTCTCTAATCGATATTCTTGGAAGTTTGCCTGTACAATTGGTTATAAACTTCATAAAGGACCTAATATAAATATGTTATCTTTTAGTAGAGTTTACAACATTTTACTAGGTGTTCGAAGTAATATGGATGGTAGTGTACATAAATTCAATACCAAATTGTCAAGACGTTAGAATTCGAATATTAGTCAAAATTAATTCCAATTCTACAAATGTATATTAAAAGTAAATAATAAAAAATCAACGAATTAAAGTACAAGCGCACTTATAGCCCACTACAACAATGTTTCCGTTGGTTAATAAATTATATTATTATTATTATAAGTTGTACGAATATTTGGATGATAACGATATGCTTGCCCTTCTAAGCGCTAATATACTGACTTTGTTTGACTTTCATAGACCAGTTAGGGCAGTTAGAATTACCAATCCATGAGCACCACGGATTACCGACACATTAAAGTTTATAATAAAACTTCGTAATAACGCTTATGTTACCGACTTTGCGTACTGTAAACAACTGTACGGCAGCTGTTCGTCGTGAGAAGAAAGTGTTCATTGAATTAAAGCATCGTAACTGTAACGTTGCTGCACTTTGCCGTGCTTCGAGATCCTTGATATCCACAATTCTGAAATCTATCTTGATTAGTCTTCGGTATCCCCGATGAATTTAATAACTATTCCGTTTTGGTCGCTTCTAGTATTTCGGGTTTACCCAATGTTAATGGTTACTTATTTCCTCGCTATAGCCGATCGACATTTCCAGCCTTGGAAGGTAAGAATTTTTTTTTGAATCCGTGTCGTGTGATGTAATTTTAAAGATTTCTTATGCGATTAAATTAAAAAGCGTGATTTTCGATAATGTTTCCTTTGAAATGCTTTCCTTTCATTTTAGACTATATAACGTTTGTTAAACTTTGTTCTTCTCTCCGGCATCTTTCCAAATATTGGACCCACTTCATTTTCAGATTATAACCTAGTGCATCATTAAAGGTCACAGACGATTTAGTAAGAAGCATGGATAGAAAGAAACTAACAATTTTGGTACTTTTCGAATGTGGTAAGGCTTTCGATACTTTAATTCGTTCTGTTTTGTTGTTGTTGGAAGGTGGCGGGAATGCTGTCGGCCATATTTCACCATCATTAGCGTTTAGTAGTATTATATCATCGTACTTTCAGTAAACATTACGATTAAAAAGTGGATTGACATTTGAAGAGACTTCGTCAACAGCCACAAAAAAACCTAGGAGGAAAAACTGTTCGTATGGCGAAATAGTCATTGTGTGGTATGTTTTCACCAATACCTTTTTGAAGATGCTTTTGACTTTCATGCCACAGCTTCCACAGGACGAAGCAACCTCCTACAATGGGAGCGAGCACGAATTTTGTTAATGGTTTATTTCTAAATTATGTGCTTTGTCGAAATGAAGATATCCGATGGTACCATTGTTCATCGGGCTCCACAACGTGTAATTTTTTTTGGCCTAGTTACCTGAAGCGTAAAATGCATCGAGATAACCACGAATAATAGAAGTAAAAAGAAAACAAATCTGACAGGAAGTAGCTTGCGAGAGTTGAAAGTAAGCTACTTTTCCATTTTCCTTTAATATTGCTTTTTTTGTAGTTCAAGGTGATGAAAAGAAAATTTGGTAAATTGATTAAATTAATTGGCACACGTTCGAGAGAGTGTTAGTGTTAATTACCGCTTCCTCTCCTTTTCTTCCTTTTTCCAAACAAACACTTTTCTTCAAATAATTTTCTTCATCGTTACTACTCATTTTTGACATATATCCTTTAACTTTCCCCTTTTTAATTTTATATTATTGACGATAACGTGATCTCATTGCTTCTCAACCACTTCAGCAACTATAGCCCAATGGCCCCGTTTAGTCGAAATCGAAACTTTTTTTTTCCTGGTATTGAAAATACAATTTGCATTTATCTATCCTACAAATTGATTATCGTCTTTTTACAGCCTTTTTCAAATCGCTCTTTATTCAGCTCCACTTAGTATTTTGGCATATTTGCCACAACCAAAATAAACGACAGGAAATAGCTATCACAATCTATTGTATTTACCGATAACATACCTTCGATCTGTTCAAATTTTCGTAATGTCTGTCGCCGCCTCGTCCTGTTGTTGCAGTAATTATTTTTTCGATCGGAGGATTACAAACGGGCGCTATGCAGACGGAATTTGGGGAATTTATCTGCCACGTTCCGTCGAATCCGAAACGCAAAACGCGACCGTCAACGCTCGCTTCGATGCCGCAGAACGACCGCTTCCGGTGTAGAGCGGTTATGGTACTACCAATTCGATGACAGATGACAAATGACACCATATAAAAGACCCATTAATAATCTAGCCGGTGACGTTACAGTATTTGCGTGATTGTTTTTTATTTTAATTCTGGCGTCATTAATTTAGCCCGGCATGTGTTTCGGTGACGTAACGTTTGTAGCGCTTAAAAATGACATTCGTACGCTTTCGTGCGCGGACGGAAAAACGGGAATAACCGTTAACGGCTTACTACGTTAATAATTAATGAATAAATTAGTTGGACGAGCCTTGGCTTAATTGGGAGGGCTTAATAGAGACCGGAAGGTCGTCGATGGGTGTTGACTTTAAACAGTTTGATAACGATGTCGTCCACCGTTTTAAGATAATCCGATTTTAGCGAGGCTTTTCCCGAAAAATACACGTGTTAAGCGTAATATTAAATGTAAATTTGATAACGATGTCCTATTTGGGGGGAAAAATTATTAACATTAACTTTCGCGTAGAATCACAAAAAAAAGAAGGGCAAGATGCCTCCCATTGAAACATTCGCATTGGTTTTGATTTGAATATGCTCCTACATTTTTCAACTATTAAATACTTCGCATATCTCTGCCTTAATTTGACTTGAATTATTGAAGTGCACTTCTGGTGGATGCGCCGGTAATTGAAATGATAATTGAAAATATAACTTACAAGGCATCGGACAGTTGAATATTTTAGCTTAAATCATCTTTATTATAATTTTGGCTGTTTATTTTGTTGAATTTATAGCCAATTTTGTTGACAGGTTGAATGTGAGTGACGTGTTCAAATATTTAAAAATGCTTTTCACATTGACCTATTAATAATTTGATGTTAAAATATATGCGCTGCTAGAAATGTTTGCTATATTATTCCGGCGGTTGAAGCGCACCTATAATAAATATTAATGTTGCGTCAAATAATTTATATTTATTTATATAGGTGCCAAGTATCTGCAAACATTAATATTTACTCAAAGTGTCAAGAGTATTTTGGTGGCGTTTGCGGGTCCTTCAGCGAGTATATGTTATTTCTGCTACTGCCAGACCGTTTTATTTTTAAATAAAAATTATGGTAGGTAACTATCTTTATTACAACGATGCTCTCCACAGCTTTTAATATTTGCATATTTGTAACCGAAAAATTCGGTCCGTCTACTGTCCATCTTACCAAAACAAACCCTTTGAAATTCCACGCTCAATACTTAATACTTAATACTTTTATTGGTAAATTGATATTAACTTAACGAAATTGTAAAAGCGAGTTGTTTGTTCTTTTATTCTTGTATGTATTTTGTTTCAATGTTGGATATCTTTTCATTTCGGAAAACTAGATTCCAATGTAGAAAACGTATAAAAAATATATTTGTTATGATATTGTTTATCTAGTTTTTTTTTTTTTGGTTACTAGACAAAACGGTATTGATGACATCTTTTCCCCAATTTCCCCCAGATCGGATTTTCACCTTGCTCTTACACATACAGTAAAATAGGTTTCATAAAAAAGGAGTTCATTAAACAACTTGTGCTGTAAGAAATCAAAATTACTAACGTAAATCAAAATTACATTTATTTATAGGAAATTTCCACTATCACTTCAAATTTAGTTCGGTCAATAATGATAACGATTCTAACCAGTGTGGACAACACAAAATGACCGCGATTAGTT
Organism: Oryctes borbonicus; assembly: GCA_902654985.2. Lineage (NCBI taxonomy): Eukaryota > Metazoa > Arthropoda > Insecta > Coleoptera > Scarabaeidae > Oryctes > Oryctes borbonicus. Next base: position 13,626,165 of record LR736860.1, on the reverse strand, counting down.
TCTTAATTAGTAGATCAGTTAAATTCCATTTAAGTAGAAGTAGGTGCAACAAAGAACTTAAATTCATAAAAAAAAACGTAGCTATTTACAACGGCTACTTTTCTATAGATGTCGATCGCATGCTTAACGTGAGAAATTCCACGGCCTTAACCCCGGTAGGAACTAACAGTAAGAAATTCATGAAATTCCCTTTTCACAACATATCGAAAGGCGTGAGTAAGATTTTAAGGGTCAAGATATGAACGTATGCTTACGTTCGCGTAACACACTTAAAAATCTTCATGGCAATCCGAAAGATAAACCGAAAATTGAAGAAAGGTCGGGAATTTATAAAATTGCATGCAATGATTGTAATAAAGCCTATACTGATCAAGCGAAAAGAGCGATAGGCACCAGATTTAAGGAACATATCGGGTGTTATCGCTTCGGTAGATTAGATTTGTGAAGTATAGCACAATAAATAAACGAAACCGGGCATAATATTAAATTAGAAAACTTGAAATTGAATTGGAATCACAAGGCATTTCAAAAGGTTTTTATTACATAAAGAATGTTATTTGACTTAATCGATACATAGAAAAATAATCGAGAAAAAAATAAATAAACCTTTGGACAACGACAATTTTTCCAAAATTTCTCAAGAAAAACTTTATTAAATATTATTATAATAATATTCAATAATATGTTAGCAGACCATTAGATTTAAAATGTTCTATACAAGATTCTCTGCATTTGAAATTACAAAATAGTCTGAGAGCTCTTTTCCGTAAAACGAAAACTCTGCCAGCTACTCAGCGGTACCTAAACCCCACCACAGAATGTCATAGCTCATTCTAGAGTGGAGATTGGTAAAATAGAAGGTTTAACGACATCTGCGTTTCAATACCTGATACAGGGCGTAACGTATTTTTGAGAATTGTTTACACACGTTGTCAATATGTGACTTCCAATTTAAAGCCTCATTTAAGTTCTTCTTTTAAATTTCTTGTACTTTCACGTATCAAATATGAATTCCGGTTCCTTTTCTAGTCACTTTTTCCACTCTTTTTTGTTTCTTGTAATTATTTTAATTTTTCCCAATTTCTCCATATTTTTCCCTGTTCCTTTTATCGGGTCTATTCGTTTTCTTCTTGGTCTTCCTTTTCGTCTCTTGTTTGAATTTCCAGTGTCCATTTTTTTTTTGTCGCCCTGCTTGTCTCCATCCTTGCTATATATCCATATCAATTTAACTTCATCATCATCATTTAATAAAATAACAATATCAAGTGCGCTTCGCCCTAATATGCATCAAAACCCCGATGTATGTATTGTAACGACAGTTTTAATTAATTTTAAAGCAAGGCTTACTATTCCAGGATGTAGTAGTGTATCATTTCGCAATTTTGCAATAAATTTAGAAAAAAACTCAAGTTAATTGGAATGATAATCTACTCTATCAGACGAACATTTTCCTACGTGGGAAATAGAATATGTCCTATATTATATAACAACTATGAATTGTTCCTTAAGCACACAATACGATATCGCGTGTTTGGATTAAATTTTTGGAACAGCCTATATAACAGTTTTCTTGTTAATTGCCCCCCCTGGCCTTCCCCGTTGAAATACTTTGACAAAAGTATTTGCTATATATGCTTTTTACATTTATTTAACAGCTGAGAAAATATTGTATTCATATACATTCTTTACAAAGAACATGTATAACTTAAACAGGGCGAAATTGAATTGTTTATTGAAACAAATCCCGTTGAAGTTGTACAATGCGCTTTGTAAAGAGAAAATACGATTTGAGAAAAAAAAACTTTTGCAATAAGAGTTAACGTGAAGAGGATGTAAACAATGCGATAATTGAGAATCAAAAGTTTTAATAAAAAGTTCTACAAATGTTTTCTTATAAGATGTGTAGATGAAAGCTTGTCGATCTCATCAATTTGAATTTTATTTTCATATCCAATCTTAATGAAAAAGTTCCTTTGTTGACGCAAACTTCTGCAAACAGAAGAGAAAAAAATGTAATAAAACAAGCGGTCAGAGAAGGCAAAAATCTATCCGCCCGCTTGCTAAAATAACAGGAAAATATTTGACTTTGTTCTGCTTATTGAAATGAATATAGACATGGTGCTCAAAAGAAAACTGCGTTATACAATCGGAAAGATCGAAAGAGAGAACATATCTCTTTCTATCTGTAAGAATAAAAAACGGGGAGTGACTTGAAGCAAAATTGTAAGAGGAATTTAAAGAGAAACCATCTGCATCCTGAAAGCATTAAATTCTACGTTTCACGGGGATTTATACGGACGGATTTTTATCTTAGGTGCGATAAAAATTAACGGTGTTATAAAAGGATAATGTTAAAATAAAGAGGAGAACAGCCGGTTAATTCTTCAAATACGGTTAGGCACCGTACTTATGTTTCCTACCAAAAGGATCCAACCCTAATAAAATGCACTCTTTTTATGTAGAATTTTTATTAACCCAATTTAAAATTGTAATAAAGATGTTGCAATATGTATGGAAATGAAACATTTTATGGGTAAAAGGTCATTTTAGATGAAGACATATTTTGTTAGAAATGTACAGGGAACCTATATAGCAAGGAAGTAATGTTTGTTTCATGTAAAAAATACATTTTTATTTTAGTATGTTCAAACTGTGTAATTAATGTTATACAACTTAACACTACCACAAGAGGTCGCAATGCTTAGGGCTTCTTGTTCATAAATGAAATATGAATATATTTGCCTGGTCGCATTTTTAAGAAAATAATACTAATATAGACATAAAGAACACCATTTATTTATTGCATAAAAATGCTTAAAATTATATTAGAAAAATGGGACTCTCCCTGTGATACCTGTGACTCCACAGTGGTTAACAACAGCTACTGTTTCAAAGTAAGTGAAGTAGTTCATTACCAACAAAGTTCAAGTTGTGCTAGAAAGAGGACTGAAAAATCGAGTAAAAAACAAAATAAAACAATCGCTCAATTATTTTGATTCGGAGCCATCGCTATTAGTTTATTGCTTCGTTGAAGAAAAATTGTAAAAGTAACCAGAAAACTAGACGTTACCATTAATTACGTAGTCACATTTAAAAAGAAAAATATTATAACAACGAGATGGTGCCTAGCTGTCGAGTGGCCTATTGTGTCCTTTGAGTAATTCCTTAATCCCATAGTTCCGGGACCTTTAAAAAGTCCAGAATTTTCTTCGGCTCTATGTTTAAGAGTTTTCCCAAGTCTATCTTCCGTGCCACATAATTTAAAATAATTATGTAATTAATTTATTTGTCTTTCCTTGAATATTTTTTATCAAAGAAATAAATACAGTACACAATTTGCTATGAACGTTTATTGGAATTTGATTATTAATACACACTTATATTGCCAACGTTAGACACTGAAGTACTAGAATTATTCACTCTTACGTTTTACGTTACGTTCTACGTCACGTTTACGTTCCCATTTGGAGTGCTTAGAGATTACAAATAATTCTATTACATAAATTAGGTAAGGGTGTTCCACCTCTACCTATACTTTTTTTTAGCAATTACCGACCCTTTTGATCCTGATAAATTTTTCTCACAAGGAATTTTTTTTTTTAATAAAACTAACTGCCCCCGTACTGGCAAATCTACATCTACTGTGAGTCGGTATGTACTCTTAATTCTGAGTATATTCCTATACCACTCCTGATGTTGTTTCGGGCGCACTAAGTGCTTTCAAAGGCACTTTCCTGTCGGTTACTATTAAGATCCTGCTCTCATCGACCAAGGTTACCAACAATTTCCGAGCACATAAAATGATTTCATAAATTCCCGCTTGAAATGTACTTGCGAGCTTCCCGAGGCTGGCCAAAGTGCCCCCTTTGAATTCCTCCGCTCCACATGTTCACAGAGAAAACTCGATACTACGATCAGTTGTAATCAATAATGATATAAATGCTATCGTTTAAAGCAATTTGAATATTAAAATACGAAGAGAACACACAGGTGTATAAGGCGCGCGGCAAAAACACGTTTTTCTGAAATATCGCCCTCTTGGCAAGTCAGCATCATCTATATTTAGAACATTTTTTGCAGGAGCAGGTACAAGTAAATAAAGAAAAAACCGATATTGTCAACTATCCCTGCTCCCACATTGACATTACAAGACTATGTACTTCAGTAATTTAGTGAAGATCCCCTCTACTGCAGTACCTGCAATTTTGTCGATTTACTGTTACATTTAAGCAAAATGAAGTTTCATCCGAACAGAGAATTTTGCGAATAAAGCGTGGACTACAGTACACCGTCATCTTCATTGAGCTTTTGCAGTAGTTATATTTTGTAAGGATGATATTTTCCTGTTTTTAATACACGTAATAGTGATCGCAGAGGAACTTCATTGCCTGATGCAATTGATCAACTTAACAAAATACGAAGTCTCACATCTCCATTCGTTTTCATACGGCGTTTGAGATGTGTTTGAACGCCTAGTTTCTCTAAATTTTCCCTATTTTACTAATTGTGAATTGGTTGACATATCTTCCACCCTTCTTGCTGAATTCTGGTTTTATCGCCGCATCTAACAAGAATTAACATTTCTATGTGGCGAATTTCCCTTAAATGCTACATACTTAGTTAACTTTCAAATTTTCTTTTATTAAAAATAACCAGTATTTGGAGTATTTACTACCAGTGTTCATTCTGTATTTCTGGTTGGGATCTACTTGACCTTCATAAAACTTATCCTCACTTTTTGTTAGTGGTACAAGTGGATGGCGTTTCGAGCATTTGATTTGAAGGAGACAATCATGTAATTTCTGGAATAACAGTATTTATCTTTGCTTTTTGTTGTTAATATTAATAAAATGTATATTTTCCACCCTTTAAATGACTTTTACCTCAGCTTGTTACGTAGGGTATTAAAATTTTGATAGCACCATATATTTAATTAAATGATCTTTCAAAATAACAGAAAAAAATCGATATATAATTATTTAAAAAACAATAGTGGGAGAAACTTAAAATCATTACCGTCCTTTACAACTAGATCCAATTAAGCAAATATTTTATTTGTACATTTTGACTAAAAACAAAACTGTCATAATCCTCCTGTAGTAACCGCATTCCGAGCGTACATTATTACCAATTTAAATATTGCACAATGGAAATTACGTTGCCCTTTTGCGTACCCTTCCGCTTACCTCAACGGTGACGGCGAGTACCTTTTCACCCTTTCGCGAAATCCCAAATATCCCTTTGTTATGTCCGTCAGATCGTCTTTGCCATCTTTGTAACCGGATCCGGTCGCAGTTCTAACTTGGATCTACGTTCGCTCGGGATAATAGGCATCTAAATTAAATGCAAAGAAGCTCTCCGTCCATCCGTGTCCGTGTATACTGTCCGTGTATTTGTATCTCTTGTGCGCGGTACCGTGGACATGTGTGCGGACTCAGTTACAAAGGTACGGCGCGCGCGATATTTAATTAAACTATCTCCTCTTCTCCGTTTCGTATCACGGCACGTTTGGCAATTTAGGATTTGCGTGACGGCGACACACAGAAGGACGTGCAGGCGTGGAAGTCCCTTATATATTTTAACGTTCGTTTTCGGTCGCTACACGATCCCAGAGACAAATATTAGGTACTTCGTACAAAGGTGTACCTGATTTCGTTGTTTTATTGACTTGCGTTTCTCTGCAAAGTTTACGAACGTAAAATATTCTCACATTGGTGTAACTAAAACAAAATTATCGTACACAATACGATAATTGGTGAAGTAGATACTCTGAAATTAATTGTAACATTAACAACGTAAGCAATTATATTCTTTGGCAACGTCTTGTAGTTCATTGCTACTTTAATTAGTAATTAGTACTGGATAAAAAGTACATCTTAGGTATCCAGAGAGTATTGCCGAAGAGTTCCTGATAGGCGTCAACCTTGCCGCAGTTTTCGGCTGTAGTTTTCAACAGCTCAAAGAAACAGGCTCATTTGTTACTCCATCTAATGATCGATGTAGTTACGCCAAAGAAAATAATATAAACGATGAAGAAAATATAGTTGACGCAGTGCTGAACAGCGCTACTATGAGCACTAAACGCATTGAGCACAACTTGCTCTTTCTCAAAACTTGGTATGGCGAACACTATAATGTGAAGAATTACACGTCTATCACATTCATCGCTTCCAAGCATTATAACTGGAAGATTACAGTCGGATATTTTTTTATGGATAAATAAGGCGCGATATTAACAGGATTCACAATCACCATCTATGAAATCTTCATAATCCACATGCTATTATACAATCGCGATTTCAACATTGTTTTAGTGTGAATACTTGAGCTGGTACCTTTAATAGAGAATTGCTTGAATTAGAAGTTTTACCACAGAGGCTAAATGCAAAATACTAACTAACTTTTCCAGATGAAACGGTTTTTGAAAAGATCAAACGTACTTCGCTTCTTGGTCGTCAACAATTGTGGTTTCAACACGATGGCGCTTCTACTCACTACAGTAGACACGTAATTCGGTGGTTGAGTCTGCATTTTTCTGAACGATGAATTGGTCATACAGGTTTTATAGTTTAGCCACCAAGATCTCTCGATCTAAATTCTTCTTTTCTTTGGGACCATTTGAAGCAACTGGGTTATAGTATCGAAATAAACACACGCGAACAATTATTTGATTAAATAACTTTTAAATTCAATGAAATTCGTCAAGATATGCAACAATAGCGGGTGTTCGTAGATGTCATGCTTGTATTCGAGTTCAAAGAGGGTAATGGTAATAATAATAATAAATATTTATGTTGTTCAACAGAATCATTCCATGTAAAGGACAAGAAAAACAGCACAAGATAACAAACATACAAAGCAGTACATAATAACACGTATTCTGTATAATAGTAAAAAAAAACAAAGTTATTTTAACGAATTCATATTTTAATTTTAGCAGCGCAATCTCCTGCCTAGGCTGGGTAATTATCGAAATTTCCTCGTAAATACAAAGCAAAATAAAGAAGTCTTCTACTTTATGGTCGACGTACTCCATACTACGTTCATGTAAATATTTCATTCGACAAATTCTCTTTTGGGATGAAGCTTAATTTTCCTAAATGGAAAGAATCGACAAAATTGCACGCATTGGAATAGAGCGCATATTCCTACCATACCGTAAAGTTAATGTATGACCAAGGATAGTTGACAGTAGAACCATTGGTCCCTATTTGGTTTCTCCAAGATGGAGCACCTCTGCGCTTTGCGCGTTATGTTCGCGAATTTTTAAACAACTGCATTCCTGGTAGGTGGAGTGCCTCTCGGGTCTCCAGATCTTGCGCCCCTTAATTTTTCTTATGGAGGTGTCTAAAATTAAAAATCTATGTTACTAGACCATGATTAAAAAAAAAATTATTCGCAATATATAAAATGGATGTGTCCATAAGTTCCCTTTTTGTCAAAAGGGAGGCTTTTCTAACATTTAGTTTAAGGAAAAGAACCAATTCATTTCTTGAGAGACCCCCTCTACCTTCGTTTCTTGTTATTAATAAAATTTATTTTCCATTCTTCAAATGACTTTTATCCAAAAATTTTGTTATATGAGGTACTAAAATATTGATCAATTAAACGATTTATCGATATGAAAGAAAATCGGCGGGGGTCGTTAAAAAAAATTGTCGATATCGTCATTACTTGCAAACCAGAAATGGAGGAAACGCTAAAATGCAAAAAATAAAAAGAAAATGATTTGATTTTTCTTCAAATTTAATGAATTTATTCGATAATTTTGCCGCGTAGTATATAATATTTCAGTATCTGCTTTAAAAACAGGTAACACACGTCAATTTTAATTAAGTTACGAATCCCACTAAATAAATACAAGTTATAACGTACGCCGGTTGCTAATGCTAATTGCAAGTTCAATTTCTATGTTAGGAAATGGCTTAATTAAGTTTATAACTTCATTTAAGCGAATTTCGCAACGATACTCGAACTCAAACATATATTTGTGTGTTATTATGCAAAGCGAGCTAATCTGAATGTGATCCGAATGTGGAAATATCTTTTAGGATACGATAATTGTGCTCGTAAATACATGATGAGTTACTAGTTCATCTTATTGACGTTTCTACACTTCTGATTAACAGTCGATGCATTAAGTTGGCTGCTATAAGTTTTAACAAAGACCGCTTCTATATACCCGTAGATAAGCACTAATAATTTCACATCTAGTTAGGGCTTTGATCGTGAATGTATAATTAGCACTAACTCCAGTTAGTGTAACAGCAGAGTAAAATAGACGCATGTTGCGGTGGTAAAGCTTAATACAAATGCATGGGTGATATATAGAAAATCAACGTAACTTTGACGAAATAGGGAATAGCTGCGAGAAATTGTAAATAAAAGATTAACAGTATTACTGAAGAGAGAACGGCGATGGAACCCCAACAGTTTCTTGTTTTTTACTTGGGCATAAAGTTTAAATTATTCATTTTTTTTAACCCTTTAAGTTGCGTTATCTTCCTTTTCGCTCAAGAAGCAAATATTACAACGAAAAGGCAAAGTACAAATACTTACAATTAATTGTATTATTTCCATAATTCTGTGATAAAATAAACAATGCTTGGAAGCTTTTCCTTTGTCAAAGCTTTAATTGGCAAGAACAGAGAACATATCAAGAGGTTTGTTATTGGAACTAAGATAAATAAATCTTTCGGTGCTTACTAAGAAGTTGACTAAAGTAACATGGCAAACCAAAAATAATTCCTAAATATAGCGTGTCTACAGACTAACTCCAGACTTGAATTTGTTCTATTTACATCTAAAATTTTGCTTAAATACACACTTACTCCTTTTAACGGCTAAAGTGTGTACTATGGGATTTTTTTTTGAAACATATGTCAATATCAATGTGAGCTAATACTAAACAAGTTATGATGTCATGCACCTACACGGAACATCATTAAGGATATCTCAGCAAAGTATGAACTCGATACCTTAAATAGTTTGTTTGCAAATATTGAATGAATACGAACTTTCAACACTTGCTACACACTTATCCCACCTTTTCTTACATACATTTTAATTAATAATAATATATATTATTTATTTTTTTAATAATATATATTATTTTTTATTTAATTAATAATAATATAATAGAAAATTATAATTAATCTTAAATACATTTTGTTGACCAAGTTGGTCAAATTTTACAATCTTGTTAACCATATTGGGGGCAAGATACTGCTTATAAGAACAACATTTTCAAATACGAACCTATATCAATATTTTGTTTGCTAATGATTAAGCTCGGTGATCACTTCTTTATTTTGGTATTCATGCTCAATTAAGATATCTATAATGGTATTGATGGAATCGTTTACGGCAAAAGCAATGCAAGGAGAGAAAAAACACTATTCACAGACATGTTTTTGCCTACCTGGCGTCATTAGCGCGGTTCCGAGAGTGTTTTTTTACTTCGCCTTGCACCGCTGTTTGTTTCACAGTTGGTATTACAACATTCGAAACGACGAGCCAGACATCTGTTGGCGCCTCCTAGTGCCAAGAGACACGTATCTGCCCTTTAGAAAGCAGCGACACTGTTCCCTTGAGCAGTTCTTGGACTGGTTAACACGAGATGGCGTCCACGGGAGCGCTTAGTGTGTAAACGATTCCACAGGCCTGCGAGAATCGTTTACATGTACAGTTTTTGCCAAAAATAATTCCGTCAATATTAGGAAGAAGCTATTTTAGTTTCTTTTCTTATTTATTGTTTGTTAGATCTATTCCAGGTTCCAATGAATTATTGCAAAATTGTTAAAAAAAAAATTAAATATCCAGCTTATGATAAGAAGTAGCGGTTATTAAAGAAACAACAGCATGGCAGATTTATAGAAAAATTTAAAGTATGTTTACAATGACCGGTTTGGACGGATACGCATAAGTATTTAAGTTCCTGATGTATAATGTAGTGTTATATTTGGAATTTAAATGCATGAGATAGATAATTTTTTCTGTAGATCTGTGAATCCAGGAATATCAAATTCATGCTCTTTCGCCAGTTTAAATAAATAAATTGAAAAAAAGTATAAGTTGCAAGAAACTAACCTTTTAATTTTGACGTTTAATTACAAATTAAACTACTTTTCAATTCAATTAACTTCTAAACACATCTATTATTTATAACCAATAGAGCCAAAATGTTCTAGCGATTAAGTTTCAACCAGCAATAATTTACTAACAAAATGTTTTCTATTTGAAAATATTTACTATTCTTAGAATAACATTACGCAATGTATATATATTTATAATATTATCTTGGGGTTTGCCGTCTAGCATCATTGTGAAATGTCATCGCTATGTATCTGTAACCTTGAGATGTGTAAGTTCCCTACTGAACCTAACAACTCATTAAGTAACCGTATTTAATTCGAAAAATTATTATTTTGCATTAATAGAATTCGTCTCTACATGTTTTGTAGCTGAAATTACTTCAAATTTGCAAATTAAGAATCGAATGAAAATACAACGAAGAGTCGTTTGACCGGAATTATCGTTGGCTAGAGAAACATTTATCGGGTAAAACTTCCATGATAGAGAGGACTAAAGAGGAATATTCGGTTTTATGAGCCGCTGCAATGCTAGACGACAGCAGAGCGTCACTCTTGCGCAAAGGGAACGTCTGCATGGGTCTGAACATCACTAGTCATTACACACGTACGAGGGATACCTTTTAAGTTTTTACAAAAACAATGAAAGAAAAAAAGGTTTTTGGTACAAATACTTTTGTTGTCTTTTAAAATAATTGCCATTAAGATTTATACAATTATACATATGCTGAACTAGTTCTGAAAATATCTCGAAAAACATGGTTTTTGAAAGCTTCAACAGCTTCTTGAGGTGATAAAAATCGCTGTCCACAATTTTTTTGTTAAATCAAGTCGATATTTTTCTCATTAAGATAATCAATTGTTTAGCGTGCTGTGTGAGAGCTGGTTTCGTCATGATGAAGAATGATGCGACATTGTTGATTAGTTTCCTTGATTTCCTCGATGATTTCTGGCAAACAAATTGTTGTATACTATTCAGCATTAACTGCTTTTCGATCCTCCAAAGCAATGCTTGCGACATCGTATACAAATTTTGTCGAGTTTTTTGAGCATTTCTTATGTCAATTGACACGAGCTTTCTTCTGTGTCTGGCTCAATTTATGCAGAATCCATCGGGAGCAGATCCTTTTCACACAACATGCCTCAGTCTTCGAGAAGCCTAAATATGCCCCTATCTGACGATAAGTCGGATGCTGATCCTTTTCTATCATGTTGCGTACAACATCGATGTTTTTTCCTGATGGTGCTTCATTACTAAAACTTGAATAAAATGTTGTTGTTTCTTTCAACATTCACGTGAAATTAATTAAAACGTACCACCGTTATTTTTGACATTAACAGTAGATATCCTAAGAGATGTACTCAAGCAAAAAAAAACCATCAAAAGTGGCAGTCGTAAAATCTAGTTCTCTAGTGCAATGGAAGTTACATACCTACATATAGAATAAAACTAACTAACAAGGTATATGAAAGCGCATCATCTGATTAAAAGATTGTATCTCCTGCGAAAGTAACATTTCCTCACCGATGCTTCTATTTCCGTGAGAGCAGTACCCTCCTCTTGCGAATTTCTTTATAGCATGCCGCGTTGCAGCAGCGCGCGAATGCGGTTCGACAACGACGTGTAGGGGGATTGCTTAAAAGGATACAACCACGGGTGGCGAAACAGCTGCAATAGTTTTGCGGAGTACTTTATTAAAGTTCAGATATGTCGGAAATTTTAATCAGAATTTTTTAAAGTTTCGAGAGCGTTATTGCGAAAGAGTGTATGGCAAAGGCGAATTCGTTCAGAGCGAAATGTCCAAAGGAAGTTTTTGAGGTTTTATTAAATTTGGTTGAAGCGTTTCGGTGATAGAAAAACTTACCGTTCTATTCGAAGATGGTTTCTATTCAATTCATCAACATTGTCAAGATGTTGTTTATATTAGATTGCTCGGTGAGTTTGACATGGTTAAGGAAATGTTAAATTGCAATAAACGTCATCAGTTTAAAGTATTTGCTTAATATGGGTGGTGGCAAATGGGCAAATGGGTGGTAAAATGTATTTGACTAGCTGTAGTACGTCACTTGCATTAGAGGTTTATAAAACAAAAAATATAAACGTTACAGGTTGAAAAATTAACTAGTACAAGACATTAAAACTTTTAACATCCAGAGTCCACTTCCCTTCTAACCCAAACTTGAACACAAGCTGCACGCTGTTGTGATGTTCAACTTCTTTTATTTGTGGTGACAGCCCAACGGGGTATATGTATACGCTATGAAATGATAAATGGCGTGTGTAAGTTCACTTACTTTGTTACTATTCCTCTTCGTTACTAAGGGCGAACCAAGTTAATTATTCCCAACGCACCAACAAAATCTGGTCACAGTGTTTAACTCTGTCGCAGTCAGGACTAAACAAAGTAGCTTCTACATAACACATAGTTTGCAGGTTACATTTTACACGGATGACCTCTGTGATTTTCCTTTAGGCTTTTGTACCGTTTTTATTCTTCTTTTGTGCTTTTTCTCGGCCTCCGCGACTTTCTCTTCGTGCATCTTTGTTTCCGCTACCTTTTTAGTTATCCTTTTCGGTGCCATTGTTTGTACATGTCCAAACCATTTCAGTTGTTTTTTTTCTATTATTTAACTAATCGGCTTTTGACTAGTTTCTTGGTTTCTTGTCGTTACTTTGTTTTCCTTGCTTGTTATCATGCGCCATGTTTCATTTCCATATGTTGGACTTGGATACTGCGTTATATATTCTGATTTTTGATTTTGTAGATATTTCTTTCTTTTCGAATAGTGTTCTGTTTATTTGGTAGAGTGTGGCTGTGTTGATTTTTTTTGTATTCGATTCCCTATCGCTAAATCGATTTTTCCATTGATGCTTTAAAAAATACGGTGATAGATTTGAATCGTTTTTCTTCAGTCAGAAATTGTTAAATCTCCTTCTTCTATTGTTTTTGTTTTCAAAACCACAGGATCTTATGCCAAGAAGGAAATCACTCTTTAATAACTGACTTTGGCCTTGGCAGAAGACCCCGTGGTATAGTGTTATCACGCCCCTCTAGCGAACGGGAGATGTCGGGTTCGATTCCTTACCAAAAAAAGATTCTTTAAAAATGTTTAACCACCTTGGAAATGCCAAGGAGATGATGGATTTTAATATATGACCATTTATTAAGTATAATATACAGAATTTATGGTAAATATGTAATTTGCCTTTAATGCCACTGCGATTTCAACAAACAACGACGTATTTTGCGAAATAAATGGAAATAGAAGTAGATATCGCTTCCGGCAGCAAGTGTAATTAAAAAGATACATTTCCGGTGAAAGTCATTTTCGAAAATAAAAGACAACAAATCGATGTTAGTGGAACATTATTGCATCAAATGACTAGACGAAAATGAAGCGGAATCGAATCTCATTCCGTCGGTGAAAAGTAAACGGAAAACTTTTCCATTTCGAAAAGCATCCGACCAAAAAAGCCGATAATTAAAGGTTCCATGTTCTGTCTCATTGTGGAATATTTCTATCCTCTTATTATTATCATCGGCATAGTGCTCGGTCGAGCATAGTTGAGCGAATCAATCGATTCACTTTCTTTCTATAACCTTTCACGAATCGGTGGCGGGTATTTCTTCAACGATTGCGGGGGGTTCATTTGAAAGGAATTGGAAAGAAATTCGGGCGATTGATGAAGTTCGAAAACTTTTTACTACTGTTTTACAGTGGAAAAGAATAACGACGAACATTGCACTTGTTGATGATTTTTGTAGGAAAAGTAATAAAGGAGATCAGTATGCCATAATGAATACATTTAGGGAGTTTTTACAGGTTTTATTTACCTAATTTTCAAAATGAAAGAAAATTACTTAGGTTAGTTATTTAAGAGAGACATGTAGTTACAACAGTGTCAATGATAATAATAATAATACTGAAGAATGATGTTTTCCTTGGTTTTATCGATGTAATTAAATTTAATTAATGAAATAAGAATTTTATTAAATACCAGCAGTACTTCAACCTACGCCCTCCCGCTCTCCGGATGGATGCGAAACTTCTTGTAAATTCAAATCCTTTCGTGGTACACCTATGGCTGCAGATATGGAGAGCGGGAGAGTATAGGTTCAAATCCTACCGGTATCTAATGAGATTTTTATTTTATTAATTAAATGTAATTACATCACTGATGAACGCCATGTATATTAATAATAATACGGAGTGTTGTCTAGGAATGTTCGCCGTCCATATTTTTTCCACAATTTACAATGGGTAAAATTATTGGCATTTTCGAAATTTCATATTGTGTCAAATAAGGGTTCTGTAGTATAATGAAATGATTTAATATACAGGATGTCACGAAGAACTGCATCGATATACGCAAGAGTATAAATTGGAAAATTCTGAAAATTTATACGAAAAATTACATGTAATTACATATTTATTGAGCTAAAATATTTTTAATAATGTAAAAATTCTGGTTATCCCGGAAGTAACTGCCAACTTTGTTACTTTAAATAGAACAATGTATATATTATTATATCTATTTTTTTTGTTAATACCTATTTTTTTAATTTCCCGACAAATTGCTCTTACAACAACAAAAAAATAAAGAAAATGTCACATTCATTATGCGTCCAAAGTTGACTTCTCTCAAGGGATTTAGGAAAATGTTTGTAGCACGATTTCCTTATAGAAGAGTAGCCACCAATGAGGATGTAGCTTATGTTGTTCTAAAAAATGTAAAAAAAAAAGTTTGGCATTTAAGTTATGACTATTACAGAACAATCCAGTATTGATGAAAAGCATGCCACTAAAATAGAATGCAATAAGTGACATCTAGAACATACGATACCTTTGCCGGTCGGTATCCATAAAAACAGAAACCGCCGCCAAATACAGTTAAACGAATAATACAGAGTTTAAAGGCTTCGGATTGGCCAAGGCAAATATTCAAAAACATAAACCTGTAGTTGATGATTCCAACACGTAAATCGTCATTTGCGATCATTCACACCGGATCCAATAGTGGCTTTAAGACGAGCTGCGTTGGAACCGGGATTATTTAGATGTTCAGCATGCTAAATATTTTGCAAAAGTTTCGCCCATACTTGTTTGCCGCAGTTCAACACATAAGAAAAATTGATTTCCCAAGAAGAGTGAGTTTTCGCGAATTGGTACTATTGGTATCAATATTTTTGGAGTCACCTCCAAAAATGCAAAACACATGAGAAACCTCTTTATCACTGGCGACCATAGTTGTGCTATTAATTAATCTAAAATTTGCATTTAATTTCGAAATACACTAAAAACTAATCTTCTTCTTCTTCTTAAATGATCTAATTAGAGTCTTTTGGAATGATGAAAGATCATAAGTTCTTCATAGAATTTTTGCAGCACACATTAAGGAGTATACTTGTGAGATACTTTGTCAACAATTCCATTTCAATAGAGAAAATTGATTTATATGGAATCACTCCTAAATATCCACCATGTAAAAGAATACATGTCGAGGTTATTGTTTGCAACAAACTCGAGAATTTATTAAGACCTTATTGTGTATCTTGAACTTTTAATCCATTATAAGAGCTAAAAGCCCCGGCGTGAAAATGGAAACATGTCTGGAAACTAAAACTAGATGTTTGCGATTTCCGCACTTAGGTAATACGAGTTTTTAAAGCGTGTCTGGTGTATTCCGCTGTAATGGCGGCATCGCCCGTATGGCGCGCGCTCTAATGACGGAAAAACTTTTGAAAAAATAGCGATATCCAGGACGGTGCGAACACAAATGACATCGTTTACATGCAAACTGTAGTATAATGTTTCCGCCTGTTTCGGTGAAAATTTTAAATTTCCATTAAAACTGTTGATATTTTTTTTTTCGATGACAAGATCTGGTACTAAGTAAATATTGCGTACGCGAACAAATATTACCAAATAGAAATGCAAAAACGTTGTCGGACAAAAATTGCTGTACACATAGAACAAATTAATATTTGAGAGCCTTTTATACAGGGTGTTTACGGTCTTGTGATTTTATTTTCAAATGGTGATTAAACATCTTAAAGTGAGGTTATTAACGTAAAAATATCTTAACAAAAGTTGCATAATAAGAGAGATAATAATGTTAAAAAAAATTGTTTTTATTTTTTTTTGGGCGATTAAGCATTTTCAGTTAAACAATTTTTGTTGTTTTTCATGAATTCCACTTTACACTAGTTGTTCAAAGTTATCGCCGTATTGTTGAACGCAAAGTCTCGCTCGACGTATCCATGAATTGGCATAATTTACTAGGCCTTGCCGTCGAATTGTCGCCGCAGCTACCTCAATACTGTTACGAAGTAGCCCCATAAGTAGAAATCAAGGGGGTTAGGGTCGGGTGACCGAGGAGCCTCGACCAATCCACTTATTTTCAAACACATTATCTAAATGTTGACGAACTAAACGATTAAAATGCAGATGTGCGCCATCGTGAAGAAACCACATTTGTCGACGTACATTCAGAGGAACTTCTTCCAATAGTTCCATCAAATGATTTCGCAAAAACAAGAGATAATTACATCCATTCAATCGATTTGGCAACACAAAAGGGCCAATAAGTTGTCCGTTGACCAGTCCGGCCCAAACGTTTATCAAAAATCTGTGCTGGAAATGATTACGACGAACAGCATGTGGATTTTCGATAGCCCAGATATGAGTATTACGACACATCTTCACAAACTGGAGAATGTTAACAGACGATACAAGGAAGTGTCTCATGAATTAATTGCAGGCACAGCAAAAAACGCCAATTATAACCAATTCCTTGTCAAATGACAAGATCTGCAGCAACATGACTCGAAATTGAGACAAAAATTGCGACAATTTTCTTCGAGACACTTCGGGAACGAATAACTTTTCTAGACTTCCCCTCATCTTGAAACAATCGCACAGCGGATTGATGTTCGGTTCCGGGTTCGTAGGAATAAATCCATGATTCATCAGTTCATAGTATCAAAATTTTTTGTTTGCATTATTGAACCTGATCAAAGTTTTTCGACGCCATTTAACGCGAAGCGCGTTATGTTCTTCATTTAAAAAGGGGATCTAACGGGAAACTTTATCAAAGCCCATTCACTGTGTAGAATTTTTTAGATTGAAGCCTGTGAAAGACCTAACGATGTCTCAATCTCGCCATCGTTTTTTGAACGACTGCTGTCTTTAATGCTTCTATCGCGGAATTGTCGTTAAAACTGGTGCGTCCGCGTTAAAATTCGCGGTACCAGTTGCAAGAAATTGTTGCCTGAAAATTTTCTCGGCTCAATTCCATTTTTTGAGTGACTTGCCTAGTTTTAAAAATTGCTGTGGCTAAATCTTGGTGAAAATTTGGATTTAAGTTCAATAAATGTTGGAAAAGACAACTCTGGTAACAAACGATAAAAGATATTACGCTGTTGGATGGCTGTTAACTTTAGCTCAACTTTCCGTCATGATCTAATTGGAAATTTGACCCTCTTACGTCATGTACTTGGAATATATTGAAAAATATCAAAAAAACGCGTTCATATAGCCACTTCCATTACGCAATATAATATTCTAAACAATATATTATTCATTAGGTCTGCAATTTACCGTAGCACTATCTTATAAGATATATGAAATTTTAAAATCCAATTTCCTCGCCTACCACATATACGATGGAGAAGCGCGATGTGTCCGCGCCAACAAAAAAGGCAGTCGACATTTTTATGAATTATAAACGGCGCATCGTTAAAGTTTATGAAATAGAGGTAGGCGGTCTTACGCCAGTCAATAATTTAACCTAATTTAATATAAGCACCGAACAAAAGGCGTAATCAAGAAGATAGCGTGGATTGATAGGTCCCTTGACGGCGCGAAACGATTTTCGACGAAATAAGCGCTCCTATAAATACAGGGCGCGAGCGTATCGCCTGAATTTTAAACTTGAATTGATGTCTATTAAGGGGGCACCCTCTTCGAAATCTAAATGTTCCGTTTGTCGAGCAGCAGCTAGGCGGAAGAACGGAGCGGTGCAAAATAAAGGGAGCAAGAAAAGAAAGGCTACAGTTGATAGTGACCTGTATTTAATAATATCTAAGCGCTTGTACGTTAAATGTATTGGAATCTGCATAGCGTTAGAGGATTATATTTTAAGCGTTCCATTACTACCTCGATAAAACGAAATGGCTCGAATTTAAATGCTAATTTGTTAGTGATAAATTGCCGAAAGGCGTATAAAGAACGATAACAATTTATAATTAACTGAAGCTAAGTGCTGTATATCGTAATGTTTGGCTGGGAATTCTGTGGATAAATCGTGTTCAGAAACTACCAAAATAACAAGAAATTACTTATATGTATATGCGTACATTGAACTTACCTGGACTACTCACGTTTGTCAAACCTTCCTTTTCATTACTTTAACGGAACGTTCTTTACATACTGATCTTCACATTCGTTGCAAATAATTATTGTTACTCTATTCTTCCTTTTACCACCATAAAGAAAGCGTCGTCTTATTTTGGATGATAGTTCTTCTTCTCCCTGATGTTCCTCTCGCGTTTTATATGTTTTCTAGAAACAGTTGAATATCTGAAGGATTCTTTCTCCACACTTTCTTCAAGGTATGGCTTCATCAAAGATATTGATAAAGCCTTTGTACCCGTTGGCAATATGTGTTGCGTTTTAAACAATTTGACTGTTTATTCCTGTTATGCTCAAAAACTAAAAAAAAATAAAGCCAAAGGCTATCTTCTTGCTCTTCTGAATACTGTATATTCACTACTTAGGCAGTTTTCTTTTTGGTCTCAGGATCAAATTCAGAACCACCGTGCACTATTGAAGGCAAAAGTACTGCTCTGTTTTTTTTTTTTGGAAACATGAGACATAATAGTAACATCTCTTCGAAATTTAAACATAGATTAACCAACTTGTCTGGTTTTATGTGGCTAAAGCTCTGGTGACAATTCTCGTTGAGCATTCCAACCATCGGATTTCTGTCTTTTAGGAAAGACACCGCTAAAGCATAATTTGTGTACCAATGACACGTAACATTTTTATTTTTTCCTTTCCATGGCTGAAGTAAGCAATGGGTGGTATCAGTTGGTGTATTTGACATTTTAGATTAATCTTCTAATTGTTGGCCACAGTATACTATACTAAGCTCTCTTCGGTTTGTTGGGCATGCATTGGGCGAAGCTGCATTTTCCTCTGAAAGGTTATCAACATTTTATCCATTGTGAATTGTTTGTCTTACACAATAGTTGTTTCTACAGTTATTCACAATAAGATCAAGGTTAAAGGAGATTGCAACAAGTTTGTCTATTAGTTTTATCATCAAATCAAAAAACGGCCAGAGAGAAAAGAAATCGATTACGGCCAATACGTGCTCTAAATATTTCTGATCCTGTTCCACGAAAATGAATATAATTCTGCTTTTTAGCTTCCGCCGAGAACAGTATCCTATAAAAGCTATTAATTTAGTTTTCATTATGTTGAGTGTAAGTTTTCACGACCATAATCCATAGTAGAAATGTCTTTCGGGTGATGTCGCGTAGTTAATATTTTACTTGACGTTTCGCTGACCATGCTGTCAGCTTCTTCAGAAGATTTCTAAAGACTGGTGTTGTTGTCTCTTGCTCCTCGTTATATATTCCATTTCTGTTCCGCTTTGCTGATCCATACCGTTCCGTTCCGCTGAATAGCGTCGTTTGTTATATGACGACTCCGTAGTGCTAACTTCCACGTGTTGCTGATCTTGTATCCGTCTTCGCTATTGAAGTTGGTGTTCTTCATTATTTCTATCGATTCGCGTATTATCCTCGGGTAGTAGTGGCTGGTCCTGGCTAATACCTTAACGTCGCTATAGCTTATGCGGTGGTCTCCTTGTTGGTGCAGACGTTCTGCTACTGCAGATTTTTCAATATGCCTAAGGCGTGCGTCCCTCTCGTGTTATTTCATTCTGCACTGAATACTCCGTCCTGTTTGACCGATGTAGCTTTTTCCACATCGGCATTTCAGTTCGTATATGCCTTTTGCTCGTAGTTTCGGTAAGAGGTCCTTGTTAGGAGGGAGCAGCTGGTCGATTTTGGTCACTGTGTTGAAACGTGTGGTGATGTTTTTTTCCCGTAGGGTCTTCTTTAGGCTGTCAGTGACTCCGGCCATGTACGGAAGGTATGCGTATCCTGTCTTTTTTCTGCTCTCGTGGCTTCTTTATATCTTTTGTACTGTAGCCGTTCTTCCGTAAGGTGTCCTTGACGTGTTGTATTTCACTATTCTTGTGATGTTTGTCGCTGATTTTCTCCGCTCTTCTTAACAATGTGTTGATGAGGGATCTCTTCTGTTGAGGATGGTGGTGAGATATTGCATGGAGGTACCGATCTGTGTGAATCCTATTCGGTATACACTATGGCCCAGTTTGCTGCTGTCAGTGCGCTCCATTAGGACATCTAGGAATGGTAAGGTGCCGTCTTCTTCGATTTCAATGATGAAGTTAATGTTTGCGTGTTGTCTGTTGATATGTTGCAGGAATTCCTCTAGAGTTTTTACTCCGTGTGGCCATATATGTAATAGCCTTCCTTGTTCTTCCTTTGGGATTGATGATTCCTTAATAGCGTCTCTGGTTTGTTTTTCTATCTTCGTTGTTGGGTCCTTGTTTAGTTTCTGGTAGTGGTTCGGGTCCAGCAACATTTGTATCTTCATATTGTAATCTGCGCGTTCCATCACTGCTGTTGCGTTGCCTTTATCAGCTCGTACAACGATTAGGTTCTCATTGCGGCGTATATCCTCAAGTGCTTTCTTCTCTTCCTTGGAGATATTCCTTGCTGGTGGTTTAGCTTTCTAGAGGATGCGGCAGGTTTTATGTCGTATTTCTTCTGCTTCCTCGGTTGGCAGTCTTCGGATAGCACATTCCACTTGAGTGATAATTTCTTCTTTAGGTATTCTGGTTGGTGCGACTGCAAAGTTTAGTCCTTTGGCTAGTACTCTTGTTTGTTCTTGTGATAGTTGCAACGTTGACAGGTTGATGACGGTCTTACAGATGTCTAGTTCTGGTTGTGTTTTTTCATTATGTTCTTTGCATTTCTAAGCCTGTCATAGCTTACGGGCATTTTTGCAGTCTTTAAATTGGTGCATTCAACAATATTTTCAATAATGTCATCAGTGAAAAATTTATCAAAGGCGCTCTTTGCATCCGTAGAGCATTATGTTTTTCAACGGAAACAGAACCATAGTGTAAATGAACCAAAAGCCTTTTAAGATATTGAAACTATCACGGAATCGTATCACATGCACTCAATCTATACTCAGTACACTGTGACAATCAATATATTATTAACAGATGTAATTTTGGAGTCCAAGATCATGATGTCTACAGGTGAGAGGAGTTTATTTGTAGAATAATGAAATCTTCACAGACATCACTACCTTTAAGGAAAAACGGTTGTTATTCAATGTTAACCAACAGTACTTTAGATGCTAATCTAATTTCTGTTGCTGTCCTTCAGCAATGCTTACATTCCATAATGACTAGTATTATAAGAGGCACATACCGCGAAGTACATTTCTTAATATGAAATTACTATCAAATTACAATTAAAAGTGATTAGCGAGTGTGAACGTCTAACGATTTGAAGCGTACATTGTAAAACAAGCTAGGAAATTTATCTCAGAAAACCGGCGAATGCTTAATAGTATTACACTCAGCTCGACAACGTGACAGTGAAAGCACATAAAATATTTACCGAAATTTACGTAAAGTTTAACGTATCTGCAAGTAGCGGAACTGCACTCTAAAATATTCATGCACATGAAAAAGTGCTGTTCAAAGTGAAGAGCTCTTCGCGCGGCGGCCGAGCTGGAAAACGAAGACGCACAACTTTCTGTCCGCCGGGCATTCTTTACGTGAGAGTGCCCTTAAGAACATCAGACGTTTTTGTGCGTCGACTACATGTGAAAGGAACCGATGTTACGCAAGGTGGAAAATGTGGAAGAAGTTTATGCGAAAGATACAAGTTTCATGATGATGAGGTTTTTTTTCGCATAAATGGGAAGTATAGTACAATTTCCCCCTTCAAATTTTTGATGTTTACTCCAGTTTTATCTACTTTTAGTAGTAGTTCTTCGGCGTAGATCATCATCTGCTAACGAATCACATAAGAAACTTTCAAGTGACCGAACTTAAATTAAATATTAACTCAAGATATAATTCTTTAGCATTATAAACATTTCTCAAAAGGTGTCACTTTACTCATTTGTTACTGATGTCTTTTGTTAAATATTAGTCACAGCCAACTGCAATTTACATTTCATACGGACAATATTTACTATTTTTATTTTACATCTCATTTAATTTATCTTCCTTAAATGTATTACAACGTTTAATATTTTACTAGAGTTCTAGATCTAGCGTCCTAACGACTCGATACTTGCAAGTATCGGTAACCATAAAATAAGGACACGCCGGCGACTTATTATGTAAAATAAAATTCCCGAGATTTTTGCAAATACACTTATTATAAACATGTAACCTATAAGGCCGAAGGAAAGTTTTCCAGTTCGACATATGTTTACATTTAGTTCAATTTTATTGCGAGGCGAAGCAGTATTGATGACCTCTTCCCCCAAATCGAGTTTTCGTCTTTATCTTACACACTTTGGTAAAATGTATTTTTGTTAAAAGAAAAGACTCCAGTAAACACCTTTTCGTGCGAAAAACTAAATTTAATAGCGGAAAGGATAATTATCATTGTTTTTCTTTGGCAATCGTCGCATTGTGCACAATGACTTGATACCTCTAGGACTGACACTTATCATACCTTTTAGAAAGATCTCTAGGAACGACTTCGAAAATGGGTTCGGCGAGTCTGAAAGGACGTTGCAGATAATTGTGTGCAGCATCGCGATACCTACTATGGTACTTGCAATTCGAGAATTTCTGTCGAAGAAAAATATTCTCGTACTTCCGTATCCTCCCTATACCTCAGGTCTCGGCCCAAGCGATTTCTTCCTCTTCCAAACGTTGAAATTAAAGTTGAAGGATCATCATTTCGGGGCGATAGAAAACATACAAAAATCTGCGGCAAATCGGCTACGCACACTTATGGAAGATGAGTTCCGCTAATGCTACGATCGGTAGAGAAAACCTTCGATTCGCTGTCTAAGTTCACAATGGTCATACATTGAAGAAGATAATTTGTAATTGCAGGTAATCAATAGATAATTAAATAAAAGGAAAACAGTACAATTACTTTTTCAAGCTTCGTAAAAAAATCCTTTTTTGCTCGTAACAAGTTTATTCCAGAATTGAATCGATTCAATAAGCTTGGCTTTCTTTTTATTTTTGAACTACTGGTTAGGGAAATTTGATTTTCCAAGTGTCGTTACAGTTAAAATTCACTTCTCCATTTATTATTGTTGGATGCAGTTTAGATCTATTTATATGGCAAAACGCTGTAGTTTAGAACTTTGAAACTTTGAAGAAGGGAACGGGATTGTCTTTAAACGAAAACAAAAACATTTTTCCTATATCATAATATTTCTCTAGATTACATGAAAGACGTCGTTCAAACAGAAGACACGTGACAAAACCCAACAGAAAATAGATGGATGTGATGTTTCTCATCACCACTCTTTCATTACATTCGGTACGCTATCAAACGTATAAGTAGTAGTTACGATACAGATATTCACTTATAAAGTGTTGAGGGGTTCCAGTGAATTTTTCCTTAAAGGAACAGTGTTTTAAATTTAATAAATTGAATGTTTTGATAGTTTTTTTAACACTTAAAATATGCTGCTTCATTTTATTAAAATATTGAGATTATATCAATGTTCGTTCGTATCTTTCTAAAAAAGATCTTGTGATTTACGGAACATAAACAAAAGTACTTGTGTGTCGTTTAAAAATTTCTGTTAAGTTATCTACTACTTTCAAAATAAATTTTGTCATTGCTTTTCGTTTATAAACAACAAACTTCAAAAGCAGGAAACCCATTTTCTGCTAAATAACACAATTATTTCCGTATCACGTTCGATAACTACTTATTTTTCGATACAGAGACATCTACAGATTGTCCATTTTCTAACTATGGATTACCCGGAAACGTTCATATAACATCATTGCATGTTCTAAGAATATGAAGATCCAAAAGGCAAAAAGCTTATAACTAAAATCAACATCTAGAAATGTATCACTCAATGATACAGTTGGTGTGTCAATATAGATATGAGATATGATTGATAAGAGCAGGTCGTTTACACAGAGGGAGTCGAGGACCGGTCCCTAAGGCACTCCACGCATAAGCAAGTTAAAAGCTGAGCATCTGCTGTCACACGGTACACCCTAGGTTCTTTCATTGAAATAAGACTGAAATAGTGAAATCGCATCAGGAGATAATATAACAAAAGACAAAATAGCAAGAAGTAAATTATGATCCAGAGTATTAAAGACCCCAAGACCTCCAGGCAAGGCTGAAATTGAGGTCATGCCTTTGTCAGTATTAGATATGATGTCATCACTACAATTTAACACTGCAGTTGTACCGTTATGACCACCCCCGTATCCAGGCCGACGATCAAGGATTGATTTTATTTCCCTATCGAACCAGCCTTTAAGTTTAATTTTGTTGAAACGCCTCTAGTATTTCCGATTTCATTTAATTTGAGCTATTCTGTCTAAACAACTATATATTTTCAAGTTCTATATCCATATCTGTTGTGTGCTTCTGTTGTTATTATTATTGTTATTGTTGATTATTATTTTTATTATTATCTATTTTTACACGGGTTTATTTTGTCCTGTCCCGCTGCATACTTCAGGATGTTTCTTTTCCAAACACTTATATCTCGTCTAGCACTTTTCGCAGTATAGAGCAGGTATTCAGTATGGTCGACTTCCGCAGGTGTAAATAGAGCTTCTTTTCCAAGACTAAGACTTGCACACTGTTTAGTTATTTAGGATTTTCTCCCTGATGCTCACAATAACGATATGAATTACAACAACTCTACCTATTCTCCACATAGCGCGTGTCTTTCGTCAGTCAACGGTAGGTATTTTTATATTTTTTCACACCATGTTTTCCGTGTGTTACTGGCACGAGGAACTGCTATATCTATGATATACGTGTTTTTTTGTTGTTTTAGGATGAGTACTATGTCTCTGTGTTGGTAGTACGGGGTGAGATCTCGAGTAATGCGTATTTTTCCCGTAGTCTTTTGTGAATCATGTTTGCGACCCTGTTGCGTCTATCCAGATAGGATTTGATAGCCATTACTGAGCATCCCGCCAGTAGGTGGTCCACTGTTTCTCCTTTCTCTCCGTATATTCGGTAGATTTTTCCTTGGCGATTCTTCTCCTGTATGCTCTCGCAGGTATTACCTGGTCTTATATTTCCACCAAGAATCCCTCCGTCTCCACAAACAGATTTTCAGTCTGCAACCACGCTTGTGAGTCCTTTGCGTTAATATCCTCACCTTCTATCCTTGTAATATGTTTCCCATGCAACAATTTACTTTCTCCACTTGCTTTTCAGGTCTTCTTTGCTACTGATCTTAGATATTGGGTCATAACTAGCGTTCGACAAATTCAGTGGCGTAAGATGTTTATCTAGTGATGCAATTGCTCGGTGTGGTTCACTAGTTCTTGCTGTCTATAAGAAATATTCCCTCAAATTATGCACTTGGTGATATTGTGTTACAGAGGCGCTGATAATACCACTTCCTCGGTGCTTCCGGGGTAGAATCTTTGAATGGTGCTGTGGGGTGGTGTTCGGTGTCTTGCGAATTTGACTCTGGTTTTAATGTCTAGGTTTGCGAGCTCGGTCCATGCAATAACTCCAAAACTGTATGAAAGGACGGAGGTGGCATACGCATTCATCGCTTTTCTTATGTTCCTTGCCGATAGTTTTGTTTTTAGGATGCTCTTGGTTCTGTGGGGGTAGTTAGTAGTAATTTCTTTCCTTATGATCTGCACCCTTAGCTAGCTTATATCCAAGATATTTATTGTTACTATTATTATTATCATTGCACAATTTTGAGAAAATCACAATTTTCTGAAATTGGCGACCTTGTTAGTTTAATTCGAGTACTATTTTTAAAGAAAGATACGTGACGTATATATTCTAAGCGAATCTTCCCCGTCATTTCTCTTTTAAAACTAGCAGCAGGATACTACATTTTAAGATCAAATTGTCGAATGAAAATAAATATGATCCATTATTATTATTTTAACCAACTAACTCCCACTAAAAAGGTTTACCACAAAGAGAACAAAGAAGATAGTGTTTATGAATTTATAATCGATTTTTAGTAATAATTAAGATTTTGGGTATTAGCACCTAACAATTGTAAAATTATCAGTAACTTTTTCTCGCTATTTGTCCCTTATTTCAGCAGGTGGGAGGACATGACTTTATATGCAATTCGTTGATAGTACCACCACATAAAATCTCACTGTATAAAGTATGAATATTTTGTTTGACTTCAGTTCTATACACACCCTTTATACGTGAAGTCATCAATTCTTTAAACGATACGATCTCGAACACGTTTGCAGCGTGTCGTACGCAGCAACATTGAAAAGCGGATTTACGTTTGCCTCCGGCTATCCCGCAAAGGGCCGGCACCTCCACCATTACGGTGCCGAACTACCCCGCCGCTTAATTCGTAATAAATTCGCTGAGTGGCAGATCCATAAAACGAAATACCCAGACCTACCGTACGTCATCGCTCCTACTCCTATCATAGATCAGCGCCCCAACAGGCAGGCACGTATATTTTATATTTAAATGTTGGCCCTGAAAGTTATTCAACTGCGACGTTGTATAAACTTAAAGTTGACGGGACTACGTGAACTGGGTCGAAACAATATTGAAACGTGTCGCTCTCAAGATGCTGCAGGAGTTTTATGAGTAATTTCAGAACAACCCTGTTTATATTTGTTTTAATGTATTTGTGGATTGCGTGTCTATATGAAAATTCGCATAAGGTTTTGGAGAGTAGTTGCTGGGCAATATGTTTCTTGTTTATTGCTCGTTTCTAAAACAACAAAACAGGGATTGTTACATAAAACACGTTAAGACACGCAAGCAATTAATTTTATTATATATTATAACATTGAGGTGGAATTGCAGAATAATGCGGTTGTTTATAATAAGACACTTATAAAAATAACTTTATGCAAATAGTACTTAAATAAGGGTAAATGGGGAAAAGATATGTTAAACCTAACTTAAATACCGCTTGGGGAAATTAAAATAAGGGCTCGATTTTCTAGGATTCTGCATTTTTGTCTTCGGTTTCATTAGTTGCAAACAGAAAATATTACATTTGATATATTTTATGACCGGAGGCAGCAAAATTAAATTTAGTTAGTTGTAAAAAGAGAAAATGAATTCTAATTAAAGCAAACACGTTTATTAATTTATCTTTTAAATTAATTACAATGGAAACTAGAATGATCACAACAAAATAATTCTGAATAAAACGCAAAATATAATTCTCATTTTTTGTTGTTTTTTTTTTGTTAATGTTTTGCTGAATTCACGTAAACACGTAATTTTTTATTAGGTATTTTTTCATTTACCGAGTAATGCTCAAATGCAAGAAAACATATCATTAAAGCAAGATGCCTTGTTTAGAAAACGTGAGCGTAAAAATAAATGGGTATTACGAAACAAGTTGTGAAGTAGAGATGACAAATATAAACATTTGTATTCATTATCATCGTACCGCTATGTGCCATAGCATTAATAAAATAGACTGCATTCCATTAGAGGAGGCAGACATTGATCCGGTTAGTAAGTCTTAGTAAGTGGAGACCACGTTCAATTTCGATTCAAAACCAAATGGATTCTTTTGAGAGCTGCATTTACTGACAGACATGAAGAAAATGTATTTGCTAATGATAATGATTTTACGTATTTTTAAGTATGCAACAAACCACAAAAAGAATAATTATCAATAAAAAAGCGACAATAATCCTTAATAAAAAACAAGAAATAATTTTCAATAAACACAAAAATAATTCTCTATAAAATGAAAAATAATTGTCAATAAAAATAGATAATTATTCTCAATAAAGAACAAGTATGTATAGAGTGTAAATAGCGAATAACAACAGACCCCTGTGGCATGCCCTGAGTATTGTTCAGAGGGCCAGATCTAGTGCCTACCACAACTATCAACTGGATACGACAGGACAAGCAACCTTTAAAAATGAAAATAGTTTCATCATAGTGCTTTATCAGTAGCTGGTATTAATGGAACAATGGACTTAATATGGACAACGGTGGATGGATGACGAAAAGTGATAAGTGTAAACATCAAACTTGAGAACCACCCTAAAAGCTCACGATGAAAGTAGTTCTCTAATTGTTCACAATTGGCAATTTGGCTATAATGTTGCATTATCGGAGTTTTTAAAACATTCTAAACACGTTTTCGAAATGTTTGCTAAGATGAATGAGAGCATAAACAAAATTACGAAAGATATGGTTGGACAGGGAGTGTTGTTACAATGGATACTTCACAATGGTTTCGAAGAGACTTGAAATTTCCTGCCAAATTTTTTGATTGTATGTAAGAAAATATTGACCAAGGTCGTAACGAACAACGCTTGGTAGGTTTTACACCAAATCGCAAGGAACCATACAAGGTACTAGCATCTACGCGCACTTACAATAAAGAGCATGTGGTTGCAGGTATGAGGAAACAAATTTTCTAACCTGCATCAGTCATTTGGTGATGTTTTATCGCGATCACAATTTGGGAAACGAATAACTTAGAAGCCACGTTTGAGTTTTCCGTCTATAATAGCTAGATATAAAAAATATTCAGAAGCTTCTTTCTCTCTAAAATTATTAAAAATTCAGAAAATTTGATGTGTTTGAAATATGTGAATACATATCTTTGGACAGAAATTATTTTGTAAGAGCCTCTGGAGTTCACTATTATCACACAAAGCTTGATAGTCGACATAGCATTCCGTTTGCAAGATTAAAAGTATCTAAGTTACCACTGAGCGATATTGGTTCAAGTTGTTTAATAGGTTACCTCTAAATTTTGTCGATTGCACAAATTTAATTTTTTTCAGAAAATACACAGTTAAGTCACATTGAATTAGTAAACTTCAAATAATTTAAGTGAGTTTATTAATGACTAAGTCATTGCTGCTAATTTCAGTTGGTTATAGAAACGTTTAGAATGAGTAAAAGGACGCCAACATTAGACAATTGAAAACTGGAAAAGGGTATTATGGTCCGACGAAACGAATGTAGAAAATAATTATTAACGAAATGTCGCTTTCAAACTCAATGCTATCATCACAATAATGTTCATTTTAAAGGATAAACATTGCTTTTGATAAATAGCATCTATAATTCCTTTTTGAATTTGGGTACCTCTGGAATTACTTATACCCATGGTCGAGGAATTTCATATAGCTTGCGCTGTTCGTACTCTTAAGCATGACGGTAGCAACATTATGATATGGCCGTGCATGTTATCACAGGACAGCATAAATAGCTAAATGTATGTACATAGAAGTTCTAAGTGCAACATTAAAGCTATGGTATGAAGAATTCCTTCAGATAAGCTTTTAGATTTTTTTTTTTCCAACAAGATAACGGCCACTGCTACGCAGTTCGAAAAACTAGAGATTGGATACACGAAATCCCAAATTTCAGACCTATATTCAATGGACCATTTGACGAGCTAGCGTGCAAAACCGGATAAATCCATATTTTGACAAAATTGAGTTGTACATGTTAACCGTCTAATCTTTACCTACTCTATTCATTTTTCTATGTCTTTGTGAACAAAACCGATTAAAAACGCGTCTAAATTGCATTTAGAGCTGGGGTTTGTGGGGAAAAGCGAACAAATCCGAACAAACCCTGGATTTGAGGTTTGATACACAGCAATATTTGTTGGCGCTAGTTTAAAATGCTGGTCCGTGCTGCTTATCAGAGTGTTTGGTAGGATAGTAAAGCTTTCGCGTAATAATCCTGAAATACTATCAGAGAAGCATATGTTCGATAATAATAATAATAATAATGTTTATTCGTCCAACAGCGAAAGCCAATTACAGGACAACTTAATAAAAAAGAAAAAATACATGTGCAGTATCCTAATTGCTACAAAGAATAAACAAACGAGCAAAATAGCAATACAAGAATACAAAAACCTTAGTACTAACAAAAATAAATAACTTACAGTTCCAAGTAATTGGAATAGAAGACATTAAAGTTCTTTGACATAACGTAAATTGGAGACTTGATCATAATGTTCGTCCTAGCCCTTGGTGTGTTAATTATAGCACTATATCTAGTACTATGCGGTGGGACGTTAAAATTAACCGCAGCAAGCAAGGATGGAGAATCAATTTTGTTTTGTAGCAATTTAAGCATGAATGTGGCACTAATCGCTCACGGCGATGAGATAAACTTTCAACATTATGATGATTTAACAAACTACTGTAATCTACATTTCTTTCAGGGTACACACCAGTGATCTTAAAAGACAAATATTTGAGAAATTTTCTCTGCACTCTTTCAACAGAAAGTTGTTGATTAATGTAGTAGGGAAACCATACCAGGGATGCATATTCCAGTTTACTACGTACAGTAGCATAATAAACAGCTTTAATTGCAGATATATTATGGAAAGACTTACATGATCGTATAAGAAAACCTAAAGATCTGGACGCTGACAAGCAAAGCGTTGTTACATGTTGAGAAAAAGTAAGCTGTGAATTAAATAATACACCCAAGTCCGAAACTTCAAATTTTCTGATAATAGATTTTGTACTTAGAGAATAGTTAAAAAATACTGAAGAAGTACATCTAGTGTAAGATACAACTGAACACTTGGCAACATTCAGGGAGATTCTGTTCTGTTTACACCATTCATCAATAAGGGAAAGATTGGCCTGCAGTTTTACGCAATCCATTTCTGTATTAATTTCGCTATATATTTTTAGATCATCTGCATATGCCAGTAACTCACAGTTTAATTTCAGAAGCAGATCATTCAAAAAAAAATTTTAAATAATAAGGGACCAAGGTTTGATCTCTGCGGTATCCCAGAGGGTATAAGAAAATGCTCGGATGAAAACCCATTATAAAATACATAACCAGATCTGTTGTTGAGGTAAGAAGACATTAACCTTAGAAGTGAAGGGCAGAAACTAATATAGTCCAGTTTCGCAAGAAGTAAATTGTGGTCGATAGAGTCAAATGCTCTTGCAAAATCTGTATAAATAACATCAACTTGCTTGCGATGGTCAATTGCAGATGACATGAATTGAGTAATATTTGTCCAGTTTGAGACGGTTGATCTTGCAGCTATGAATCCGTGTTGCTGTTCAGATATGTACGATTGAACATTAATGTAGATTTTAGTAAACAATATATGTTCAAGAACCTTAGCAAAGTTTGATAAGATGTTTATGGGTCTATAGTTAGATGTGCCAGAGTGATTACCTTTTTTAAGCACAGGTATAATTTTGCGTATTTTCCACAGATCAGGGAATTGAGATGTTGACAGAATTAGATTAAACAGTATAGTTAGTGGAGAGGCGAATACAGAAGCACAGTCACGCACTAGGAAACTTGGTATGGAATCATTACCAGCAGTCATATCAGGTTTAAGACGCTGCGCACTCACTCTAACATCATTTTCATAAAAATAAATAAAACATTGAAAGTGGGATAATAACTAAAAGGAACTTGCACTTGCACAAAATGGTTTGAAAAATGATTATAATCTGAAGTAGGAGTAGTCAAACTATTTCGTGAATAACAATGGAAATATTAGTGTTTTAGAAAAAGGTATACCAAAAAAAATGTCAGAGGCCAAAAGAATTATATTAAAAAAGAAAATCTGTAAGGAACAAATATCTCAGTGTCCTGTTTTAAATTTTACAAGTTTGTATCCGTATTAGGAACTATGAAACAACTTACAAGAAAGGACAAATCTGATATCACCGAAAAATTGAAGGCCAAAAAAAAAAGTAAAAGCTATTTGATGGAGAATATTTTGGAGCGGAATTGCAAGAATGGAACGATCCATAATGGTACAAAGAGTTGCTTGCATGAATTCTCGCATGGCCAATAAAAAAGAAGAGATAACCGAAAACGGTAGTGACGATAATGGTGTGTGTCAAACTCTGAAATTGTCCTATAGTCAGGTTTTTTTATACCGAGCCAAATTTTTACACGTTTTGTGTGTTTCCTGACAAATTGTCCAAAGTGAATATGCAGGCAAGCTCCTGCAACTTGGTATTGGTACTTCACGAAAAGTCAACCAAGGGATGGCAAACACTCTTGAAGAACACTACTTACAGCTGAAATAAGATAAATATGGAAAAATATTCCACCGTCCCATTACAAAACATTAGTTAGCAGGCAGTCATTGGAGCCCGATATTAATTTATATGTAGAATCTTATAATGTTGTGTTCATTGAAATATATTTCAATAAAGCCATATCTGTATTGGTTAAAGCTTTAACTCAGTTTGTGTATACGATACACGAAGTGTAATTAATATGTATCACTGGGAATTGACGTCGGACAAACCTTATTCTGAGGTAAATTTTACCCTCGAGACAATGTGCTTCACGTTTAGAATTAAACGGCCTGAAAGGAACACTTGGTCTGCAGTCACGCCGCCAGTGCGGGTTCGATATGCGCGTACAGCTAATACTTCATCTACATAAGTACCGACACCCGTGCACATAATACCACACGTATGCATGAACGTACGTAGGCATGCAATGTGTCGACAACAGCGTCGATTATGGAAACGTTAATTGCTTGTCTACGTTAATATTGTACTCGCGGCCGGATGAAATTTCAACCTTCCGAACAAGCATTCATTTATATCGGGAATAGGGCGCACATGTTTACATGCCATAACATAATACGCTATGAACTCTAGTTTATAACTTGCCCAATATTTGGAGAAAACCTTGCAATTTCTACGCTCTATCGATTACCCACTCGATTTCGTCGGATTTTACGGTGAACTCTAGCCAACCAAACAATCAATGCGCCGTAAATTCGACGAGGATGAATTATTTAATGTGATTCCGATAAAGTTAATATATTACGGGCAGTCGCATGCGGGCATATGGTTTAAATTGATTTTATACGTGCAAATTATTTCCGCGCCAATCTAAACTCATAATCATGATTAACGTATTAATTTTTAATTACGATCGTTTTTTTTCTTAATAATTGAAATAATGCTAACGTAGCTTATGGTGTTGCTTCCAATGCTTTCACCGTGAATGAATCCAGCATGTTAGCGTTATTTGAATTATTGTTTCTAGGCACTTTTTCCATGTGTACGCGCTACGTCATCTTGGGACCAGCAGTCCGAGAATTGTTGGAGGGTTGATTTGGTATCTGTATTCATCTTTTTGTCACCGGCTAAAAGAAGTAGTTTTGACATAAGCTGGGAGGCAAGTAGAGATGTGGGGTAGGGAAGTACCTGGAGCAACGCTGACGAGATCGGGTAGACAGAAACATGCCCGTTGGCTAGTGCTTTCTCTCCTCACCTTGCTTTTGTTGTGAGGGATCACACCAACACCGTGATCTACGTTAGGATTATTTTAGTTAGATAACCTTCTCCATGTATTTTTTTAATAATTGCATATTGAAAACGTTCCTCGTAATCTTGTTATTAACACTTCAGCATGAAAAGATACGGATGCAGATGGCACTGTGAGCTTATTCAATAACTTTTTTATTCAATCTGGTAAAAACACCATTGCTGGAGGTTATGGTTAACAACAGTATAATACATTAAACAAGATTATAGCAAAAAACATTAAACCCAATCTGAATTTGATGGGATCCCTGTCGTAATTTTAAAGAAGCTTGCGGATGCTATAACACTCTCATTTTGGTTTTTTATAAACCTTTCTTTTGTTAAAGGAAGTTTCCCAGACCATTTGAAATAAGAGGGGCAACGTCCAAAATATTCATATTATCGACCTGTATTTTCAAAGATTTTTGAATACGGCTTTTTGGCAAGATTGTTAAAATTACTAGAAAAGTTGAATATTATTAGCCAAAACAGTTATCGAGTCATTTAATCGGACGCGTTATTTTTAGGCATCTTGACGCAGGTAAGTATATCCCGTGACAACCTTTTGTGATCTTAGCAGGGCATTTGACTGACCTGATATTCTAATGTGGAAATTGTACGGTGGTAGAGGGTTAGAGGGTTGGCGTCGCAATGGAAGGCTTCTTTTTTAAGCGAGCGAACTCAGTATGTAGCCGTGCAATTTAATTTGGGGGGCATATCCGCCCGACGAATTCTGCAAGTTTAAAGAACAACTTGGGAGTGGGTGAAGGCGCTGGACAGTCTTCACCGCTAGCGTTAAGTTTATTGATTAGCCCATTGAACGCGTTTCCATCTTCCTGGGCAGAACGAGTTCCTGTGTGCTTCTTAAAAAAATGTCCAGATAATTTGAAAAAATCGGACATGAACGTCTCTATGATTTTATAAAAAAATTTAATAGTGTCAGCAAATTTCAGCATGGTTCCCTTGAAGGTAAACGTACTGAATGAGCTTTGTTTGATTTTACTAATACAATTTTGTGTAGCTTTGAAAACAGCAACGAGCTGGAGCTATACGGAGTGAGGGGGGTAATGCTCTTACTTAATTTCCGTCTTACCTATCGAATAGGAAACAAACAATGCGTCTTCTCACAAACGACAGTGTTGCCAAATCCAGAGAAATTCGATTAAGCAGAGGAGTTCCTCAGGGCTCCATTTAAAGGCCATTACTTTTTGTCCCGTATTTAAACGATATCTATGCTATCGGTTGCGCAGATGTAAACAATCGCTTTTAACAATTAATCTTGTCCATAACACTTGTGACGCACGAAACTGTCGACAGCGTTATCCAAAATTATGCTACATGGCTCAATTAGGTGAATGGTTAAAGAATAATAATTTAATAATTAGCTATGACAAAACACGGATTATACTTTTTGAAATAAAAACTCATGACTATTCAGCAGGTATTATTATAAATAACCATAGCTATCCTGTGCAGACCGTAGTTCGTCTGCTGGGTCTCGTGATCGATGACAACATGAAGTGGAATGCTATTTTAATAGACGAGTGGCTAATAGTGTGGATAATATGGCTACGTGGCATATATTATGATTATTGCTACTCAAATATGAGATATAGCATCATTGTTTGGGATGGTGGTGGCGGTAACGGCTTATTGCAAATTTTTTTTATATAAAAAAGTCTTGTGGAGGTTATTTTAAAAATAATTGTAATATGTTTGAGATTCGTACACTTCTATTTAAAAACAAACCTTTATTTGAACAAATGCATTTATCGATTACTATTTTATGTGCAATAGATCAGATTGCTGCTACCCAAAATACCATTTCACTTTGAGTGAGAAAGATCTCGCCTACACAGGTATGAAACTATTTAATACACTTCCCGTTGCCTTTAAAGCACTGCACTCATTAGCTATTTTTAGGAGAAAGCTTTACGCGTTTCTTTGTAGTTTAGTCTAAATAATTTTCTAAATTTGCTTTGTGAAACCTACATAATGTCAATCGAGATTATTATTATTATGTTTTAGTGTTTTGTAATAATATGAATTTGATGTCTTTTGAGGATATGGTTAAAATCTACCAATTACTTTGTTTTCGCCTTGTATTTACGAACTCCCGTTGCATAAAACAAGTGAAGCTAAAAATAAACAATTTAACGCTACCAACTTTCAAACCTAAATGTATTATAGTCTGCTCGTTATTGGATTTGATGCAATACTTCATACGCACCATGCATAATTATTTGTTGCTACTAACAATTACTACTCTTTAATTAAAACAATAATGCACTGTATAAATATTAAATACGAAGCAAATTGAATTGCTATTTTCTCCTAAAGTATTGTTTGCGGACCGATATGCTACCGTATAGCAACTTCCGCTCATCAAACATATTGAGCCATTCACATTTACGTCAGCATCGTATCGGTTGGCTGGTCGTTAACATAAATTGATTTACATACTTCCACCACACTTCCACGCTTCCCTGACACCTGCCAATTTTAACGAAACGTTCCACCGTGAACCGATCCCGTGCGGAATTGGAAAGATGATTAGGTAATCTATCCGGTATCAATTTGCTAATGACGATCAAAATCGAAATACGGAAAATATGATGTTACGCAAATGTAGGTAATGTAAACGAGTATTACGAGGTTATTTTCGTGCGAACGAAAGCCTCATCGCAGCCGGCTTTACTTTACATAATTTCTCTTTATATGCGTATTACGCGCGGGCTCGTTTCTCGATTACTTCCTTTTGCTATGGATTTATTCATTGTCTATGAGTTCGGGTTCTTATAGGTTTCAGTGTCGGAAGATATTTGTCAAAACATTGGAACGCGAATTCGATACCTACGCTTGATTTAGAGAAGTAAAAAATATGAAGGCTTTGGAAATTTTTCCGCAAAGAACACTGTTGTTGTGTGTCTGTTGCTTCCTTCGGAGCGAGCATTTTTTTAAATTTTTGGTTATCGACTTCATGCTGAGCTCGAGATGATCATATTAAAATACATTAGAACGGTTTAGGAAGCAATAAATTATTCAGAAATAAAATATAGTAGGTATAATTCAACAATCACAGCAACATTTACGGCAATATTTTGCAATAAAGTGCATATTAACAAAAAAGGAACAGTTATTCTTTAAATGAGCTTCGAATAATCATCGACTTTTCTTTTCAAAAATGTTTCAAGACTGAAATCTTTTATTTCTCCAGGAATAAATCTTTATTATTAATTTTACAAGGAAAAGCTATTCTTTATAAAAAATCCAGCTTTTCAAATAGGTTAGATTAGCAGGAAAGAAGGGAAGATCGGATGCACAGAATGTTAGTAAATTAACAAGAAGTAAAAGTGCTTCAAGAGAGAAGTGCTGTTATTTATTATTTTATACAAAATCCTTATAAAAGGCAGTTTTAGTTTGTAATCGAAAATTAAACTTAAATAAAAAATTTAAAGTCGGAATTTTGAATTTCATGTTTTCATTGTTTTTCATTCACAAAAATTCAAAAACTAAGAGTGCGTATGACAGACTAGAGCTTCTGTTGTAAATATTCATCTGACAAATGTTATTGTGTTATATTTTTCACTCGGTATCTCCCGCTTACGTCTAATTTACATTTATTCGGAGTTTTGTGTTATTGCTCCGTTGATTTTTCTTAAATGTTAAGCAAAGAAGAGAGAACTTATTTAATTAAGTGTTATGGTTTTGGAAACGTCTCCTATCGATACGCAATTGTTCTTTCCCGATCAAAGTTCCCTTATTCTGACAGACTAAAAATTGCCTTAGTGACTCCTATATACAAAAAAGGAGATAAAAACAATCCTGCAAATTACAGGCCGATAAGCGTATTAACATCGCTAAATAAAATATTTGAGTCAGTAGTGACAAATCGTGTGTTTAGATTCTTTTCTAAATATAAGTTGTTCGAGCCTTTTCAACATGGTATCAGGTAAATCCATAGAAGCTGTGCTTTCTGATGATATTATAAATATCCTAGAGATCTAGGAACGACGCGGCCTGGCTTGTGGTATTTTCTTTGATCTGTTAAAAGCTTTTGACTGCGTCGATCATGCTTTGTTACCCAAAAAACTTCAATGCTACGGATTTCATTGTACCTTTTAAATAGATATCAAACAGTAAAAACAGATAAGGGCGATGTAGCAGCACAGTCTAGACCAAAGCAATCAGTATTGGGGTTCCACAGGGCAGCGTACTTGGTTCTCTGCTGTTTATAATTTTTTTTTAATTATATGTGTATCTTATCAACTTGTGGTACCGAACACGCAATAACTAGTTATGCAGATGATACAAATCTATTAATTAGAGCGGACACATACGAGGATCTGTTGGGAAATTGCAACAAACATTTGGGAACTGTGGAAAAATGGTTTACACTGAATAATTTAGTACTAAACAAAAAAAAAGCTTCCTGCATCATTTTCAGAAGTAATACTATAGCATCAATACAGGCAATAATACCTGCAGAGTAAGTGACGTTGGTAAGTTCCTTGGAAATTTTATAGATGTACATCTTAGATGGAACTTCCACATAAACGAACTTTGTTAATCTTTATGCAAACATACTGTTGGTGAATGCTTTTTTGACCATGAATATTCTACAAGAAACAAAAATAATTACAGGCTACCTCAACACAGATTGACTGCTAGTGAGAAGTCTGGACAATATGCTGATATGACTTTCTTTAATAAGTTACCACACTGTATAAAAACAATAACAACTATTGATTTATTTAAAAAGCAATTAATCTTTGTATCTTGTATCTTTGCTATATAGAGCCATAATCAATACAAGAATATTTAAATTATTAGAGCCTTGCAGTTTCCTATTCTCTGCTTTTATTACGAGTTTTCTTTCATTTTCTTGCGTTGTAAATATCACTTTGTATTCAGTTCCTATTCAACAGTTTGTGATTTAATTCTTAGCTGAGTATTGTCTCTCTTCTATACACACTTGACTGTTTTCTCTAATATTTTGTTTGTGGAATACATTGCTATTATAAACAATTGTATCGCGAGAAGCATTGCGTAAACTGGCAAAGAAAATTGATGAAATAAGATCTGCCATGGATTTTAAAAAACCTAAGAAACAACACAATGAAGACGATGCACAGCATTTCATAAGTTATTTGGACAAAAGTCATGCGCGAGTTTCTGACAAGAATTATTTTTTTTGGTAATTTGATATGTGATTTAGGTCAGTATATAAGAAAAGGAGTAAGTAAAGGTAATAGAGGCTAGTTCACTTTCAAATTTCTAAGACTCTTTTAAAATTCATTTATCGTTTTCCAATTGAACTTACATTGCCGCAAGAGTGTTCTCCCAAAGTCCGCGAACCCTAAATTTCATTAACTAATTTGGTAAAATTCTCTACATTTTCCCCTCGCACATCACAATATATAAATGATGTTTTTAGTTTACCTTTGAATGCCTTTTTTTTCGCGCTAAACTTTAGATCCTCAGATTAAAAAATCGGACTCCAGCTGAAAATGGTGCCCGCCTTGTTACAAAGAGTGTTAAAAAGAAAGTTGTTCTTTTTTCTGGTGTTATATCTGTGACTTTATTATTTTGTTATAAACTCGTTTTCATTATTAGATAAGTGTGAACTTTGATAATATAAACTGCTGGAACAGAAAGTATTTTAAATTTGCGAGAATTCGGTTGTTTTAATGTTAACGATACATTTAATAGCTCTTTTCTGGGCCAAAAAACAATACCATAGCTTAATCTAGAGTAAACCTCGCTGTAATAAAAGGACAAAACCGAAATTAATGATAACAAACTTTCTGAATTTCTAATCCAGTAACACACTATCGGTTTATGGTTTAATGAAGAAAAATACCAAGAAATGTTACGTCGATCTTACGCGATAAAGAAAAATATTTACGTAGATATTAACATTCAATTTAGATCTCGCTGATTGCAAGCCAATGAACATGTAATTAGCTTTAAAAGATTTAAATCCAATTTATTACCGGTAAACAATTAATGCAATTCTAACAATAAAGCATTGGCACAATGGCAGGAGTATTGTCTACATAAACAAAGAATTTGACCCATGATAACTCAAAATCAAATGCAGAGTTGGAAAGAACGGGTCTTCACTTCACAAAAATTCCGTTTAAGAAACTGGGTAACTAAACTGGTTTCGTGTTCACACCTCCTCGGGCCAGAATTTAAAGTAAAAGTATCAGAAATTGTCGAATTATTAGCATCAGCAATCTGCATCCAGGATGCAAGAATACAAATGACAACTTCTAAAACTGTTATTTTAAATTCTAGTGTGAAGATGGGTTGCTTTTGAACGCGAAACTGGTCGCCCAAATTTTCTGAGATAAGAACCCTTTCTTTCATTTCCAACCCTACAAACAAAGAATAATTAATAAAATAGACGATCCCATTTATAAAAAACAGGTAGATAAAAGAGGATCCAAAATCAAGCCCTGTCGTACTCCAACCGTTACAGGTGCAGAGCTCCAGCTTCTCGGATAGAATGCGATGATCGACCCCGAAAAAGATCACAGAACACAATCACCACTGTTAACTGACTGCATGGTGCCATTGATAAATAAATATTTAGTCTCAGGTTTGCGACTATTGTGAAATAAAAATATGTATAATATGATATTATATATATTTTAGCAGCTTTGTAGAAAGATGCATAATTTATATATTGTTTTTGTAAATGAAGTACTATTAAATCATGTTTTTCTCCTGCGTATTAATTTTACTTCTCCCGTTTTGTTGTCGTAACGTTTGTACCAAAATCTCGGAAAATGAAGTCTCCTGCATAATTTATTATTTGTAATGGTCTATTATACGTCGCAAAGCTTCTTAGATATGCAAAATATGTTGCGCTTTCCTGCGTTGTATCGTTATTTTAGCCGTTTACTGTCCGTATATGCCTAATACGGCGGTGCTTAAATATTAAATGAGCTTTCAGTCTCGAGCTAGAAGTTTTTTTTTACTTACGGGAAAAAAATGTTTCGCTAAACGAAAGAAAGGAAGCTTTCAAAAGACATTTTATTCAGAACGCCTCATTGAAAACGGTGTGAAGAAACACATTTCACCACTTGTCTTCTAGGGTGATTACTTTTTACGGCGCTCTTTTCTATATCGCTTCTCGCAGTATAGAAGAAATAGAAATAGAATTCCTCCATTGTCTTTTGCTAGCATTCTGTGTGAACGCAAATGATTTTCCGTTCCTGCAAATTTACAAATTTAGAACCAATATCCTTGCGCTTCTTATTTTCTCTTTACTCTTATTTTATATACAACAATCAACTATCATTTAGAAAATGCACGATCCTACTCGAAATTAACTTTTACACTCATCTATACCCAAGAATAACGCAATACACTACCCAACTTGCCAACAATAGAAATTCAATATTTCCTCTTTATTTCAGCTAAAAAATTATGTAACTGGCATTGAAATTTCCAATAAAGTAATGCCGGTTACCTAAAAATAAATGAAATAATTTAATAATAATAATATCTTTATTTCCAAAGAGGCATTACTGGACAAGTTAACAAGCTACAACAAAATTAACAAATATTAGAGTCTGTAAAATAGGCAAAACAGTCATTCGACGAACAACAGTTGTTATTTAGCGATAACTGTTACATTTCTTTGAAAAGTCTTAAAACTGAATGAAAATATTCTTGTAGCTTCTAGGTAATGAACTAAAGAGTCTACAACCTATATTTTCGAGAGTCTAGTATGCTGACAGACTGGCAGCAAACAGATAATTTCTTTTAAAATAAAAAAGCAAGATATTAGATTAAAATAGGTGTGGATACTCATACGCAAAGCTGAGAACCTCATGTATACATGTCATAAAATCTCAATATTCTGCAAGGTTTGAAAGTACCTTCATAGAACTACGTTAACTGAGGCCATGTCATCAATCTCACCGCACGCTATTACAGCAAGAACACAAGCTCGGGTGAAAATCTCATACGCCATCCTGGAATAAAGCTTGCAATAATAAGACCTTTAAAATTACGTAGATACGAAATCTTCTAATATTAGAAATAGCGTAGAACATCCGAATTGGCTAAAAATTTGCATGCGGCATATTATTTTCAATAAAGAGTCAGTGAGGATATTCGAATCTATCAAAACATTTATATCGTCAGCATAGTAAGAAGCAAGTAAGAAAGCTCTGAGATTTTAAGAAAGTTGGCAAATCATTAATATATATTAGAGAAAGGATTGGCCCTAAGAGAAACCCTTGCAGAACACTTATATTAAGATCTGCTGCGGTAGATTTAGCTAGCATTCATGCAAACAATTGTTGACAATCCAACAGGAATGTAATTTGCAGATTTCTGTTTTATTTTGATGCTGTACGTCCTCAATTTCTTTTTTTTTATATTTAATGTGAGTGTTTCCAAATGCATCAATGATATCAGTAACTTGGTAAGTAATTGCAGATATCATTGATTCACTATCGTCTATTGAGCATATTGGTGTTAATCACTTACAAAAATGTAAGTACTATTCTTTAGTAACCATTTGTCAAAATTTCGGGGAGATTCATCTAGTAGTGTTGTTTTCAGAGCTGTTGAAAGTCAGCAAGTTTATGAAGTTGTGGAAAATGGTCCCTTTTCCACCGGTCAGTGAGTCAATCATTCCATTGCTTTTTTTGGATGGTAAAACGTTTGCGGAAATCAAAGAGAAGTTGGATGTACCTCCGATGACTATCAGGTAGTGCTTCGATGCATTTCCGCCTCTGATGAGTAGTCCCATTCAGATGACTACGAACGCAATGATCAATAAAGTTACTGATGATAGAGGTTTAGTGACTTTAGTTTGTCCAACTATGTCTTTAATTCTTTTGTATTCCATCTTCTCATTTCTCAAAACATCCAAATGAATGTAAAATCTTCCTAGAATAAGGTCCAGTGTAATCGTCAGTGTCGTAGCCAGAAACCAAAAGTCGATCGGCAAAATGGGTTTTTCCCGGCAAAGACGACTTTATCAGCCGGAAAAGTTGTGGCGACAATTTTTTGGGATTCGCAAAGCATAATCTTAATTGATTATTTAGAGAAGGGAAGAATAATCACAGGACAGTACTGCGATGATTTATTGGACCAAATCGACGCTAAACTAAAGAGAAGTTTTTTTTTTCACGAAATGGGGTCTATTTCGTGAAAATAAATTTTTACCATCGTGATGACCCCCTCACAAATTCACCGACAATTGCGACAGCAAAACTGATGCAGTTACACTACAAATTATTGCCTCTTCAACCGTATCTGCTAGGTAAACTTGAAAAAACGGCTTAGCAGAAAGCGGTTCATGTAATATGAAGAGGTTATTAAAGAGAAAACATATTTTTGCTATTACATATTTAATACAACAAGTATTTTTGCATAATCATCAGCAAACTGTACATATATTGCAGGTATTAAAATTTACAATAAACTTCCGAATGATTGAAAAATGCTTAGTAATAAAAAATTCAAGAAATTATTGAAATCCTGGCTATTAACCAAATACTTCTACTCGCTAGAAGAGTTCTTCAATGAAAGATAATTTTGTTATATATATACGTAGTGGCTCACTGTGTTCTTGTACCTTGGCTGCTCGCGCTACTGGACTTACAGTCATGCCTATTTTCTTTTTTTGTATTTTGATATTCCCACTTTTGTTTCCATGTTTATAGTTAATTTTGTCTCGTTCTCTTTAACTTGTTTCATACCATCTATTGTCTGTGAAATAAAGCTCTGAGATCTTAAATATATAAAAAAATAATATTTGCAACTCCAGGCTGGCAACTGATAAGATATCTTTCGCGGTCCTTCTTCCCTCTTTGGGGCTAATGGCACAGTACCTAAGTACTAAAGGCTGTCCCAATTAGGACTATAACGAAAAATATTTTGAAAAATGATGTTTTTTGGATTTCGAATATAAAATGTATACTTTTCAATAACAAATGGAAAAGGATATCAGACAAATGTGACAAGACTCTTTTGGAAATGGGGTGTTAGCTGCGATTTTTGTTCTTACATCTGCGGTAACTGTTTCTTTGCTGGTTTACGCTAAGCTAGTGTTTCTTCAGTCATGTTGCGATTTAGTTTTTCACAGACACTCAATTTATTGCGCTTAAAACTTTTATTCGCTGGTAGTAAATGAAGTAAATGAAGTTGGCAGAATATACTTTATATTATTGTTGTAATTGTGATGGTTGCATTGTCTTCTAGGGTGGGTGTCTTGCGGTGTCTATGGTAGATGTAATTTCCATTTCTGGGGATCGCTGATGCGGTTGGAACAGCGCGATACTAGCAAAAAATAAAGAAAAATAATAAATTATTATTATACTACATTTAATCTTCAGTGATTTACAAAGATGTTCCTATTTGTCAACGTAAAATCAGTTTCATTTTACAATATTGGAATGTTTATATTAAATACAAGGGGACAATAATTATTTTAGTGATAAAAACGAAATTCCTATTTGAAAATTCCTAAATGCAAAGTTTTTAAGAAGTTTAATGTGAGGATTTTACGTCGACAACGCAAACCAGGAAAATTACCTTTGTGCAGCGACTTTTTGGTATAAAGAATTCAGCGGTTTTCATCTAGTTCTTTTTGTAATAGACTTTTAAATACGACAAAAGCTCCTGTTTATTAACTATTCCCTTCCAGTTACCTAGTAAAGGGGATCCAAAGATTTTGAAGGCAAATGAATTGTTAATAGGGCCATAAACCTAGTACAGGATTAATTTTTCATATTAAAATGCATTGGTTGTATTTAGTTAACTTTGGACTGACATCGGCTTAAATCTAGTGTTCTTTTCTAGTAATCTCCACTAACAACCGCTATAAACGATAAAAGCAAGGCTTGAGTATAGGATTTCAATTATTTTTTTTTAATAATTTGCACTACTACCTAGTATTTTATGCAAACAGTGCAATACTAAAAATATTGCAAAGGACAGAAAACTGAATTTATGTTAATCATTCAGTGATGCATAGAACATATTCGTTACGCAAATTAACATTTTACGATAGGTGTACAAAATGCATGATAATTATAAACAAATTAGGTGCCCGACTGGGAAATACGTAAAACCTTATTGGTTATAATTTATAATTAACATAATACATATCCATCGAATCATAGCGTCCGTTTCTACTGTCGTTTCCTTGAATCTTGTTCACAGCGCCAAAGAGATATATTTATATAGCGAAAACTACTGTTCAGCATGTAATGACAATGTTTGGATAATTGTTATGGTTTTTGAAACAGGTAAAC
The DNA here is from genome assembly GCA_902654985.2 of Oryctes borbonicus. Lineage (NCBI taxonomy): Eukaryota > Metazoa > Arthropoda > Insecta > Coleoptera > Scarabaeidae > Oryctes > Oryctes borbonicus. The sequence goes on along the minus strand of LR736860.1, from coordinate 13,581,205 downwards.
GTATCCAAAGGAACGCTCTAATTAGACTTCTGTCTTAATCTAGCCATATCTATATTTTTTTCTAGTACACTATTAAATTTTACTCTAAAGCGCGATCCTTACGCAACAATCTGCTTGCTCAAGTTAGAACACCGCAAGCAAGATTGCAAACCAAAAGTGTCCACGCTCCAATTTTACCAGTCAGTTCTGAGGAAATTATCATGAAGGAAGCATTACTCTGGTCAATTTTCGCCGCTTGTTTCAAGAAAACGATAAATTAAAGACGAAATTAATTAAAATCCGTATGATATTTAACGTAGTCAAGACATTGACCACTAAAAAGGCAACAATTTCCCCATGCCACACTACTTTATGAATTGCGTGGTGAACTTGAACATTGCCGAAATTACCTACGACTGGATATTGAAACGTACAATAATTTATTGGAATCAATAGCTCCTTATTTCACAAAAGGAAAGACTTGCATGAGACAAGCAATATCAACAAATGACGGAAGCTCTAAGTAAAGACCTGCAGTTCACAACCATTATGTCAAAACAGGCCCCGAGTGAAATCCCTTAAGCATGTAAAGCTATCTGCAAAGTTCTGAAAAAAAAATTATTTGAAGGCAACCGAATTAGCTGCATTCTATTATTGTTAATTCAAACTATAACATTAAAACAGTTTCCAATAGAGGTGTCCTAGTCCTGACCTAACAATTCCAGAAAGCAGATTTGATTTTCCTGATGACTATATTCTTTTGAACACGCCACAAACATGGAAATCAATGAACTCAATTAAAAATTCACCTAAACATTGACGGAGTGAATAGTAAACAATCGATCGAGATAACAATTTTAACAAAAATTAACCCTGCGATCAGTGTTCATGCATTAAAACAAAAGCGAATTAAGCAGTCTTCGCAAAGATGCTGAGAGAGCATCGAGTTATCTGCAGATACTTACGCTCTTGGTCTGGAACCTCTAATCCCAAGTCCAATAATTGCATGATCGCTATGAGAGAAGTTCAATAGTCACCTGGCTTAGAATTGAAATAACTCAAACTTTCGTAAAAGTAACCGTTGAGAAGAGTCCTTCCAAGTTTTCAAACAGATACGTCAGTTATTTTGTGAATGATGAGCCATTTAAAATGTGATTAAAAAAATTGTGATTTAACAACAATGGAAAAAATCGAAATTAAATGTGTTTTTGAAAACGAAAACGAACGACTCTGCCCCTTCGTTATTAACCATAAAATATTGAAGGATTGAGACCGACCTTGTGTGAGTTCATGTTAATGGAAGAAATTTGAAAGAGGGTCCTTTTCCTCACAAGGTCTGCGAGCGGTTTCGTCACCGTTCATCATCAGGCCAGAACAGTATCAGATGAAATATGTCATAAAGTCAAAATTATTCCAATTGCACGATGTAATTCATGTAATTTACATGTCGAAATTGAAAATCTTCATAAGGATAATTCTATTAAACACCATCGTTCAGGAATCACAAGTAATAATTTAGGAATACATCAGGGATCTATATTGGGACCCATGGTTTTTTGTCCGGTGGTGTTGCAATGTGCGCAGATGATACGACCCTGATAATTCCTGGTCGGGATCGTGACGATCTTTTGAGTAATTCGAAAATTACTCAAAAGATCGTCACGATCCCGACCAGGAATTATCAGGGTCGTATCATCAAGACAGCCGCAAGACAGCTTTCGAGCTGTCTTGCGGCATCTGAACAACTGGTTTTTAATGAACAAACTAATTCTTAATTCTGAAAAGACTAAACTAGTGATATTCGGGGAAAAAGATAATAATATAATTCAAATCTTAAATGACTGCGCACTGCGTTGGGTTTAATTGTAGATGGGAAATTAAATTTGGACTTGATAATGCAACTTCTAAACTTAATAAAGCCCTATAAGTATTACATATCACATCACTTTCATTCTCATTTGAACCGCGGTCTACTTTTTTGGGGATCAAATAAAAATTTAAAAACCGTTCCGCTTTTACAAACAAGAAGCAGCATAGTTACCGCATGTGGTGTTCGACTGTGGTCTGTCTGTTTACTTCTGGCATTTGACGAAGCAATACCAAAACAGATTCTAGGTTTTACACAATTTCTGCTTACAATTCTCATATCACATTGCTAGATATGAGCATGTAACTGAGCATTACAATGGACTTAATATTTTGAAAGAGGAGGCTCGTTTTATTTTGCTGTTTTATTGTTTGCTATTTAAAATCTTGATCTTGGATGAGACACCTCTTTTTTCTACCTCTTTCCTTCCTCTTCTTTTTTTTTTGAACTTCTGCTTTTACAAACAAAAAGCAGAATAGTTACCGCACTAGATACGCAAACTACGTTCATGGCGATCTGGCCAAGAAGGAAAAGTTCTACAACTCATACATCGGTGTGGGCATAAAGATTTACAGAGCACTGCCAACAGAGATGGCACGGGGTTCACCGATGCAACTAATATCTCGTTTGAGGGCATTTCTTAATTGCTGTGCCTTCTATAATATCGACGAATACTTTGATTTGTGTGCGAACTCTGCACATTGAAATGTCAAATAATGCTCTGAGAACAAAAAACCAAAACTTTATTACATTAAATATAGACATTTTATTGTTGTTGTGTTATGTGTATGCGTACAATGTTCGATACCACTGGTACAAGAATAAATAATATCTATTTATCTTATGGATCCACCGTCCCTAGTATGGAACAGTATTATTTTTTTTGTTACTTATTATATTTTATTAGTTTATTTATTATAATCATTAATGATGAATAATAAAAATGAAAACAAACTGAGTAAGTTTTTGGAAAATCTGGATCTTGGATCAGACACCTCTTTTTGCCTTCTTTTTTCTACCTCTTTCTTTCCTCTTCTTTTTTTTTGTAACTTCTGCTTTTGCAAACAAAAAGCAGCATAGTTACCGCACTAGATACGCAAACTACGTTCGTGGCGATCTGGCCAAAAAGGAAAAGTTCTACAACTCATACATCGGTGTGGGCATAAAGATTTACAGAGCACTGCCAACAGAGATGGCACGGGCTCCACCGATGCAACTAATATCTCGTTTGAGGGCATTTCTTAATTGCTGTGCCTTCTGTAATATCGACGAATACTTTGATTTATGTACGAACTCTGCACATTGAAATGTCAAATAATGCTCTGAGAACAAAAAACCAAAACTTTATTACATTAAATATAGACATTTTATTGTTGTTGTGTTATGTGTATGCGTACAATGTTCGATACCACTGGTACAAGAATAAATAATACCTATTTATCTTATGGATCCACCGTCCCTAGTATGGAACAGTATTATTTTTTTTGTTACTTATTATATTTTATTACTTTATTTATTATAATCATTAATGATGAATAATAAAAATGAAAACAAACTGAGTAAGTTTTAGGAAAATCTGGATCTTGGATCAGACACCTCTTTTTGCCTTCTTTTTTCTACCTCTTTCCTTCCTCTTCTTTTTTTTTGAACTTCTGCTTTTACGAACAAAAGGCAGAATAGTTACCGCACTAGATACGCAAACTACGTTCGTGGCGATCTGGCCAAGAAGGAGAAGTTCTACAACTCATACATCGGTGTGGGCATGAAGATTTACAGAATACTGCCAACAGAGATGGCACGGGGTTCACCGATGCAACTAATATCTCGTTTGAGGGCACTTCTTAATTGCTGTACCTTCTGTAATATCGACGAATACTTTGATTTGTGTGCAAACTCTGCACATTGAAATGTCAAATAATGCTCTGAAAACAAAAAACCAAAACTTTATTATATTAAATATAGACATTTTATTGTTGTTGTTGTTGTGTTATGTGTATGCGTACAATGTTCGATACCACCGGTACAAGAATAAATAATATCTATTTATCTTATGGAACAGTATTTTTTTTTTTGTTACTTATTATATTTTATTACTTTATTTATTATAATCATTAATGATGAATAATAAAAATAAGACATAAAAGACATAAAAATGTAAAAAAGAAAAACAAGGAGTACTTATGAAAGGTTGTAAAATCACTGAAAACCTAGTGATGTGATCCTAGATAACATCCATTTTCTATACTCATTAACAAAAACAAAAGAAGGTCTATTTGATTAATTTTACAATTCACTGCAGCGTATTTAGATAACGTACATGTATAACACACCATACCGTAACTATATCACAAATCATCACACAAGAATAGTTTCCTACAGCAAGCAGATAATTAGATTCTGTACAAGGTTCGGCTTCGAATATTAACCATATTTCTCCAGGCGCGTGCTGCAAGTTACAAGGAGAGTTTACGAATTATACCTCGTGGGATATCCGCATACATGCAATATACGTACGTATAAAACAGTCCGGTTCTCATATGTAAATTTCACCGTTGTATCGGGTAAATTAATTAACCGGCAAAGACGCTTATTATCTTGGAAGAATTTCGCGTTATTCGATATCTCAGAACGAATGAGATCTTTCGAGTCGATAGTACAGTAACTTGGAAACTAGTTTTTAATAAACGTTTCTGACGCGATAAACTACCTCCACACGGTTACTACTTCTCGAATGGTAAAGTTTTATCGTTATAGACTAAAACAGGCGAATATAACGCGACAAAAACATTAACTTTAATAGATAGAATGGGACTGTAAGCTCCCTGAAAACTCGGTCCGCACTTCCATTCAACAATGTAACGTATCAATTTTCCTGTCTTACAACACAGATTAGTAATATCGTAAAAGTATATTGATCGGTTTAGTTTCACAATTTCGGTTTAATCTTGGGACAGTTTAAATTTATCAGCGAGGTAATTTTAGCTAGTAGGATAAAACGACGAATTGCAGATTACAATATTAAATAATTTAAAATATCATTGCAAAACTATTATATGAAAATAGAAACGTTTCTCTAATTTGCTGATTTAATCGAAACTCCAATCACAATAAAGTAAACAATACAGGCTGATTTATTTTCGACCCTCGCCATGGCGATCTCGTTTGTTATTAGAAATATACGGTAGGTTTAAATTTGGCAAAATTGCTATGTTTTGTGTTTGTTATGAACTCCAAGAGAAAATTAACTTGTGATAATTGACCTTCGAGATTTAGAAAAACCAAAAAAGCCCTGACACTTTGTAGAGAAAAACTTCCTAAAGATAAATAGTCGGCGGCTGACTGTAAAAAATATAATAACAACCAATAATAATTACCTTACAATGATTTTGGAATAAAAGCAAAAATTGTTGATGCAGATGGTGGATGTTGGTGGTTAGCTTTCGGGCGATCTTTTGATTCAAGTGGGTTTGACCTGGTTTTTCTCGCCACTTGTATGCGAACGAAACACAGCTCTACATTTCCGCCGATTACTGGAATGTTAATTCTATACCAAGCTCGTTGAACAAGTATCTAACCAATGCCTCTTCCCAATCTAAAAATAATGGTTGAACGGTAAACCCTGCGAAGCCTGTGGTAATGTGCATGAGTACATCTCGTATGCGGGATCCTGCTTTGTCCGCTTTAAGTGTGATTGTGCCTATTAACGGTAATCCGTTGATGTATAGTGAACAACCTGGGTATTTCTGTGGACTGTAACTTAAATTTCCAATTCGGGCATTTGACGAAACAATACCGAAACAGATTCTAGGTTTTACCAAATTTCTGTTTACAATTCTCATATCACGTTGCTAGATATGAGCATGTAACTGAGCATTACAATAGGCTTAATATTTTGAAAGAAGAGGCTCGTTTTATTGTTTGCTATATAAAATCTGGATCTTGGATCAGGCACCTCTTTTTCCCTTCTTTTTTCTTCCTCTTTCTTTCCTCTTCTTTTTTTTTTGAACTTATGTGAATACTTATAAGTGTGCTATAAGTTGAAAAGCTATTTATCAGTAGAATGGCGACGTTACCACTGGCGTTACATTCGGTGGCAGGCTAAGTCTCGCATGTGTGTAACTCGCCACGTAGGAGATAGGCAGAGAACAATTTAGAAAAATATATCATAGTTAATACGATTAACAAAATATAACATTCAATTTATCTACGCTACTGCATATACCCGATCGATTAACACTCGCTAGCAATCTGTACCGAACGTCCTCACTCTATTTATCAGATACTCCACGTTTTGGAACAAACAGCTTTCGATTTGCTTTTGTTTATATTTAACTTTATTTATTGATTTTCTTTTTTTTTTGTATTTCTGCTCGTTATTTCGCAATTTGTTCCGATGAAAACATATATTTGCAAAGGGCAAGCATAGAATCTAAAATTTTATCCTTGTGTTTGAAATTCCTTTAAAAACACTATTTAAACATTATTTAAAAAAAAACAAGATATTAAACAGTTTAATGTACCGGAAACAACCAGAACACTATGATTAAATGTTACACTGCGGAACTACCACGGGCGGAAAAGAGGATTATTCGAACTAATTATTGATTAAATTGGAGTGTTTGCTAATTTTTAGAATGAGGTAAGAGAATGAGATAGATTCTTATAAATGACTTCAAATGACCAAAGAAAAAAATCCAGTGAAGATGAATCCGGTGATCGCACCGACCTCCTAAAAACTCCTCTTCGGCCTATCAGCATTCAGTTATTTCTTAACTCTAACAACGTAATGAGGTGAACTACCATCATATTTCTCATGATGTCATTATTGACATAAATTTCTAAGGTTGGTTTTGCGTTTAGACGGTTCGAATCCCCAAAGCCAGGCGACTGCGCTCCTAAAAAAAATTACCTCAGTTTGCAAATCGCTAGTTTCAAATTTTCCCTGAATTTTCAGGTTACGTGTGTTTCGCTATCAGGCAAACGGTCAAATAATTGCCTCTAACTTGTTTTAAACATGTTTACTTTTATCTGTAACTGGCGGTAATACTTACACTAGGAGATGGATTATATTAGATTCAACTCTAAAAATAAAAAACGGAGTTGACAAGTGCAGTAATTTGGAAAATACTTTTTAAGAAAATCCAAAATTATTGTACACTACCAAAGGAAAAAAGCATTTATAAAAGAAAAAGAAATAAATGTGATTACGCATGCAGTGAGGCAAATAAAACTGACAAATGCTATCTGCGAAACTTGAACGCTGGGGTTTGTTTTAAAATTTGCGTCTATCAAAATCAGATTATGCGAACAACTTCCTCGAATACCACGACCCCTCAGCAGTCTTTCGACTTTTCGATACACATCGGATTCGTTCTGCATTCGCAGTTATCTCCGCGAAAGTTTAATTAATATTTGGAAGGCGCCACTAAGCGATAGAATTAAATCGTTGTTTGGTCTCCTTTTTAATGGATACACTTTTTGTCGGAAATAACTGGTAGGGTAGGGCTGGACGCCGCCGTCGAGTGAACGGAGGGAAACCCTCTTTTCTTCGTCGCGAGATACAACCTCGAACACGAACTCATCTAATTAAATTTTCAAAAGACTTACTCTATATCTCCTCCGCTCGTAACAGAGGAAATACAAGAGATGCGCACCATTTAGCTTCTTCCGTGTCGGTGTAAAAATAAATTTTTGTTTTGTCATGAGAACTATGTTGAAAGCTAAGTTCAAACGGATGAATTTCAACTGGAGTAGGTGTAGGTGCTAAATGTGATAAAAGCAGAGAATTCTTGTTTTCATAAAGCTAAGGAAGAAGTTGTTGTATAGAAAATATATTTGATATAAAAGAAAGACTTTAATGAGTTTTGTACGCAACACAACAATTTATTCTGCAAAATACTTGTTTATACCGTGCCTTCAATTAAATTCGCAGCCTATGATTCTAATATAAATTTGGTAACACTGCAAAAAATTAATGCAACGTATCAACTGTTATAGAGCAGTAAAATAAACAAATATTCTTCTACCTAAAATAAAAAATTTTAATGTTGAAGTGAAAACACAAAGTTATAAGGTAAACAATCGTTTGCTACTTGTTAAATATTTAGAAGAGTGCTAATAGAGTGCTGGACTGTACCGAAGGCGCGTGTTAGATCGTGGCAGTTCAATTCTACAGTCACCTTCGTCCAGTGCATCCAGTAGACAATTCAATATGTCGACTATACCATTACATATAGGTTTATTCCTTTTATACCCATGTTGAATCGGAGAGCAAACTATTTTCTTTCAAAATAGCACAGCAGGCAGCAGAAATACAACAGTTGTCCAGTGTTATTTCCTTAATTTATACAAATTCATATCAGTAGTCGCACATTTTAATACAATAATTGGAGAACAGGTGAACATCAAATACAATTCGTATTTTCGAATGTACGAATCGTGTACATACGTAAGTGCGGCGGCTTACTTAGGCATTCTCAACGCAGAACGGTGTTTAGAGTCGGGTTGAACACGGAAATTTCATTTCGCCTTTAATAGGTGGCCGTTTTTCCCTCCCTCAGCGCCTTTCTTTTTCCTTTACATTCGCTTCTGTGCCGGACAGCCGGATGAGAGGCCATTAGACCGCTCGCAATCCCTCGCATGCAAGAGCGAAGGTGCGTATAGGGTTCCGCCTCCGTTCCCTTCGCAGCATCGAAGTGCGGGAAAGCGGCGAAAAACTCTCAATTGGCGAACGACGCCAAGAAGGACTAAACGGAACTGCCACTGGGATTTATATTGGCTTTCGACACGTTGGATATTAATTTTGCATCAGCGGGTGGGAGGCAACACAATTCGGCAGTTTCACCTGCATAATTCATGCGAATAATATAGTGCGTCTCATTCGATTTTCCATCGCGGCAAAAAATATGAATTGCTCCGTCATAAATCTACAATTCTGGTGCAGAAAATGATTTATTTAAAGATTTTCCAATATATACGTCGGCCCGTAAATTTCTATAGGTGTGAAAATAGGAGGGATATTCGAAGTTGATACGAATTGTAAAGTTTCTGCATTTGATAATTGTTGTTAAAATTTCAACGTCTTCTTATCTTTATTGAAGAGTACAAAAAACAAAAGCAAATATATTGTAATAATATTTATTGTGTACATCTAGTAGGAAGTGAAGCAGTGTTGGTGACCTCTTCTTCTTCCAATTTCCTCTAGAACAATTTTTCTTTATCTTGCACATGTAGGCAAGAAGTATGTTGTTAAACGAAAGAAATTCAGTAAGCTTTTAGCGCGAGAAACTGAAATCACCAATGGAAGGTTGATTTCTTGATTATAAAATTATGTTACTCTCATGCTCTCATTAAATTAGAACCGTTTTCATGGCTGCCATTCTAGTTTACCGAGCCGTGCCTGGAAATTTTGATATCAACATCATAGAATCGAAAGGTATTTTCGACGGATTTCAAAATCGTCAAATGTTATTTGATATAACTTAAACTATGGATATAAATTGAATAACAACAGAGATAAAAAAGGGAAAAGTTTACGATAATAATTCCCAAATTTATGGATAAAATGTAAAAGTTTCAAGTTAATCTGAAACTATTACAGCAAAACTTGTGAAAACGTCACAAAATGAACCTATTTTGAGCTTCTAACACTAACATTATTGCCTACGCAACAATATTAGAAGAAATATCTGAATTTGAATCGGATGCAGCTTTGAATCAAAACTTTGAAGAATAAACAAGTTCACCAATTTCCTGAATACCTTCAATGTGCATGAACAAAATTTACTATTTGGTTAAATAAACAAGAAATGTCAAATATCAAATTATAACACATATAAAAACTTAAATAAATTCGTGAACATTTCAATGTAGGTGTGGATTAGGGATTGTGTTGGGTCAATGTTTTAGAATCCAAACTTTTCTTGAAAGCAATATAATTTCAAATCAAAATAAAATGCTGTACCTCTTGAATATTAGAAATTGTTTAATTTTTCACTCGATTTCTACTCGTTTTCTTTCAGCAAAAGGAATAAATAGACTCCACACATAAAGTTTACTAGTTCACTTTACATCCACATTAAATCCTAATTAACTAATTTCTGAAGTGTTGTTCCAATTGGTTTAGTGCATATATGTTCTTTGAACTTGGTCGGACAAACGAGACGAGCAGTAAACAGAAGGTTGAAGGAACACACAGCACATTAAAGAAGTAAATGTAGGAGAAACCTTAAATGAAACTCCTCCTGAGCTTACTGCCGATAATTGGGGAGAGGCAACTTCTGATCCATCAATCTCGTATGAAAACTATGTCAGCCTGGATTGTGTGTGGCGAGATAATTAACGCAGATATCATTGGTCAAGTGGATATATATATATATATATATAGACTCAAAGGCTGAATTAAAAGATGCAAATAAAAATATCTTAACCAAAGAAATAGTAGAGGAAGTAGCTCCCTCATGGTATTGATGGAATAATTCACGGCAAACGCAACAAAAGGAGAAAAAAAATACACTACGCATGGCCATGTTTCTGCCTACCCTGCGTCATCAGCGTGGTTTCGAGAGTAATTTTTTATCTCTACCTTCTATCGCTGTTCCCTCACAGCTAATACCACAACTTTCAAAACGACAAACTAGACGCCCTCCAGTGCCAAGAAACGCATGCCTGCCGTTTAGGATAAATATCTTTTTTAACAAATTGTGGATTGTTAACACACTAAAAATGTGTAATTAAAAAGATAGTACGTAATGGATAGTTTGCGTATTAAATTTTTGATCGCGGAGTTATTTATTTTCTCTTTTTGAATGACGTAATTCGAATTTTTGGATAATTCGATAATTCTCTGATCCCTTCAACTTCGAATTATCCAAGTTTGATTATATAAGTAGCGTTTTAGCAGAAAAGAAAGTGGAATTAATCAACTCAGCCTAGGATAGTCACTGCAGGACTGGAAAGTAAAAAGATAGAGGTGAAAAGAATGTAATTAAAAAAAATATAGGTGGATAAAAATGCAATAAAAGGAGTGAAGAGAGAACAGTACAAAAATCAAACGGATAAGGGTTTAAAACAGCTGGAAGATCAAATAGAAACGTGAACATTGGAAGAGAGATGGGATACCTTTAAAGACATATTAGAAAATAGAGCAAAACAAATACTTGGAATTAAAAACTGTCATTTAAGAGAATAAGATGTAGCATGGAAATGTGAAAACGGAAGAAGCACGCATGAAAAAAAAATATTCAAGCAGGAACAGAAGAAGGCAAAGAAGAATATGATAGATGCAGGAAAATGGTGAAAAATACTGCCAGAGACCGGAGATGCAAAAAGAAAGACATGGGAAGGGTTTGGAAAAGAACTACACGCAAAGTATGAAACAAATAATAGAATTTTTTTGACAAAAATGCGATTCATGAAGTGAGGAAAGAGAAACGAAAACATTTTATATATAAATATTTAATTGAGGATATTTAATATTTTTGTCGGGGTATGATGTCGTCTATGAAAAGAATGATAAATAGGCAGGATATTCCATTTAAAGTAACATTAACAGTAACATATTGTTCATATTTCGGTGCAACAACTTCTTCACATTCGGTTAACTGGTCACACCCTATGAATTTTACAGAAAATTCGATATTTTAATGCAAGAATTTATTTTTTATATTCCGAAGCATCTATATCACAGGCCAACTAGTATGCCGCAAAATATGTGATGCGTAGGCGGCCATTGTAAAACATTTAAGCGTCGGTAATTTATACGCTATGTGCCTTCTTGTATCCAAGCGTATGTAGAAAAAGTTACCATCAGGTCAAAAAAAGAAAGAGGCGATGGAAAACGAAAACCGCAGGACCAAACAATAAGCGCTTTAGGCAATAAATTAAGGGAAATTTGAATATAGATAAAAAATTGGGTAAACTGAGAATGGCGTTGGCATCCACGTCTTCGCCAGCAGTATCTCCGGATTTCTCCGGGAAGCACGGCTTCGGTTTCTGTTGCGGTGAAATGCTTCCGCCCGTTCGTTCAATTCCCGATATATCAAATTTCGACAATAGGGTTAGTTTCCCGGTTCAGTAAATCCTGAAAAATACGCTAAGGAATGGAATTGACAATTTGCCCAATAACCGTCTGTTAGGACGTTACTATCTGCATACTCGCCGCCCTTACAAGTCTATTTTCGCCTGTCGCTCGCGGCAATCCCATCCGATACGTTCGTTTCCCAGTTTCTTTTTTATTCTTTCAGTCTTCTTGTGCGCACTATACTACGTCTACTACTCGAATTATTGCATTTCCATTATAGTTAGTCGCGGTAGATGCTTAAGTACTTACGTGTTATTATTCCTCCGTAACGTTCTCTCCTTTCGAAGGCGTAGAAGTATGGCAAATTGAAATTTGAGAATTGACAAGATTAGATAGTCTGAATAGGTACTCTACTTTAATGAACATGCACTCTAAGTACGTAATCAAACCGCTCTTGAATGTATTCGAACGACCAGATTTGTTATTTTCAAACGGCAAGCGAACGTAATTTACTCCATGCATGTCCCAGTAAATAGCAGTACAGATGGAACGCTGAATAGTGATGTAATAGAAAAATTAGTTCATTACCGGAATTCGCGCGTACGGAAGCTATAGAATGTATTGGATGAATTTCACACAATCTTTTAATTTTTGAGTCTTCTTCACTTCGGCACGAATAATTACAACAAAGACTGGGTAATAAAGTGTCGACCCACTCTGTATCACACAAGTTATTTGATTAATTTGGAATAATTGCTTCGGGAATGGATGAGAAAAAGAGTAAACAGTGAAATTCAAGAACGACCAAATATTTTCATATTATTCATACATAACAAAGATGTCTTGTCGTGAAAACTGTAATAATAGAGGATCTAACCGAGAGCTCTATGATATGCCCTAAGTTGCAACAAAAAACAGGAATTCATAATTACTATTTATAACTACAATTTGATGAATAAGACTTGAACCACGAAATGTCTACGTCTATCTGCCCCAACAAGTTTCTCAAGAAGAATAGAACCATTCAACTTGTCAAAAACCCTTGCGACATCGGTATACGCATCACCCACCAGAGTGCAGTAATTATCCTTTTGAAATTCAAAGTTACTCGGCATGCCTTTTGTCGGTATAATTTATTGTTTGATCCTAACTTGCTACTTTACTCGTAGTATTCGCTAGTACTAATTGAAAATTGAACAAAATTATATCTAACCAGTTTCCTTTTCCTTCAAAAGCTTTTCATAAAATTACTTATAATTATGTTTAGTGGTTTTATACAGTGTGTCCACAGATTTAGTGCAAACTTATACAACAGTGAGCGTTGATACATTTTTTAAACCATTTTATGTTTTAGTTTTTTTATGCATATTTTTAGATATAAAATAATTTAATAATATTCTGGTTAACTCAAATAAATTCTTTATTATAAATATAAGATTTTATGAAATATTTTCTATTATATACAATTTCGAATGTGATAAAAAAACAACAAGTAATTTATTCAACTTAACCTCCACCTACTTCCACACACTTTTCGAATGGGTGAAAACGACCGATCCATCTTTCAGAAAAGTGGTCGTCAAGCCAATTTCTAATTAAATTAGTTGAAAACGAAGGGTATCCATTCTGCTGAAAGTAGACTGCATCTCTGTTAATATCCTCCAACGATGGTAAAACAAAATTTTGTAACATATCAAATAATTACGTTGATCTAAATTGTTTTCGAAAAAAAAGGGGCCAATAATTTTATTGAATAAAATTCCACACCACATATTTACTTTCTTATAACGCTGGTTTTTCCGATTAATACGAAAATTTGGATTCTCTTCTGCCCAATACCTGCAGTTTTGAGATGACACATAACTATTAGCGGTAAAGGTAGCTTCATCCGAAAACAAAATTTTATGATGATCCAACCCAAGTACTAAATTCTAATCTAAACGCATCGTCCCGGGGTCCAGAGTATGAATAAATTTGGGTTTGAATGGGTGAATCTTGTTTTTCTTAAAGACTTTTTGCAGTAAGCTCTTGCTAACACCCAACTCCGCCGCTCTCTTTGGTAGTGATATTTTTTGGATCTTCTAATACAAATCCCATAACTAGAACAGTTAATGCATCAACTTCATTGTATTGTTTCTTTGTTTTCTTCTTTCTAACAACAGAGCCAGTTTTATCAAATTTCTTAACAAGCTTTTTCAAAGAATTAATAGCGATATTAATGTCGGGGAATTTAACGTTAAATTTGTTGATTGCTGTTTCATATGAAATATCACCAATTCCATTAACTCTTGATCAAATAAATTCGTTGTTGCAATGTTAGCATAACAGTGATCTTCGTGATTGCAAATGTCGTGCCACTTAAATTTGAAACATTCAAATAATTAAATGTCAACAGGATTTCAAGGCAATACGATTATCAACAATAATTTGAACTTAGTTAAATTTTTGAAAGTAAGTTGCAACATTTGTATGCATGCAGAAGGTATTCGGTGCATTTTAATATGATTTCTACTGGTTTTAGGGCAAGCAAAAACTTTCGTAAAAAAGAACCTTTTTCCATAAAATATAGAATAAAAAAGTGTTTCCCCTTGTGCACCAAATCCGTGGACACAGTGTATATAGCAAATATAAATAGCAAACATATAAAATAACAAATTATATAATAATGATGGTGTTCATCTCCTTGGGCGCAAATCATCTTCCCCACAAATAAAAATTGTAAGAATTCTCGGGAACCTGATTTGTATCTGACCGACAGAAGCATACAGTACTTAGGTAAAACGTTGTACAACAAGCTAACTGATTGCCTAAAAAGCGCAGCATCATTCAAAAAGAATGTAAATAACCTGGTTTCTTAGTTTAATGGAAGTGGTGGACTTTAATTTATATTAGATTTTATTTTTATTTACTTTGTTATTATACCTTTCTTTGACCAATTCCGTTATCCATATGGATACTTGGAATAAATAAATATGATTACGAGACGCGTTTCCCCGTCGACGGCTCATCAGAGTATCTTTGTGAAAGGTGGTTGCTGCAATTTAAATTGTCATATATATACGAAGATAGTGGCTAGAACTGAGAGTATCTAATTAAAGATCACTGAAAATTTCGAAATTAATTACCATATCAACCTTTACAGACGTGAACAATGAGCAAAGTCTCTTTATTGTGGGAGAGTAGCCAACTAATTTCAACATTTTCAGTGATTAGAGTACCTTTAATTAGATACTCTCATCCATACAAGTAATAAATGTATATGTTTAACATCCTTATGGGAATTACAAAATTAATTTAATATTTTAAATTAATCTTTGTTTTACTTGTTCTTTGAAGAGTTTTTTTTTCATTTCATTCATTTGATAGAGTTCAAATTAACACCCAGATGTTCCTAATACGTCTCTTTGACATTAGCAAAGACGGTGCCACACCGTCTCTTTGATAACAGCAAGGCGGTGCCCTACATCATTAATCTATCTATCGGGTAATATCTGGATGAATTATTTCCTAAACGCTGAATAGGTAGATATGGTACTGTCGAATGGCCGACGCCATCACTACTTTAATGAATTATTAATTTTGGAAGATTAAGGCCCCATAGTATAGAAACAGCTTACCTTAGGCCCTATTGGTTACTGAAATAGGGGTGTAGGATGAGTTCTTTTTTTTGTTAAGAGATCATCCATATTGAAATACATAATTCTCACTTTAGAAAAATTTTTGATGAGTTTAATCAAATTAAGATAAGAAAAGAATCAATATTTAAAATTTACACCAACACTTGCGGCAAAATATTGCAGTAAATCGTAGACTAATAAAAAGAAATTCTTTGACCGCGTTTGATTCATCATTGATTTTAAAGAAATTTTACGTTCCTAGAGACGTAAAGTAATAATACATAAATATTAGCAATAGTAAGAATAGAAGTTAACAACTGTAACAGCTGTGTAGATATGTAAGCAAGTGGCAAATATTTTCGTATAAAAATAATAATAAAATGAGAAAAAGCAGAAGGGACGTGCTCGACCGTCCGCACATCATTAAGCCGTGCTGCGTCTAGTAAAACCATTTCAGAATCTAGACTACAACAATAACAATATTTTCTTTTTTAATTTTTCTTAGCTTTTACAATTTTAGGAACATCATTAAAGTATTTAATGTGGATATCAGTTTCGTCCGTTCTCTAAACATTCCCAGCGTATTTGCTGAAAATATTCGGTTTGCCACGAGGTCCAGTCGGAAGAAATTCGAATTATCCTGAAGTACTTACTGTCCTTAAGTTTTTTTTTTGTGAACAAATCAATCCGAATCAGCCGCGAGGATCCACCCCCACTCGCGAGATGGAAGACTCATCGCCGATCGACAGATGTTCTAGAATCTTCTTCCTTTATCAGCATTTTTAAGCTGCATTCAGCTTTGCTAGATAACGAACTCTCCATTAGACCATGAATATTTACGTTACACTTTCGCTCTTCCCGGCCCCTAATCTCTTCAATTATATCCTCAAACAGGCTATCACCAACGGATAAAGTAACTCTGGGAGCATTTAGTTGCTTAAGCTGCAAAACTTTGTTTCTCAAAGCGGTAGTACCAGGTTTCAAATCCATAAGATCATATCAAAGAGATGTGCAACTGCTGTAGTTCTAAATCATTCCACTTTTGGTTGATAAATACGCACTTCACAAGCAGCAAGTTCAAAATATTGGCGACTTACACAACAGCACAAAATACTCATCAGTTCTTTAGCGACAATATTACAGCATCAGCATGTTACAGTAGGTGTTGGTGCCATATTCAACTAATAATTGGATAATTAACTATAACATGAAGTCGATAACAGGGACTCAAAACCAAAATACGAGGCCTTTCGAATTAACTTAAAGACAAGTAAAAAAGACCACGATTAGGTAATTTATGACAAAACAAAGGTGAAGGAAAAAATACAATGTATCTAATATTGTTACAAAACTGCCGACAGAAGAAGAAATAAATATTTCTAGACACGAAGAGCAAGTAACATAACGCAAAATGTTGTACAAATAGCGAATTAGAAAAAATTCACCGATTTATAAGTTAAAAGTAACGAATAAGGCACCACATAAAGCAATTAAACTACATTCAACAACTATAAATACCAATAATTATTAATAATATTGATAGCAAGGACTGTAGCGTAGTATGGTAAACAACACATAAGTATCGGCAACCTCCGTCCAATATTTCTCACAAAAGTAAAGAAAAAAAACGGAGAGCAACTTTTAAAATTGTACGCATGAGATACACTTTGAAGATCAATCGATGATGACAAAAAATCGTCAAAATACTGTTTCTCCGGATAGCACAAAAAATATAACGTGACACTCTGACTGTAGGTGCTTTCGTGGTCTAGGATGTATTGTAAACCTACCCTAAACTTTCCTCCTGCCAGCTATATAAGTCAATCATTACTGCCTTGAATCAAGGGACGTAAATGCGAATTACCTTAGTTGCCATTGACAGCGGGATGTAATTAAATCTTACACCCCGAAGGACGCAAAGTAATAGGTGTCAATGTATAACAGAGATTGATAACACATATTTGCGTAAAATGCCTCTTTCTGTAATTTTGGGCTGGTAGAAGGTAAAATATAATATGGCAGTAGGGCATTTACGCACCTTGTGACAGAAATTATCATTTGTTGTGGATGAAATTCGGGTCTCGAGCTTAACCACTTACACCTCACGAATATAAAAAAAAAGGTAAAGAACTAGTTTCTAATTTTAGAGAAGGAAGCAATATTAGATCGAAAGATGCAGTAACATATATGCAAGTTGTTAGATTTGCAAAACTATTTTATAGCGAATTGAAAAAAATCGCATGAAACGCAAACATCCCGTGATTCCTTTGATATCAATTCCAAAAGCTTCGGAAAAGCTAACATTTTTAATTCAAAGTATAAAAAACAGCCTGTACGGTTCATTCATGGTTTGATAAAGGTGATCCTTTGTTATGCACGTAACTGCGTTCACCTTTGGCGATACATGTATTACAATACATTTCATTCGCTGGTTTTAGTGGTACATCCTTGCCTTTAATGGAAATTTTGCTCATTGACCTGTTTGTGTAGGTTTATCAAAGAGAACAGCAAGCACCGCATTATTTACCATTGTGACGCAAACAGTTTCACAGAAATTTAAGTTCCGCTGAAATTACTTGAGCTGCGTTCTTTTTTGTTTCATTTCTATTTACTGCTTTCTACATGGTCGGCATTACTATTTCATTCTCTCACAAATTCGGGTAATATCGCTAACTGGCGTGTGACTTTACAAACCATTTGATTCTATCGCGGCTCTATACGTTAAGCTTTATAGCATTCGGCGGATATGCGCCATTTATTCACTGGCACGATCATTTTTTAATTATATACTTCCTAAGCACGCCATTACTACACGCAATTACGAAAATATGCAAAGAATGTATTATTTACGTCACATTGCAACATTATTTATGGTGAAATACAAATATAAAGCGCAACTTTCGTACGGAATAAGGTTGATTTTTTCGAGGAGAAAGGATCGATGTTTACTTGCTTTATGATGGTATACTAAAACTTAATGTTAGAGCAATTTTAGTTAACAAGCAGTTTAGTGGCAAATAACACCCTACCGTGATCATGAATTTTATGGCTATAAAGTACTAGTAAAACATGCAATAGTGTAGGAATCTGTTTTTCATTGTTGATGAAATTTAAATGTTATGAAAAAAGCGTTTTTCGTTGAAAATTTTGTAACTGCAAGTGTTAAAAGTAGCATTTGGTTGCAAGCAAACGGCGTTTCGAGCTATTTTGGCTCTCATCAATGCGCGGTTTCAAACACTCAACTAAAGCAAACCCAAGTCTATGAACCTCTTTACCCCTAACAGAACGACCACTGTCTCACTGCTACGCGCTTGTTTTTTAAACATTTTCAATGGATTCTTTCATCTTCAATCATACACCAGAGTCAATGTTCCTCTTCAAATACATTTCTGACCATTTTGACCCAGATTCTCGAGGGCGTCGCACTAATAAGTGGGTTGATCCCATAGCTCTATTCCGCGTTACTTCTTACGCACCATGGTGCGTTGTCTACAGCTCGTAATTTACGATTTTGCAATCCCTCTGACATCCTACGTTGGTGGTTGGGAACTGAGCACCAAGCCAGTGCCCCGTAAGGGATCAATGGACTGATCATCGAAAAATATAAAAGGAGTTTGTTTCACATGCTCATTTTGTTGTGGTCCAATGAGAACCTTGCTTTAGCGACCTTCCTTCTCATCTCATTGACGTGCTGCGCCCAAGTCATCCACTTATCCAAAATTACGCCTTAATTAAGATATTTTACCTTCTTTACCTACACATGTGCCATCTACCGAGGTAATTAATAGTGCGTTGTGAACATCTGTTAGCTTCGCATTTATTCCGATTAATTGCAACTTTCCAAGTCTTCGTTTTTTTTTTATGAACTGCGGCCTGGCGGTATTTTGCTCTCATTAGTCTGCGGTACCAAACGGGTTGACCTTGGTGGGTGGGTCTATTTTACTCCCGTTACCCCAACGGATGCCAAAACGAAAGTCAAGAGAAATCTATTGTCGCAATAAAAGTCGGTTTGAACGCTCTCATTTGCCAAAACCAACAGGGCGTTTCCTGCGTAAACGATCTCGACTGCACGCTTGAAAACATTCTACGCATCCAAATACGTGAAGGTTAACTTAAAATTATATTTAATGTAGCGATGGTGGGTGATGATGTAAACAGGAAAACGCAGACAGCGACTCGATTAGACTTATTTAGTTCTACCACACATGCAGTCACGAAAGAGTTTATCTACGTATATATATCGAATACTAGTTGTCCAAACAATATTTCTCACAAATTTCTATCATGTTCTTTCAGGCATGAGTTGTTTTATCCGCAGTCCCCAAATTGTAGCATGCCATAGAAAAGTTTCTTAGAATCCGTGGGTTTAGAATTTCCAGTGAATTTCCTCAAAACAAGTATTTTTTACAATGCGGCTTTATTTACGCCGGGTTAATTATTTATTACATCACCAAAGTTATAACTTCCAAGCAGATTATACTGAATAATGAATTCTTAATGAAGACGTATGAGGGTATAAATTTGTAATTAGCTACGATTTGCCTACGTTTCCATAATTTATGGGCGAGGAAATATGAATGGCAAACTAGAAACTTGAGGATTCCGTTCATATTCCAATTTCATCGCCTTAAAATGAAGCGAACATCAATAAATTAAAAGAAAGGGGAGTTGGTTAAAATTCTTGAATGTTCTTGAAAGATTTCCGTTAAGAATAATACTTTACTCTCGATAATTTTCCTTTTTCAAGTTCTGGTCGAGATTTGCACGAATTTCACCAGCATACAAAATTCTTTCTGTTATAATTTATGTAGGGAATGAAATGAGCGCACGTAGGCTGAAATTGGATAGCGAGGAAGCAACTAAACATGTTCATTATAACGCGCCCGCATATAATTCATGATTATTAACGGTGGAGACAGATGTAGCCATAATATTAATATTAATTACAATAGCCGTTGGGCATTGCAAAATTGCATTAGTCCTGTGGCTGCTACGTATTTTCCACATACATATGTGCTGCATGTCCGCTACAGAAAACCTCTTTAAAAGTTATATGCATTCGTTCTACGCGAGAAAAAAAATTGCAATTTTCCGCTTACGGTCTTACATATTCTTTTTACGACAATATTATCTTGTATATGTGTACTGTTTTTCTTTTATCATCGTAGGTTTTAATTCGGCGATGTAAAAGAATATAAAACAAGCGTTATCATCAGTTCACTTACCCTGTAAGTCAACCTACTTCAGAACTGGGTATTCTAGATCTGGCCCTATTCAAGAATGTTGCTTGCAGGGTGTCTGTCGAGAGTGACTCCGAGGCCACTATCGGGGAGCTTCAATCGCTTGTTAAGCAACTATCGAATAATAAAGCTCCAGGTTATGTGCTCTCAAAGTACTTTCTCCTATGACGCTTGGCTCCTTGTTGTTGATTTGCAACGCGCTCTTTAAGTGCAATCACTGGAAACATGCGATCGTGGTAACTTTCATTGAGCCAGCCAAAAACCCTTTCTTTCGACCAGTTACCAGATAAATTATTATTTTCGAAAAAAAAAGTATCTTTTAGGTATTAACATTTCATACAGTAAAGCCTTATTTATTATAGTGAAGATTTTGAAGGTACGCAAAATGAAAATATCATAATCATCATCCTACTTCTGCTATCCACCTTTATAAGCCTTGTAGATCGAAAAGGCCTGCTTACAAATTTGAAGATAAACATGGAGAACTTACATCATGATAAACTTTTGTAGAACTTACTTTACTTTACTGATGTAATGTCAAACATCTGCTTCTTTTCTAAATTGAAAGTCAAAAGTAATTTCTTAATAATTTACAGCAAATGGGAGGATCATCAAGGATTTTATTGAGTTAATTTGTGAGTTAAATTGCGAAGAGGAAGGCGCTTAAAATTAGCATGTAGCTATCCTACTGCAGAAAATAAGCCTTAACGCCTGAATCAAAAAAGTGCTAGTAATGACTAATTAAAAAAATAAGAGAAAATCAAACATTAACTTATTTTAGCTCATCGAAAACCATTAGTGTGAAGATGCTCGGACCCGTAAAAATTCAATACCGATGAGTGGATTGAAATTATATTTGGGGAAGTGCCCAGGTATCAGAGCTTAGAAATCCACGTCCGAATACTTACTTGCATTTTTCTCGATGAAAGAACAGATCACATGGTAATTTCAGGAAAACTGACCGCTCAATAATCTCATTCCAGATGGTTACATTACAGCGGCCGCTCATGAAATAGGTTTAATTTTTGTGTTAATGCTAGATAACCTTAGCCTTCACTAAGTTCCGATATAAACCCAATTGACCATCTTTGGGACCAACAGCTAATAAATGTCCTAATCGAAGAATGGCAGAATATATTCTAAGAACACACTCGTAGGCTCGTGCGAAGCATGTCTCGGAGGTACTAAGCTAATGGAAGATTAGTAACCTACATTTCTTCAGAAGATCTTTACGGTATACAAGCAAGATATTTGTAATATTCACATTATTTCTTATACATTCTTTGAATTGTTATTGTTATCTCAGAAATTATAGGAAAAATGTATTTTCATATTTATTCGAACAAAATGTGATTCTTTGGGATAAGTTTGATAAGATTTGAAAAAATAAATTATCACCAATACCATCCAATGTAACAGTAATGGTATGTAGCAGTATTTTTTATGTCGCAATAGCCGTACCATCCATGGAATGTAAACATCGAAAATTGATACGAGAAATTGTTGGACATGTAATGCCTTTATGTGTAGTTATGTGTATAGTTTCAAAGCTATTATCATCTATGTCCTGCAAATTAAGGAAAATTTATGTCGAAAAGTTTACACATAGGAATTACATCTCCGCTACTAATGTACACTCGATTAGTGTAATAAATTTATCTTGTGCAATCTGATGCACACGCATGAGTAAAAATAAAAGTAGCTTTAAAATATTTATTATCTCTTTTGGTTCCTACTATTCCTGAAGCAATTCCTGTAATGTTGAATGTAATTAACAAATGCTAAATTGGTCTGCAAACTGAATACACAGGATGTATTACAGAAAACAAGATTACTCACTCCAAATCAGCTAAATTATTAAATATTCTTAGATATAAAATTATATTAAAACAGGATAATGAAAGATAATAAGAATATATGGTATTACTACTCCGATAACTAACTATGACGTATGTATAAACATTGATACCGGTCAGCTTCATACAATTGCGCCACTACACACAAAAATGTACTTTCTTAAAACAAAAATATCTTTCTTAGATTAAGTAAAACCACAATTCCCTGATTACCAAATAAAACATGAGTCTTTTTAGTTGTAAAAAATAATTTCTGGTCGAAATATTCGTTGAAAGTAATTAAAAGAAAAAAGGTAGCAAAGTAAAGAGAGGCAATTTGTTATAATAAGAAAATGTTTACTTGAGGTACTATATTTCCCTTTCCAAAAAATAGATGCTTTGTATTTGAAATACTTCGCACAAGAAATAATTTCTCAACTAAAGTACACTGCCGTTCAGAGAAGTTCGGTCGGTTATTAAAAAAACATGAAAAGGTTACAGAAACAAACGAAACTAAAAACGAAATGCAATTTTATTGTATGTACAGGTAAAAAAGACAAAAATAAATAAATAAAAAGTTATTCTGGCCTAATATAACATACTGAACATTATTTTTTCTTTTCATGGAAAAAACTTCCTTTGCTGTTAATCACCGCTCGAACTATTCTAGGCATTCTTTCGATAAGTTTTGTTAAAACGGATTGTGGAATATTAATCCATTCTTGTTGCAGAATATTCCGTAAATGTTCTTGTGAAGTTGGGCATATTATTCGGATCCTCCTGTCCAGTTCATCCCACAACAACTCCATCAGGTTCAAATCTGGGCTTTGTGGGGGCCATGTCATTTCTTGCAGGGTGTGCTGTTCTTCTTGCTCCTTTAGATAGTTCTTACACACTAACGCAGTGTGTTTTGGGTCGTTGTCATGCATGAATGTAAAGTTACGGCCTATTATACGCCATCCTGATGGCACTGCATGATTCTGGAGTATTGCAAAATAATTTTCCTTCCACATTACACCCTGCACTCTGCATAAATCTCCCGTCCCAGCAAAGGAGAAACATCCCCACACTAACACAGAACTACGCCCTTGCTTCACTGTTGGCACAATGCAGTCCGGGATCACTTTTCGGTTTTAGATCTTCGGACATAAACTCGTCGATTTTGGCAAAAAACCTGAAACTTTGACTCGTCACTCCAAAGCACGTGTTTCCAATCATCTAGCGACCAATCTAGATGAGAACGGGCCCACTGTAGCCGTTTTGCTCTGTTGCCCCGACGTAATAATGGTTTTCGAATGGCAATGCGTCCATGAAGGTCCGCTTGTTGAAGTCGACGTTTTACCGTACTCGCCGAAACTTGTTCTTCACGGCCGCGATTGACTTCGGCTGCTATTTGTGGCGCTGTTAATTTTCTGTTGCGTTTGCTTAATAATACAATTCTCAAATCTTCAGTTTTTGTTGTTTTTCTAGATGCTCCAGGACGAACACGATTTTCTATAGTTCCAGTTGTCCGATATCGCTTTATGATGTCATTTACTGTTGAACTTCTCATATTTATTTTTTCAGCAATTTGTCGCCCCGAATATCCTTCTTCAAACAGCGTAATAATGCGTGAACGTTTTTCTACACTGGTAGGCTTGCCACGTGCCATTTTGAAGTAAATTTTCTTAAAACTTTCGCGCAAAAACGACAGATGCACACCAACACACGTTTAACAGTAAAATGAAGCAAATTTATATCTTTACGCCTGTGATAAATAAACAAGAGTGATACTGCGATATATTCCCTAAATGTATTGTTCGTTAATAATCCCCAAACGACCCGTTTCAAAAGATCGGTGCTTCCGAGAAATTCTTGAAATGATAATAAAAGGGACTTTATTGTGGTTGTCGCAATATTTCTACTTTACATAATAATTTACGGCTTTAATCCCTTAGAAAAGAGTGTATGCTTAATATTTTTCTAATTTTATGTATTAATAATTGTATACAGTGTGATATAATAGATTTTTATTGTATAACCGGACTTCACTGAACGGCAGTGTACATATGTAATTGTCTATAGTAAATAAGCACCTCAATAATAATTAAGCTTCTATCTATCTATCTTTTAAAACTCAATTATATAAATGCCACAAACACTTACATGTTTGATATTACATAACTAAGGCGATTGAGTTTATTATTGAATATTTATTTATAAAAATATTAGATATATTCTACAGAAGCCCTGAAGCCACACCGTACGAAATTACATTTTTAGGGCAATTCAGCCATCATGTTGATATTTCACTGTTCATACGCACAGATGTATAAATAGGAGTACCAGCTGATTTCTTAATTACACTTAGCAAAATTTAGCGCTATTACGTGAGCCACGTCACATCCTGACACTAGACGCCTGGAGAAAATATCATCTTGCATACATACCCACATCAGCAATAACCAGCAACAAGAAAGGGTAACTAATAACAAGAATTGAAAATCTTGCTAGGATGAAAATCAATTTGCCCTAAAGAAATTAGAAAGGCTTCAAGCGAATAATTTGCTGCGCAAGAAAGTACCTCTACTTGTACAGAATGTTTTCTTAATTTAAGTAAATATTTTCTATAAGTTTAATGTTTTAAAGAATTTGGGTTTCCGGGTTGAAACCGCGTCGTAATTGTACGAAGAAATTTCTTCGTACAGCAGTGACGCAATATGCAGCAGTCCAGAAGAAGCTCCGTACAATTGAGAGCGAAACGTCGATATTCTCATGCAATTACGACGTGGTTTCAACCCTCAAACCCAAATTCTTTAAAAGAAAACAACGACCGCGGAAGTCTGCAACAATATATATAAGTTTAATGTCTTTAGTATTCTGGGTAAAGTTAATATAAACGCTTTTGTTGATTTTTATCTTGAATATCCTTCCAATGCGGGGCTTTCTGCTTTTCTTCACAAATTTATATTAAAAATAAATCACTGAAGAAGAAGTAATTACAATACATTTTAAGCCGCACAAGGAATACCATTCCCCGCAATCTTAAGCAATAATTTTATTGTATAATGTAACCTTCGGTCTCTAAAGATGTATAAATTATATAAAATGAACTGACTTTGTCGAAAACTTCCGCTCCTTCTGCTAAAATATTCGATAACTTTTCCGACATTGATCGAATAAATTTATGTCCGCGGAAAATTAACATTAACATACATCAACATATCGTCTACATAAATGTACGTGAATTTTATTCTAGATTAAGCAGCGCTTTCCACTGTGACATTTTACGTCAACTACAATGTAGAATAAATGTGTACGCAAGGTATGCACCAGTACTCTCAATTGAGACGTAGATTAAAGAACTTGCTGCTTTTCTATTTAAATAATGTTGGGATTTTATTCAAAATCCCGAGCGATAACCAAAACCTGCATTATATTACTGTAGTCGCATTCAGCGGACGGAACATCGAATGAAACGTCGCGATAACTCCACTGCTTTATGAAGCGGACGGCCATGTTTTGGTAGCGCTTGTATTTTTCGCTAATAACCTGGAATATGTTAAGCAGTATTGTAGTGACATGAATCGTAACATCTAGCAGACAAAGCAATACGCTCAATTCCGCTCAACTGCGATCGATGTAGCGACGACTTCTGATGGAGGAGCAGATTCGTCTGATTCTAACGTATGTGACCATTGCTTTCGCCGCTACATCTGCATCAATCAAAGAGCTCCATTGCAGACTGGACACATAATGTTAGAATTCCTTGAGTAGATCTATTCTTCTAGAAAATTCCAAAAGTTTTGTAAACAAAAACTTTTCAAGATCTTTAATCTTAGAAACACACCGCCGAACAATTTACTGACGACAGGAAACTGATAAGATATGCGCCACTTCATGTTCTCCACTTCGTCCATACTCGCCAATCTCACACACTTGGACAAACCCCATTCTGCGCTATGGTGTATTTGATTGAATGCACTATATGCTTTATAAAAAGATCCTCTGACAGATTTTAGAAAAACATATAGAGTGTTTCTGTTAAAAAAGATGAAATAGTGTGAATCAACCCTGCAGACGCTAGTTGATATTAAATATTTTTCAATGTATTACCGAAAACTGCGCGAAATACTTAATCAAATCACCCCTCTAGCGTATAGGCGTCTAAGATATTGACCAAAATATCTCAAAAACTAAGATTAATGGTTATAGGGAATGCTGGAGAAAATTGACATAAATTGAAAAGGAGCATCCAAAGACGTAATAGTATGTAACCATTATATATAGTATAATAGTATGTAACATTTAACCAACCAAACTTATATTGTTTGCAGCGGAAACTCGGCATACTTACAAGTAGCAGAATTTTATGTTGTGCAGAATGCGTGCAGAATAAGTAACGAATTATCTTTTGCACACGCGCTAGGTAGATCCGCCGTACAAGTTTATGTTTGACTTAATTAGGAAACCGCGGTTGTATCTCTAACATGATACTGTAAGTAAGCTTTACAAGCTTGTTGAATTTTAGTCTTGACGCAAGAACAACGCCCAGATCACGAAAGGATTGCACTCGTTAAATATTTCTTAAAACATCAGTAGGATTCTAGTTGTAATTTAGCTCTAGGCAATTAAATTTTCAAATTTACAATGTGAAATGGAAAATCTACAGTACTCATAAACTCTCACATAAACTACATCACCGAGAGTAAACTAAGCTGCAGGAATGAAATCATAAGCCAGTGCCTATTTACCCAGGAATAACTAATTACAAGGACTCGGCCACTTTAGAGTTGAAGAGCGTAAGAATAACCCCCACCTATCCCCTAGCTAGTATATAGTAGTATGTATTGTATTGCTACCAATTTCCACATTCAAAGTAGCTGTTACTAGCGCCACGTAACCAACAGCGCTCCATATACCTACGTCAATCGTTCAACTTCAGCGTTTCTCTAACCTCTTTCTCTATCCTTGGTTGTCCTTCTTCGAGTACCATTACCTTCGTAGTCTTGTTGGAGTCTTTGTCTTGGACTTGTTTCTCTGCTGTGCTCCCAAAAAAGAAAGACATGCGTTAGAATGCTGTATTCATTAGGAATAATGATGATACTTATGTCAGCGTACTAAGGTAGTCGCAGGCGATCTTGTGGCTCGCACCTCTGAAGACGGTGGCGTTCTTCATGGCGGGGTTCTTATTCGTTTGCGTTTCCTCGAAGAAGTTTTTGTGGGCCTTGCAAGAAATTCCTGCAGCTCCTCAGTCTCGCAGGAATGTTAATGTAGCCAGCGAAGTGCTTAGGGATGCGTATAGTACTAATTGCAAGCGGCGATTTTGTACACTCGCAAAGGAGGTGATGTGGGAGGCTGCCGCCATGACTTAGGCGGGACAGGCGTAGGTAAATCTCTTTCTCGGTGTCTCCGGCTACTTTTATAGCCTCGGATTTCCCTCTTCCTGCTGCGGGCATTTTCTTAGTTAAACTTATCTCCCTTCAACGATGATTTTAGTGAAATGGGAAAATAACCGCTTCTCCATTCTTCCATTCTTCACTCTTTCATTGAATAATTTCCCGAGCACATACAGTATGAATTTAATTGTATCTTTGACATAATCTCGCAAATTAAATATTATTCATCAAGTTCGACAGTATCAAGGGTTACTAGTAGTGTAAAAGGTCACACAGTCAATGCTTTAGTTGCGCCTTCACATGGTATATATTGTGGATTATATTATTCTATTTTATTCTAAGCAAAGTTAATTAAAAGCTAATATAAAATTGTGATTCCAAGTATGTATCCTAATTGGTCGTGAGTTAACAATTGCTACCCCGAACAAAGGGGCGGAGGGATGCTAAACAATTTCTCAATTTTAGTTCAAATTACCGTTGTGTAACCACCAAAGTTTTCTACTTTCGGTGCGCTTCATGAAATTAGCAGAGATTAGACAGATTCGTGATTCGTCGACTCTCGAGGAAACCAGTAGGCAACACGAACCCATTCTCATGAGACGAATAAACACGAGTCTGTTTAGTCTCTGCTAATTTCGTGAAGCGCACGGAAAGTGCCGAACTTTAGTAAGACATATTTGGCTAATTTGGCTATTTTCCAAGTCTTTATTACTTAAATAATGCTTCAGTTATGAAGTAAATCCAAGTTTTGGTAATGTAAAAGTACCCGGAATTTTGAGTACGTAACCAAAGAGTTATGCTAAACGCCACAATTTGAGATTTGTTTTGCTCCTTTTAATTAATTAATTAATTTAGTAGATCAATTTCTCTCGCTTTATGAGGTTAAAGAATATAGTGTCGCTCTCGCTCGCCGCTTGCCCCAAAACGAAAACGGTAAGTTGTGGTGTATGGTGGAAGTTGAAAACCTAAAAAGACCTAGCAGTACTAATAACTAAGCCTGCAGGAACGAGTACAGCTCACGAAATTAGCAGCGATTAGACAGACTCGTCTCATGAGAATGGGTTCGTGTTACCTATTGGTTTCCTCGAGAGTCGACGAAACACGAGTCTGTCTAGTCTCTGATAATTTCGTGAAGCTGTATTCGTTTCTGAAAGCTTACAATAACAAAAGAATCCGAGAATTGATTGTTGCTTGCAGCGGTTGTAATACTTGAAAACTACTGTTGACAGACCGTCTCTTTTAACCTTCACGCAGTGCACTTCTTTTAAAATTGTTGTCTATTTGGCCTTTTTAACATTGTTACATAATGAATAATTTCACTCCTGTAAATTGATTGTTTTGGGTGGAAGTTTGTTTCGAATATATACAACCCTACGATCAAAATGTTGAATTAAAATAAATTAATTACAACACCAATAATTAGTTAAATAGATTGTTCTTATTTGAATTCACGTTCCGTGTTTAGGAGTTTGCTTGCACCATTTTGCATACTAAAAAAAAGCGAACCAAAAAACTACAATTTTTTACGAGCATGCAGATCAAAAATTGAATTTACGCCAACTATAAATTCCGAAAAGAATTCAGAGCTCAGTTCAGTCCTTGCATTGTTTGCTTTAAATCGGTGTTAATTACAGTACGCGAACGAACTCAACATTAAAGTTATTCAAGCACCGCCTTTAAACCGATTAAACATGCACATATTTACATACGGAAACTGTAGACGGAATACAATATTTAAAATACAAATTCCCCAAATATAAAAGTTTGAATCGTGCGTTTTATTTTCGCAACGGCAGCCTAGTGCACAGAGGATGGAAACAACGATCCTCGTTCTGTTCGTTTTTATTTTCAGCTTGTTGTTCCGGCTTTAGTTGGAGAGTAATACATCAAAACTCATGGATCGTAAGGGCAACAAACCGTACTTGAAAGGGGTTAGCGACGTAATATTTGTGGCTGTGAACGCGTGTGTGAGTATGTACGTCAAAGAACTCCAGTATATTTCTCGTTTCTCGTTCATATTTTAACGACACGTATAAAGCGGTGATAATGCGTAGGACGGACGAGATAAATTGAACGTAAACAAAAGATATATTCTCCCTGCGCCCTAATTAAATCTTTAAAATAGTAACTGGTTCGTTTGTAAATTCCATATTGAGTATTTGTAAAAAATTAAATGATAACGGAAAAATATTATTGTAAGGTTGAAAAAATGTATTTTTATTTGAGATTCACTTTTGTTTACATTTTCTTTAGTATACAGCATACAGTTGCAAGTTTGGGAGGTAGACCCTCCCTCGAATTTCGCCTAATTCCACCCCAAACCATCGCAGCAAACCCACTAGCACCCACCAGCTTATTTTACGGTAGCTGTAGCATGGAATTCGTGGGATCGTCGATATACACTGCCGTTCAGTGAAGTTCGGTCATACAATAAAAATCTATTCTGTCTATACCACACTGTATACAATTATTAATACATAAAATTAGAAAAATATTAAGCATACACTCTTTTCTAAGGGATTAAAGCCATAAATTATTATGTAAAGTAGAAATATTGCAACAACCACAATAAACTCCCTTTTATTATCATTCCAGGAATTTCTTGGAAGTACCGATCTTTTGAAACGGGTCGTTTGGGGATTATTAACGAATAATACATTTAGGTAATATACCGCAATATCATTCTTGTTTATTTATCACAGGCGTAAATATATAAATTTGCTTCATTTTACTGTTGGACGTGTGTTGGTGTGCATCTGTCGCTTTTGCGCGAAAGTTTTAAGAAAATTTACTTCAAAATGGCACTTGGCAAGTCTACCAGTGTAGAAAAACGTTCATGCATTATTACGCTGTTTGAAGAAAGATATTCGGGGCGACAAATTGCTGAAAAAATAAATATGAGAAGTTCAACAGTAAATGACATCATAAAGCGATATCGGACAACTGGAACTATAGAAAATCGTGTTCGTCCTAGAGCATCTAGGAAAACAACAAAAGCTGAAGATTTAAGAATTGTATTATTAAGCAAACGCAATAGAAAATTAACAGTGCCACAAATGGCAGCCGAAGTCAATCGCGGCCGTGAAGAACAAGTTTCGGCGAGTACGGTAAAACGCCGACTTCAACAAGCGGACCTTCATGGACGCATTGCCATTCGAAAACCCTTATCACGTCGAGGCAACAGAGCAAAACGGCTACAGCGGCCCCGTTCTCATCTAGATTGGTCGTTAGATGATTGGAAACACGTGTTTTGGAGTGACGAGTCAAAGTTTGAGGTTTTTGGGCAAAATCGACGAGTTTATGTCCGAAGATCTAGAACCGAAAAGTGATCCCGAACTGCATTGTGCCTACAGTGTGTTAGTGTGGGGATGTTTCTCCTTTGCTGGGACGGGAGATTTATGCAGAGTGCAGGGTGTAATGAGGAAGGAAAATTATTTTGCAATACTCTAGAATCATGCAGTGCCATCGGGATTCCGTATAATAGGCCATAACTTTACATTCATGCATGACAACGACCCAAAACACACTGCGTTAGTGTGTAAGAACTAGTTAAAGGAGCAAGAAGAACAGCACACCTTGCAAGTAATGACATGACCCCCACAAAGCCCAGATTTGAACCCTATAGAGTTGTTGTGGGATGAACTGGACAGGAGGATCCGAAAAATATGCCCAACTTCACAAGAACATTTACGGGATATTCTGCAACATGAATGGATTAATATTCCACTATCCGTTTTAACAAAACTTATCGAAAGAATGCCTAGAATAGTTCGAGCGGTGATTAACAGCAAAGGAGGTTTTTTCGATGAAAAAAAAATATAATGTTCAGTATGTTATATTAGGCCAGAATAACTTTTTTTATTTATTTATTTTTGTCTTTTTTACCTGTACATACAATAAAATTGCATTTTGTTTTTAGTTTCGTTTGTTTCTGTAACCTTTTCATGTTTTTTACTAACCGACCGAACTTCTCTGAACGGCACTGTACACGCACTTGACTCTCACAACAAATTAAACAGTCATGACTTATATGTAGAGTTGGAATATTTTTCCCGCGGGCCAGGATCGAAACAAGTTGTTTCTATTGAATTAAATAAACTTTTATAATTGTCGTAAATTGTTTTTAAATCGATCTCAACGGAAGTATTTTCAAATCTTTTTTTGTTTTCCTTAATTGCTGCAGCTTCGTTAGGTTTGAATCGTAGAACTACAGATTTTATTTGTTAAAAATAATAGAATAGCAATAATAGAAATAATAGAAACCCCAACGTGTGAGAATTTGCTCTGGTGGCTCAGAAATACCGGAGCACCGTATGCGGAATTCTCGAATTCGGAGATTTCAAAAGCACTTTTTTGGTACTTCAAATTAATACATCCACCTCTGGATAACATTATCGAATACTTAGTGATACAAGGTGTAAAGCATGAACATTACACGCCACATGCGAAAGTCCCTCACACGTGTCTCAGAGAGGGACATAACACATTACCGCTGCACCATCGCTCACAAACATCAACAGTTGGTCAGTTGAAAGAAATTTTATAGCACATCCAGCACTACTTTCATAATTGCTTCGCCAGTACACTTTTCTAAACTTTTGCTGGCTACTAAAATGGGAAATATCGGTTTAACAGGATCTAGAACGTGCACTGTAATGTTTAGAAATAGAATGTTTTTTTTTTCGATTTGTCGTTTCGTCGACACATAATCGCAGCTGTTTATTTTCCACTATAGCTTTGATCATGTTTTCAATGTCGTTACATATGGTTCTCTAACGTTCTCCGGAATCGTAGCTTCCAGTTCGGATTATATTTATTCCAAAAGTCATTAAACGATTGCTTATCGAGTTAATAAGTTCTCAATCGTCCATATTTGAGTTGTCAGTTCCTCTCGTTCTTTTTCTATCTTTTGTTTTATTCTCACATTCGCTTCTCAAAATTTTATATTTGTTCTTCAAATAAGTCGATAAAGTGTTGGGTGGGATTCCAAATTATTTAGCTATTTCAAATTTCTTTTTAAGTCCTTTTACCACTTCTCTAATCGCCGGAGTTTTACCCCTCGACGATGCCATAATAAGAGGCACATAAGCTACGTAGACGACACTTAAAATCCACGAAACAGAGGGATATAGTCGGTACGGGTAAAATCAATCGATTTTCTTTTTTTCTATTAAATAAAAATTTTTCGTATGACGAAGCTTTGAAGAGAATAATCAACGCCTGAAGATGGTAAATGCAATTTTTAGGGCAGAAACACCGGTCTCAACGAACAAGCCCGAAGTAAGGAGAAGAACTGGTCTGGCTGTTCAACCCTCAGCGACGTCAAGGGCTCTCACCTAAACTGCAACGATCGTGGGACGGACCTTACGAAGTGGTGAAGCGAATTAACGACGTTATCTACTGCATCAAAAGCAAACCAAATGGTAAGCTAAGAGTAGTCCATTTGAATCGACTAGCTCCGTTTCTTGGAAATAATCGTGAAGAGGGTGAGCAGAATGTCCGAGTCTATATACTCCCCGAAGAAGAACTTACCTATGAGGAATTCATGGATAAGCACGAAAATGGTCACAAAGTGCGTCACGGTGCGACGATGGAGATTCAACAGGATCTGTTTTTGGCTCCAGAAGGGTGCACGTTGGCGCTTTGTGTTGCCCAGGACCTAAGAATGGAAACGGGTATAGCCATTTTATTCAAGAAGAAGTTTTGAGGAGTTGAAGACATCCAAAGTCAGTATCCTGAGGTCGGCAAGGCGCTGTACCTATCGGGAAATGAACGATATTTATTCTATTTGGTGACCAAAGAGACTTCAATGGGAAAGCCAACTTATCACTCCATGTGGGACAGCCTGATAGGCTTAAGAGGGAAGCTGTTGGAGCTGGGGATCAATAAGATCAGAACACCAGAATTAGGCTGCGGATTGGATGGCTTGAACCGGAGGGTCGTAAGAAGGATGATTCAAGAAATCTAGCGATATAGAGGCATCGAATTTCTGGTGTGCTGTTACAACCCACGGGCAGCAGAGGGAAAGCGACAGACAGCAGCGTTTTCCACCAGACATCGCTGTGCAGAAATTGAGTGAGATGTCGACTACGTACTTTCTTGACGACAGTAGTTCCTGTTCCGGGATGGAACAGATCTAAGGAGGGAGCAGTGTTATGTACGGTAGTTTATAAATAGTGTTGGATTTCATTTATCTAGTTTGCTATTTTTAAAAGTTTGACAATAATTTTATTATTTTTAATGTTGACAGACGTTAAGTGGAGAATAAATCCATTTTATATTGAATATATCGCCTGAGTTGTTTGTCTTTGAGCCCCGACGACGTTTTTAAAGGCAGAAAAACGTTACAATATGTATTTATATCTTGATTCAAATAAGTTTTACAGCTGTTAAAAATTACCACAAAAGAATTCTGCGTGCCACAAAGGAGTCGATTGTTTTGAGTTGGTTTTTTTTTTGATGATGTTATTCAATAAAATAAAATAACATGTAGCAAATTGTTAAAATAATGTTGTGTGTATCAGTTGAAAAGTCCTGTTAACTATTTCTAGCGTAATATTATAAAAACAATCTAACGAAAAATTGGAATCATCCAAAATAAAATTTTAATTATACACAATATTTCAATGCGGAATTTTAGGGACAGGGCAAAAAGTTCGAATTATCCAAGTTTGACTATATATTGTTCCAGGTTTCCGGTATAAACTATATAAACTAGTGCTTCTTTCTTCAATTTTTTTGTTACCAAAATGTATTTCCTACTAATTCTAGACAGAATTCTAAATATTTTAATACAATTTCTGTTTAAGATGTTGTAAATTTTCAAATACAAAAACAGCAAACTATATTAACTAAAATATTATGCGTTTCTATTAATACCGACCCTAAATTTTTTTCAAAAAAGCCCCATATATCCTAAAGTGCCCTCAATTTACCTTAAGAGGGCGCCGTAAATTTCCAAGGTCTTCTTATTGAAGTACTTACATCAACATTTATGACTTATCTGCAATTACACCTATTTGCAACTTTATTAACCTCCGCTATGCTCCCGGATAAATCATTATATTATTACGATTCCGACAAGCTGTTAAATAGTAAATTTTGGCCCTGTTAACCAGAAATTGTCCCGAAATTTATACACTGCATTTTCGGTACAGGAGGAGACATTTCGCGTAATTTACGATCGCGCTTATGCCGCTCTAAACGCTAAAAGCTGCTGTGCGGTCGAACATAGGGTGGCTCGTAGCTTTGACTACCACCTTTAGGCTTTTATCGCGACGCGTAGCGGCATTTAAATGCAAAAATCGCCCCACCCTACTTCGCGCCGTTTTTATATT
The DNA here is from genome assembly GCA_902654985.2 of Oryctes borbonicus. Taxonomy (NCBI): domain Eukaryota; kingdom Metazoa; phylum Arthropoda; class Insecta; order Coleoptera; family Scarabaeidae; genus Oryctes; species Oryctes borbonicus. The sequence goes on along the minus strand of LR736860.1, from coordinate 13,545,931 downwards.
CCGAGGACGCATGGCCGTCGACCCGGCGATCTCAACCCCATCTACCGTCAGGACCATAAACAATAAATAATAATTGAAGAAACGGGGAAATCCTTCTCGTGAAATGGGCTCGTATTTCGACCGTTCTGGTTAAAATTCAGGCCGTTATGATGGCTTTTAAATTATAAAAGCGAAGAATATATTATGTGGGGTAATAAGCGTTAGACGTAAAAACTTCCCGTTGAAAATATATAAGCTTAGTCGTAAAGAATTTCACGCACCGCGATGCGGAAACTTCAGCAGAGGAAATGTAATGAAAACTCCTAGTAGTCGAAACAAACCGAGGAATATTCATAGAAAAGGCACGGAATTATATCTTGATAATGGACTTCATCGCGATTGTCGTCCAACTGGAATCGTATCATATCAATTTAATATACTTAATGTACTTGACTGTACTTATGTATTTGTATGCAATCAAAATTGTTAAACTACTAAAAACCAGATATAAAATCGATCCAGTGAGATTTTTGATAATAGCAAAAAAATCAATACAAAACACAAACTTGAACCTTACTCGGTTTTAGCTCATGTTGGAATGTGGATTTTTACGAAGACATAACAATAATAAATTTATTTCATTCTGAACACGTCAGAAAATGCTTAGAAACAATAACCATCCTCATTGGTAATATTGGAATCATTTATAGTAAACGCAGCGCAAGAAAATACACCACCCACGGCGTCATCAGTGTGATTCCGAGAGCATCTTAAATCGCTGTTGTCTCACAAGCGAAACGACATAGATGATTCCATCATTACCATAAGGAAGCTATTTAGCATTATTTCATTCTATTTATCTACAATATCCCGTGTTCAATGTGTTAATTAATTATAACGTATGATTTATGTGCCAGACGTGAACATTTAATGCAAAACTTATACCTATAAATTACAATTCTTTTGTAGGGTACTTTAAAACACATGCCCTTTTTAACTGGGAATAAACACGTGGTGTTAATGATTTTCATTTCATAGCGCGTAGGACTTTTAAACGCAGCATGAAATGTACAGAAAAGGTTTTTAATTTATACACTGGCCGCAATTAAAAATGCACCACCAAAAAATGTTTGAAAAATAATATTTATTGGTATCAAAGATGCTTATACTACTTATAAACATACGTCTATGCTCAGGTGTTAAAGGTAACCGCAACAAACACCACGTTTAAGTAGCCCAACAATCCGGCAACATCCGAAGGGGTTAATTATTTATACTCGTCTGCGAAGCATTGCGATTGCTTAAAGCATTTCAATCATTTTTGTACGTTTGGATTGCAACTATCGGATTGTAACAGATGTTCCTGTAAAAACAATCGTTTAAGTTGACCTTCAGAAATACAAACAGAACAAATCAGAAAATGTCTAGAAACAATAACCAAAAAATATAATGCTAAGATAGCTTAGCTTCCTCATGGTATTGATGGAATAATTCACAGCAAACACAACAAAAGGAGAGAAAAAAAATTACACTAACACACGGACATGTTTCTGCCTACTCGACGTCATCAGTGTGGTTTCGAGAGTAATTTTTTATCTCTACCTTCTATCGCTGAATTACTCCAACAATTTAGCGGTGGCGCACTTTTAATTGCAATGGATGTATATAATAAATAGAAAGTAAAGAATAAATAAGGGATGGAACTAGGTACCCAACCTGAACTTCCAGAATGTAACGGAACCTGGGTGGTATCTAGATCTTAGAGTACTATAAAATACGTAATTCCGTTCGGTTGTGGAAGGTGCAATCGGGGACTAAAAATCGGAGGTTTCTGCGTATCTTGTTAATTATTTCCTATCAGATGTTTATAAAAATTATCGATACATGTAAGCGTTTTGCATTTCTAAGGGGCACTAAACTCGATGCCACAGACCAGGGACCATAAGGCAACAAGACCGCACGCTCTCCTTGATATATAAACAAAATTATTCATCGTAATTATTGCAAAAATACTGTTTAAATGTTCCTCGGATTCTTGTTTATTCCGTGGTCGATATTAAATGAAATAAGTTATAAATAAACCTTAATACCTCACATTTGCAATGTACAATAGGTTGGAATGAAGTACTGGCGATGCGGCGAATTCACGGCTACGACACCTGACCAAACAACCAATCATACTCCAGCGAGTGTATATTCATTCAATCTTATTTTCGCATTTTAATTTAATAATTTAATATTTATATTTATATTTATATTTAATATTTATAACTTAATAATTTTGAAGTCTTCTTTCCTCTTGAAGAAAAAATTAAAACAAAAGAATTAGGTAGAAAATTAGAACAAATAATAGAAAAGAGAGCTGAAAACAGAACATACGCACGCCGATTTTCTATGGAAATTTTTTCGAATTTATTTCCGTGAGTGTTGTTCTACAAGACTGCGTTTGGATCATCAGATTTCAGTTAGGCTAAACCTAGTGTGAAAGTTCTTCATTATTTAACCACCAAAATAAAGAAACATGAAGAATCTCGTGGCCTGTATGGCATTTGCTTTTCTTGAGAAAACAAGTATTCTGATAGAACGCAGTTTTGTTTGTCGACAACATATTTTCGACTATAACGAGAAAAGGTATTAAGGTAATATTAACTCAGTCGCATCCGAAAGACCAGAAGACAACATTAGCAGTAATATTATCCAGGTTCAATAAATAAGTAACTTTCTTAATTCGAAATACATAACTTTACAAACGAAAATTATTAAATGCTTTTTAGGATTAGTAAAAACTTAATTTATTTATCAGTTACTAGTTCAAATAGTACTTTTCTTCTGCATGTGGCAGTCTCGCAGTGTAGCTTTCAACCACAGTGTTCCCGTTGTTTTCGACCGGCTGGTATATTAAAACATTTAACGCGTTGTATTGGATTTTGATTTCTTTTGAATTGGCTCTTACAGAGATTACTATGGTAGCGAATTTTTACAATCACGCCCTCCCTCGTTAAAAGATCACGCACCGCCACTGATTGATGCAGTAGGAGCTTAAAAAGCTTGACTTCGACCCCCTGCCACTATCAAAACATACTTTATGTGGATTGATTTTTTGCTTAGTTGAAAATATAAGTAATGACTTAACCTATTTGGTTACTTAAAATAACTATTAATCATGAGCGTCGCCAGAGGAGCCCCCGCTCCCATAAATCTGAAATAATTGACCACGAGCTTCTTCGATTATTCATAGAAATATCACAAAGTTAATCATTACAGCAATAAAGCATAGTAAAGGTTATATTTAAATGATAATTTTTATTCAAATTACAATATCTTTGCTGATTTGAAGTTGGCAATTTTGTATCACGTTTATCATTTTAATACCGACACGACTCTAGTAACTCAATTGACTACGCAGAACCAATTTGATCCTTACACATGATTATTACCACCATTCCCAAGGAAGACGAACGAATAGTATTTCTAACCTTCCAAAGATTGTCAATACTCCTATACATTCCAATATTCAAGATATTTAGTGCCGAAAACAAGAATTCGGCTTAATACTAACGTCGTGTTCTCGTAAATACGAAACGAAGATGTCGAAATAGCACACTCATAAATCAGCGTATATCGATGTGGCAGAAGATGTAGGCGAGACGTGAATTACGAAAGGATTGTGCTTTCAATACGTAGAGGCATGCGTACAATGATTCACAGTAAACAATAAACAATAAATAATGATCGAGAACGGAACGTGAAAATCCCCGGGAGATTTGCATCGTTGGCTCGTTGTACCTCTAAAATTCAACCCCGTCTACGCGCGCACGATGATTTATTCTTAGCGCTCTGCATACGTACAACACCTTACACGCTAGCTACCTAACAGTGAGATCAAAGCGGCGCGCCGCATCTACGGAAATTAACGGCGCCCGTGCTTTAAAGTACAAGTGCAAATTTGGGATTTGGTGCTTTTTGTTTTTTGAGGTAAACAATAAAATAGAAGAAACATATTTTCGATTTAGTTGAAAGCTGCAGATACGATTAAGTCAAGCAGCAACTGGCAGGTTAGATTCCCCATGAAGCATGCTAATAATAACAAATTTGAGGACTGCTTTAGATAGTAACCTAATTTTCTATGTAAACATTGAGAGTCTCTTACAAGATGCTTGGCTCCGTCATGAGAATTTGTCGAGGTTTCACATCAGCGGTTGCCCTTAGAGCATTTAATTTTTCTTTTGTACATAGCAACTTGCTTTACATGGAATCCTTGTTCTTCTATTCTATTCTAGCAGAATGCAGGAAATACACATTTTTTTGTGATGTTCGGAAGTTATGGGCTACACTGTACTTCGCAAGCGCATTTTGAACAGCAATGATATGTTCTTGTACAATACCGGTTGAAGGTTGTTAAGAATGTTCATTATCATTTTATGTCGTATAAACAAAAAATACCTGTTTTGCTTTTTCGTTTCTACAGAGTTCAGGGGAAAAATGGTTGTAAGTTATATCTGCCATGAGATTGCGTCTATGTTATTCCAGGTCCATACCAAACGAACATTTGGTCAACTCAGTCATGTGGTAAAGGTCTGCAAGTTTGCTGAAACAGTTGTTCGTAAACTTTTTAAAAACAACTGAAAAATTAAACACAAACAAAATCCGTTTTGAACAGTTTTCGTCGGACCTGTAAGGATCAAAAGGTTTCTAGTTTGAGCTTTTGCGAATTCTGTCTGTCTGGTTTAATTAATTTAGTTTTAACAGCGTATAGACGTGTTTTGAAAACTTATCCTTTTGATGTGTATTGCATTTTCTATTTCGTTTTTACAGATTGATCCGACTAGTTTGTGCTTCTTTCTTTTCGGAGTGTGTTTTGTTTATCAATGTGTGTTTGGTAAGGACTTGCACTATGTGATCGAGGGCCTTTTATAGCATGCATCAATGTCATTTCTAAAACAGCAACTAATGCGTATCAACGTTCGTCAAATAATACTATTTAGTTTGATCTTCCAAACAGCCATTACACATTTTTCTTTTTGAGCACTTTGCAGCGTGCGCTTTCTCTAGATTGCTTTCATAACTTCACCACTCAGAAAATGCGAAGAAGTAACTTCACTTCTTTCCCTTCGATGTTTTAGATTCACTATGAATTTCCATAATAAATGACAATAAACTACATATTAATCGATTCCTTATTTTATTCTTAACATATTCTCTTAGCAAAAGCTAGCGGAAAGTTTGCATTATTGCAATAAGAAGCGATCGGTAAGCTAGAGCGCATGAGTTGAATTAATTATGATGGCGAACTTAGTGAAAATAGTGATTTATTACGGTGTCGAGCGTTGCGTCCATCAACATCTATCGTAGGTGGCTGACTCATCCAGAGTTCATCAAATAAATCAGGCGATTGAAAATAAACGAATTTAGTAACATAAAAAAATAAAACAATCTTTATTCGCGAGGTCAAAATTATACTAAACAAACATATGAAAATAAGCAAAACGATAAACTCAAATGATTTCTGATTCGGCGTAATACTTACAACGTGAGAAATCAAGATTACAATTGTATTTAGTTCACTAACAAGAAACTCAACGGCGTCATGGAACATATTTTTATACATGTTAGGACTATTCTACATTGGCTCGCGAAGGCAGACCGGCAGTAATATCTTCCTCGAACGCGGAAAATCGCGTCGATCCGAGACGACAGACCGACGGTGGTATACTTCCCCGGACTTGAAAGATATTCCTCGTTGGATCGAGAAGACTAATCGACGGTAGTATACTTGCTGAAAATCTTGTTCGGCATCAGTCGTTCGTGTGAAGTAACAGACTTGCCGACCAGGAATTTGTTGAAACGAAAATTCGAGCAACTTGTATAGCTAATTCTTGCATGACGTTTGCCCACCTTGTCTTCTGACGTGACAAAACCTTGCATAGGCAAAATAATTTCATGGCTTTCGTTCGCACAAATTGTGGTTCGATTGATTAACAACGGTGGATGCATAAACCTACAAGGCCGCGAACCCTGCCTGAAATATCCTTAAAAAGCTCAATTGAATTCCCAAATACAATTATTACGAAAATACAATTTATATATCACACGGCTGCCTATTTATTGCGTGGTCAACATTGTGACCTTATACCTTATACCTCATACTTTCAACGTACAACATGTTGAAATTAAATATTGATGCAGCCCTGGTTGCTATAGTTGCGGTATGACCGGAACAAACAACCAATCACAGTCTAGCCAGCAGTAAAAACTCAAATTTAATCAATCATTAATTCTGAATAGTCTTTTTCTCTGCATGTGGCTTTCTCGCAGTGTAGCATTCAACCACAATGTTCCGGTTGTTTCCGACCGGCCGGTACATTAACACTTTTGAACTGGAGTTCTTAATTTCGTGGTATGGATTAGTGGATTATTTGATTTTTCTGCTTTTCAAGAACATTTAAATGATACTTCTTTAAGTAATGTTAGTGTTTTCAAATACAATGCAAAATAAAATTTTAGAGTTTATGCTTGCTGTTTGCAGGATAGAAATATCAAGTCAAATTAAAAATTTCGATTTATTGTATTATGAATATCATCTATTTAGATAAATCTTTAATTGCAGAATTTATATGCACTTTTGTGGATTTAAACGAATTAAGGCGGGCGGTGTTCAGGCACCTATTAAAAAATAAATATCCTTCAGCACAATATATTCACTGCTATGCTTACCAGTGCCGTACGCATATTTTTTAATAATTTGTCAACAAAGATCAAGCTAAAGGTGATATTTTTATAATATTGTTTACAATCGCGTCCCTCCTCGTTAAAGGGCCACCCACTGCCACTGATTATTATGTAGTTGATCGTTTAGATAAATATAAAAATATCTCGCATAGGATCACCATTTCTTTTATAATTTTAAAATGTCACGAAATAACATAAAAATCTAAGAAAGCCTTACAAATTGCGCGATTTTTGACATGTTTGAGCTAACTTTATTTAATCAAATATTCATCTACAATTTAGGGCCTTCGTGAGGTGTAAATAGTCAATTTAAACAATGATTTTCTAATTATACACATATAAATTTCAAACTAGTCCTGCTAGTCTATTTGAACATTTATAATTACCGAGATGCTCGGTTCAAACTACACACATCATATTCACTTCGTTCGTCCAAATTCCGCTATTTATTTTACACGATCTCTATTTAAAGGCATCGAATGCCAAAAATTTAATTAGCGCGAACAATGGCTAAAATGATAATCGTTTTACAATATAATTTGATTAAAATATAGAGTAACTCGCCTCCACATTGTAATCGACAGAATAAATATTTTCGTAGAATTTCGCCCCTATTAGCCTTTGTCTAGCTCGCATGGAACACACGAAATGTTTTTCGTACCGAAATAACCGAGTAACAGGCGCATCGAATGTTGAAAGTAAACCCGAAAGGATTACCTGAAGCAGATAAGAAGAACATAGAGAACGGCGATGCCATTTCGGTGGGAACGCTGAACCAAACGAACTGGATGAGATAAACATGGATACCGAGATCTTCGAACTAAATGTCCCTAAAGGGATTGTAAGCTAGCGTAGTATAGATGTATTGATAAATATATATTAGGTATCGGGATTAAATGTCATACCTTGTACCAGTGAATCATACTATTATAGTCTTCTTAAGCTAAACGATAATGTTTATACGAGATGTTCAGCCTCTGTATAAAGGTCGTACAAAATCTAATTTCAATGTATTAAAAAAAAAAAAAAAAAACTTGGAAAGTTACACTAGTACATTTTCAGTGATCTTATTCCGTTAATTAGGAAATTTTTTTGATACCTCACTTTATTCGACATAAATATTGCTTAAGCTTCGCTGTACTAATTTCTTACTATTTTGAGAAAAATAGATTTTAATCAACATATTTGCTGTATTGTTCTTACCAAATTGAAGTGAGGCGATATTTATCTCTCTTAGTCCTTACAAACTAAGCTTATGAAGTTCATTATAGTCGAAAATGTCTGAAGGGAAAATAATACACATCGGAAGAAACAATTTTTGCAAATGAAGAGGACACAAATAATTGATACACGTAAAATTTTCTATTCTGATACATTTCTTTCTTGGACCTAGATATGTATACAGAGTATTACGAAATTCGCCCATACGGCGATGACATTAAGCATCAAACACTAAAACGAATCTTCCTCTGCTATTTTTTAATCTAAAATTTATAACACAAAACACTTTATAATATTTATCTTCCGGTGGCAGCTAAACATGCTTCAGCGCACCTTGCTGTAACTTGTTGGGTCGCTTGAAATACACGGTTCTCTAGTTCATTAACAACCGCCGCTGGTGTTTGGCTAATAACGCTTTCAAAACGCCTCATACGAAGAGAATGCACTGTGGAATGAAAAATAATTGCAACAGTTGTTTTTACATAAGCTTACCAAGCTTCACCCAGTAAACCACCCAAAATATTTGAACTAAAGCGACGTTGGCGATTTTCAGATACCACCAAATGTGGATTCTCGTAGTGATGTTGATTATGAATATTGAAACTATCTTGGATCAATAAACAATCATCTGCCTACAGAGTGGAATCTTGGATGTTCAGATCGTGATTTAAATACCGTTCACAGAACCCTTGCCGAAGGTGACCGCTATTATCTTCCAAATGCTGGATTCTTGTGAAATGATGTGGATTTTGTCGATCACATCTCACAGCATGGTGAGACGATTACGGAGAGCATTGAATAGACTGGTAGGGTGTTACCGAGATGGAAGCTTTCGAAGAATGCCAACAAGACTATTCCTATGAGATCTACAAGGAGAAGGAAACCACCTCCTGAAAGGCTCGAGTTGGAGTGGCTGGACATTCTGTTGAACACTTGTGCAAGATACCGAAGTCTTTCCTTGGACCAGCGGCTAACAAATATCGACACGTTAGAGCAACATGTTCCACCTGAGTACCCGCGTGGTTTTATTGACAACAAATTCCTTGCTCGATTTTAGAACCAAATTATTAATCTACACCACGTGTTTTAAAACGAATATGAACCTTTGGGACTTTCTCATGGGTGACAGCTCAGCGGAGGTTCTTCAAAATAAAATTCTTAGCATTACTGCCAACGCTTCTTGATTTATTTTATTTTAGTGTCCAATTCCAAAATGACCTCTAGACAAAATTATTGCAAGATCCATTTCTACTTTTTGGTAATTCGTTCCACTTTAACTTACGCGTCAGCAATCTGGGTAACCACTACTAAGCGCCACATTGCCAAACTTCAGGTAAACCAGAACCGAGTACTTTCACAACGATCTAAGGATTTTCTACATCATGGAATACATTCATTAAGACTCTTGTTCCAGCGACCCAATACAGGAACATCATGATCCGCAGTACTCTGAACTACGGCGGAAATATTGTCTGGCCTTATAAAGGACCATTAATGATCTGGAACGCTAACTAATCCATCAACATCACCCTAGGTATTTAAAAAAGACACTGTATACCCATCATTATCTTGGTCTCAAAAACGACTCAAAGAGAGAAGAAAAAGGAAAGAACACAAATAGCGACAACTGAGATAAGGATCAAATCCAAGTGCGCAAAAATCTTTACATTGACCATTGGGATTGGAAAGAACGAGCAAGTACTCCAAACCACTGCTGGCGCGCATGGTCAATGGGTAACTACCAAAATAGCCTGAATAATTGAAAGAATCTTCGAGAACATGTGATATGTCCCATACAAAAGCATTGACAAATATAATAAAAACTCAGACACTAAGTGTTGAGAAAGCTTAAAGGCTCTAGCGTCACTTTGGTAAAGAGGAGCATACCGCAAACAAATAGATTATAGAGAATGTTTTCACATTTGCCGAAAACAGCACCGACACGATAATGACACGGCGCCTATATCAATTTGACTCCTTCCACATTTGCCGACACAACGTCTACTGATTTTAGTGCAAAATATTTTGTTTTATTATTTTCATTGGTTCGATGCCAAAGATACTATTAATGTAATAACAACGTACTTAAACGCAGTCACCTCTAATGCTATAACAAATGAACTGCTTGTGAAATAAGAGGCAAGATTATAGACGACATCTAGGAGATGACCGCTCTCTGCCGACAGATCGGCTATAAAAGCACTCAAAAACACGCGGACTCATTTAACCTACATGTGACTTCCAAGGGATAGAAGGCTGCATAATAAACTTTCAATTTTTGTTTCTTTCGTCTGGCTTTTTAATTTTTTTTTTGTTTATTTTATATATTCAATTTTATTCTAAATGGCAAGTTTAAGCAAATTTCTGTTTCAAAGATATTAAATCAGATCTAATTTGTACAAACTCCAATATCTTGTAACTCGTTATTATTATTCGATAGAATATACCAATTATCTAAATTGAATGCTGCCCTGTAATATTGTCATACGTAACATTTTTTTTAATTTAGAAAGGATCATAGAAAAGTTATAAATAATGATTGCAAGGGCTTTGGGGTAATATGGCGAACATCATAAAAGTATTGGCACACTCCGCGCCTCACAAGTTTGATTAATCCGGGAGAGCTGTTTCGAGGATCCTCATCTTCAACCGAAGACCAAATTCGGTCGTATCCTCAAAACACAAAAAGTTGGGTACACATTTCGCAGCTCTTCCCTGCATCTGCTTATAGTGAGCTTCATTCATTCCTGAAGATTTACTGTGAGGTAGCGACATTTAACAAATTTAAAGAATTAAAACTGAATAAAGTAGGTAAAGGAAATGTTGAAAAAACTTGGCATTTAATTCAAGAGCGACTATAATTCAATTTTTAAAATATTTGAAAACGCTACGAATACTTCAATTCATTGAAGCTTTAAGCGTCAATTTTCCTATTTGCATACTAATCAGATACATGCGCCATAATCCAATTTAGTAACATTTATAGCAACACACGTTACACGTTACAAACAGTAACGTTATGTATTAATAAGTTCAATTAAAATATAAGTAGAATAAATTATTTAAAAAATAAAGAGGATTTAATAGCGATACATACATGTATTATTCACGATAAATGGAAAGCAAAGACTATACGAAACATGATGAAATATTATCGGAAATACATTGCATAAGATACCGCTCCTGACACGTAATCTTTCTTATTAGAAGAAAGAACAAATAATACCGCCAGCCGAATCAGAGTTAATTAATTGATCAAAGCGTTTCAATACGTTGTTCAAACATCGTTCATCAATTTATAGATCGGCTTGCGAGGGATGAAATGAATTAAGCGCCCTGAGTGTTGTAAAGCGGTCCTTCCGCCGATTGATCGTTTCCGGTATACTGCGAATATATCTTGCGTGCTCCTCTGATAGATCTGGGAAAGATTGCTTTTTGATTACTTGCAAAAAAACGACGTCTACTACTAACGACATTTCACTAGTACCTCAAACATACCAGATTTATTTTTTCGTTTTTGTACGGCGTACTATTGCATGATTATAAACTAATTTTACACAATCTTTATGGATGTCTGAGAAATGCATCGCGCATCAGGATGTTGCATTATCTGCTAGAAAAAATAACTTTTAATATTAAACGCTTAGGCAAAAGTAACTTCATTAAGTCATCAAAGCGATGCGTTTCAAACACGGTAGAAAAACCAAAAATCTAGCCCGTCCGAAAAAGTGAAGAAGGTTGTTACAGTAGCCCACTCTTATCTAATTACTCATGATTGCGAATTTTACTTTTAGTTATTAAGTAAACATTCTTCATCTGCAGAGTGGAGAATTTAAGTTCTGAAAAAGGTACAATATAACTCCATTAAGGTGTTAAGCTCCTCCTTAGCGATGGCAATTCCATCTGTCACGGAGGAAATTATCCTACAGGCGGAGTAAAATCGCTCTTGACGGATGTAATTAACTCCGTAGCGGTGGTATTTCCCTTCACAAAGGATGAAATTTCATCCGTTTAGGAATACAAAATTTCCCACCGAAGCGAAGGGATGATCACGATGGTCACTCCGGAAAGAGGTTATAACGATATTAGATCCAACTCTGCGTATACTCCATAGATCCACTACTTCAATCTTAATGTAAAATATGTTATTGTTCAGTACCAAGAATTCTATAACGTTCAAAATCGAATTTTCTGTAGAATTATTTGCTATTATTATTTGTTCCTCTCGTACAAATTTTTATTACATGTTCATAACAATCATTGAACTAGATATTTAGAATTTAACGTTGCTTTTTTAAATTACTCTCCAGCTAATTGCGGCTTTTGGGCGATTGTGGTTTGTGAATCCCGCTGCTACTAAATTAAATTAAACGTAGAATCAATGTCCGGGCCTCGTATATCGTGCGTGAGAGCCGCCGTAAAGGCGCGATACAATCGATAATCGAACCGCTAAACTAAGCGAAATTCACTGGGTCAACAGCTTTATGCAATTTGTTCGGACCCTACCGGAATCCGGATAGCTCTGAAATTGCTTATCCGCGAAACGGCTGGTTAATACAGAGCAAAATCAGAGGATTTTTTAACACTTGACCAGTCACATCCTTACAGGCCGACTTTGTGTTTGCTTATCTCTGCCATTAGTCTTGTTCAGCGAGCTAGACGTCACTCTGTATCACCGGAGCATGGCTACGCAGGTTTTTATAAGATGATTTCCTGAATTGTGATTCATAAACCTGTTGAGAGTGTTTTCTACTAAATGTGAACAACTACTAAGGATCTCAAAAATAAAATTTGTTTCTATTTGAAAGCAGATAAAGGGACAGCTTGAATTAGACGCTTACGAAACTGTTTACATAAAAAGCAACACCAATTTTTCAATTCTCTTCGATTTATTATTACTAAATTGTCTTCATATCCTCAAATATTTAGCTATTGTAGAATTTGAGTGTAACAGAATAGCATTCGTTAGCATGTTTTGGTCGACAACAACACTATCTAATGCCGAGACTGAAACCATGCCTAGAAACCTGAGTACAGGTTCAGATGCCATAAAACCATGCGTCGCCATTTCGGTACCAGCAACCCAAACGCTGCTCGAGTGGTGGTCTGGAGTCAGTACATCGAAAAGGTGGTAGTAACAAGGCCATGAGACAGGCTGCAAACCACACCAATTAAGAAACTAAAGCAAATTGATCCATCTTGTTGTTTCACCAAAAGATTGTTTGCAGTTTGGCTGAAGTGAAAACGTCAACGCATGTCAGGTTATGCATGACAATAATTTTAACAATTTGAATGCCGCTCGAGTATTAATTATGAGTGGATCACAAACTGTAACAGTTATATAATAGTAATTCCTGCTATTATCGTTATAGTCACTTCGAAAATGTTCATGGAAATTGCTAACACGGCGACTGTATATAAGCTCATGCAAATAGTGTATCGGATATCCCGAAAATAAATGCGATAATAAATGGTCCGCCCCCGCTTTAGGACTTATCTGGATGTATATGGATGAATAGAAATGATGTCGTGCAGTCAACAGGTTGGGCGACCCGAAATTTTCGCATCCCACTCGCCAAATTAAAAGCGCAACTTTTCTTCCTCTCCCTCTGTCGTCCTTTCGTCTCGCTTGTTCATGGCCAATAAAAAGAGAGGCGATAAAATCTGCATAAAATCGCAATTTCGAAGCGATACGCCAATGCAGACGGTCGGGTGAGAGGGAAAGCAAAAAAAAGCGAAACGAGATAAAAGAGATAATAGTGTCATTGATTTCCAGACGAAATTGTTTTCCTCGGATGCGGATGGGTTTCCGGGTATTGGGTGCAATAAAAAACGGAAAAGTGTTTCGCAGATTGCGTCGATACCGGACTTTCTAATTCCCTTATCGAAAAATTAATCTCTTTCGAATAGATAACGGATGGAATTGATTTAAGCGTTTTAAAGTTTAAAAAAGCGCACGTTGATGTATTATTTGAAAGCATGAATTGTTGAAAGGTATTATAACTTTTAATCAAAGAAGAGTTGAAATGACCTTTTCTAAATGTTAAGACAAGTCTGTTTGCGATTGGAAAGCGATTTTTTTTAGTATTTCGCCGCAGTATTTAATTGTCTTGCACAGTATCATATTTAATTTACTAAAAGAACCTAGAAGAGCTTCTCTGTCAGGTTCCGGAAAAAATATACAGGCTGTTCCATTTAATTGAATTGCCATCTTGTAAAATTTTTCGATGTCTTGCTGAAAAATCCATGAAATACTCAATTCGACAAAGTTTGCGTCAGCACTTCAGCATATAAGTATTTAAGATATTGGGCATTAAAAAGAATCGACATTTCGCAAAAATCTCCAATTATTTTAAAAACAAAGGTAGGTAAGTATACAGAGTATGTAAAGGAGAAGCATCCAAACACGCAGTTACATACAGGGTGAAAATTAATTACAATAAATACAATAATTATTAATTGCATGGTACATTTAGTGATTGGAAAACTACTCAAAATCTAAAGAGAAAAGACGAGCTTTAAATTAAAATAAATTGGTTAATGGAGCCATACCCAAACTTACAGGAACAATTATTCATGTTTCTAGAAAAGTATTACAATCACAGGTAAGTTACAAGAATTCTTGAGGCTATTATAACTCTAAAAATTGTTAAGATTCTGTAGGGAGGATTTAAACGAATCCTTGCAGAAACAGAATGACTGTTCAGGTATCCCGCTACTAATATGGTATTAATTATAGTGATGTAAAGAAAAAAAACGTGTTTTCCATGCTAAAAAAAAAACATGTTCGTCATTATTTAAAAAACATTTGTTGTTTTAGTGATCAAACAATGTGAGAGAGTAACTTTAAACTAATAACAATTTTTGACGGTTTTTCAGGTACATTACCATGGAAAAACTGGTCGAAATACACTATTATGGCACGTTAAACTTAACGGGAGAAGTACATCATAAAGTCCAATGTGTATTATCGTATTACCGAACTTGATCTAGTCTGGGGCTGGTCTTATTCTTCCGAATTCTCTACGATCAATGATGATGCATTTAACACCTGCATTTAAATGTATCTTCTTTTATTTTTTTATTTCCGGGGAAACGTATTTGTTTTAAAGTTCCATCAGTTGCTGTTTTTGAAAATTTTTGAATTTTTGAAAATTGACTCTTTAAATTATTCGAATTATTATTAGTACTTGTAACACCCCTGTCCAGGATAATTTTTAATTTACATTTATTCATTGTTACTAAATAAAATTGATTTCATTTATATATTTTACTGAATGTATTTATCTTTAAGGATGTATCATATATTTTATTCATTCCTGTATGTAAGCAGCGCAAATTTGTCTAGAGAGTCCCCATACTCATATGTGGTATAGAATGTTTGTTTTGGTTAATTATTGTTTTCTTTTCGCTCATCTGATTTGTTGTGCGGCTCATGATTGGTGCGAAATAACGCCAGCGACGATATTTGGGGGAAAAAGCGCGAAATGGTAATGATATCATCAACCCCACATCTATATTAAATTATTAGCGGCTAGGCGACGAAAACGGACTGACGTGTGACCAGCGTCTAAAGAAAACGGCGGTTGGCTATAAAAAATCCCAACTGCCGAGAAAAAGAGGTAAAGGGTAACCATCTCCTTTATCCTCCAAAGTTGATTTATGTAAGTATTGAAGCACGTCCGCTTTTAGTTGCCTACCATAAGAGTGGCAAAACTAATAGACAAATTGCCCGAGAATTAAAAGTACACCCTGCTACCGTCGATTATAACATTAAAAAATATAAGGCAAGTGGCAGTATTTCTAATAAACCACGAAGTGGAAGGCCAAACGTGACAACAGTTGCCGAAGATTGCGAAATTGTAGTCACCAGCAAGAGAAATAAGCGAAAAACCACTCCGAAAATCACCGCAGAAGTAAATGAACATCGCGAGAATCCGATTAGCGTGGCTACAGTGAAACGTCGCCTACAGCGAGCCGGTCTTCATAGGCGAATTGCTATGAAAAATCCGTTGCTGCGGAAAGTTAACAAACGAAAACGACTCCAATGGAACCGTGAACATCGAAATTGGACTGTGGAAGACTGGAGTAAGGTGCTTTGAACCGATGAGTCCAAATTCGAAATTTTCGGATCTCGAAGGCGAACATTTGTCAGGCGATAGATGGCCGAACGTGCAAGTGAGCACTGTATTGTCCCCACAGTGAAGCATGGGGGTGGATCTGTAATGATTTGGGGCTGCTTTGGTGGCACAACTGTTGGCGACATCGTCAAAATTGAAGGTACATTAAAAAAAGAAGGTTACCGGGATATCTTACAGCAGCATGCGATACCTTCAGGAACACGAATTTTGGGTCAGAATTTTGTCTTTCAACAGGATAATGACCCAAAACACACGTCCAAACTGTGCAAGGAATATTTGCAGCGTTTGGAGACAGAAGGAGTTTTAAAGATTGTGGAATGGCCACCCCAGAGCCCTGACTTGAATCCAATTGAGCTGCTGTGTAAAGAACTTGACCGACACGCACGTTAATCAGCTCCAACGTCCGTTGGTAGTATGTGGAAGGCACTACAATCAGCTTGGGTGAAAATAACCCCAGATACGCTCGCAAAACTGATTGCAAGAATGCCGCGCCTTTGCGCTGCAGTAATAAAATCCAAAGGAGGTCACATTGACGAAACAAAAGTTTAAACTTTGTAAACATTTTTCTTTCTTTTTGACGTGTATTGCATAAAACTACGAAATAAATACATTTATGTACAATTCTGTCTTATTTTTCTATGATTTATATCACAAATTTAGGGTGCCGAAATAATTATGAATGGTAGTGTACATCCGATTGTTATCTTGGGCAAGGAAGCTATCGTTCCAAGAACCGCGCCTAGTCAGATTTAATCGCATATTGTTTCCTATGTATCGTTTTTTATTTATATTCATATCTTTTCTTGTTAATCCTTTGCTCTAAATTGTTCATTCATATTTTTTGGTCAGTGTAAATTGTAACTATTCGATATAATTTAATATTCAATCTTTATTATTAGATGCCTTTTATGCATCAAATCTTAATTTCACATAAATGCAATAAAACTTTGTTAATATTTGAAATCAATTCTTTTATTTATTAGTTATTTTGACTACTTTTGTACCCCAGAACCGCACAACCTCAGATACCTTCGTGCTACGAATTATTTACTAAGGTTGCATTCAAATAAGTAGATAGCCATTTCGGTGGCCATCAACTCAGTGAATTCCAATATCATAACGTTGGTGTTCTATCACAGCTGACTCTTAAGGCGACCGTGCTTACAAATTCTATAACAAAGAAAAAATGTTTTGTGAAGTTCTGTTGTTTGTTTTCATATCTTGTTCAAATAAATTGTTTCCAGTAAACTAAAATTTAATAATTTCACAAAGGTATTTTTTTTTGAAAAAGAAACAAATTAAGGAGAAAACGCAACTATCTTATTTTATTCAATTCCATCACTAATTAATTATGATACACTGTAACATGTTAAGTGATTAGTCTATATTTTGTAGTCAGGAGTATATTAACTAATTAATTAATTAATTATATCCTTTCAGCTTAATATAAGAGGTATTATGACATTTTTGTGCCACAAAATATAACTTTTAATATATTGTTGAATGAAACTCATTGCGAAGGTAATATTCGAAAGCATATGAATGATTGAAGGTCTCATAAGATGATCCCCATAGCGCCCAATCTTTTTTTCATATACGTTTCGACATAAAGATCCGAAATAAAAGCGTGGAACGACCTTTATTTATAATATCCAACGTGCATCGCTTATTTCACCTGACAGTTTTATTACCTTTATTACAACCACCTTTTTGCCGTAAATACGGGGAAGCTTGACGCGCACTCACCGAGGAAAAAAAAGAAAGGAGGAGAAACGTTTCTAAGTCTCTCGACAACGTCCTATCCGATAAAAAGGGGGCTCGAATAAAAGGAGAGAAATTGCTTCTGCAGCTCCGGAGAGGAGTGGGTATTTCCTTCCTCTCCGTTTCCGTAGTATAATTACTAGAAACCGAGGCGAAAGTCGTGTTTTCGATGTCGTCCGTTCACCTTTCATCCCACCACCATCGTCTAGAATCAAAATTCCAAAAGGGTCGCCGAAAAAATAAAGTACATGAAAGTTGGTGTAGGTAAATGAATGCCGGGCAAAAAAAGATTGCAATTGCCAATTTATACGTAGAGTTATTGGTGGAAAGCTAGATATACTATAACTACATGCCAATTTGCAATATCATATTTGAACTTTAAAAGAAAATAAAGAAAATTTACTTCGTTATAATACATAATGTATGTATAGTATACAGGGTAACAGATTGGAATTTTAATATGTTGCATCATTAATAATACTAAATCTAAAGCCCAAGTATAAAGAAGCTCCATCTTCAACCTAATCGCATTGGTCTAAATAATACGTTCACTGCCGCTTCCAGGCGTTGTCTAGTTCAATTGTCTCTAGTTACAGCGTGCAGAATGCACAATTTTTACCCATCCGAGTAGAAATTTGCAATTGATAACGTAATAGGTATTCAAAGAAGTAATTGATCACATCAAATTTTGCGTTTAAATTTAGAAATTATGCAGAAAATTTCCCTTATTTGAGTAGGAAGGTGACTAAGTGTTCATAGACATTTCTCACTGTTATTTACAAATAACAAAACAGTGTCCATTCAAATTTGGTTTTATTTTTATACCATATAAACAGGTTTTTTTCTTTTGGGAAAAGCGGAATATCGATGTATTAAAACTTTGTACATCAACATTCACCTTTCATCCAATTGAAAAAACTGGGGTCTTAAGACCTAAATGACGCTTTTGTAATGTATATGATCATATACGCCATACCATATATATATATATGGTTTGGTGGCCAAAAACAACTACGACGACTGTTCAACAACAACTTCAACGAGTGCCCTCGTTGTTGTAGATTGTACCTAAGGTTCTTAGAAGGCATCTCAGAAGAATGCTGAATGCTGCGAAAACATTATTCGAATGGTCGATAGCTCCGTGTTCGCACCCTGGAACGCGGGATTATTTTCTGGTTCCCATAAAACGCCTTAAACGTTGCACTATCGATTCCGGTCCAATTTTCTAACTACTTTTCTAATTTTTCTAATTTTCTAACTGCTGCATAGGTTGCTAGTCTTAGTAAAAAAAATATTTTAAGTTTATCTAACCTACTGTTATTGCACTAATAAGGATTTTTTGAAAGAAATTAACTTCAAAAAATGTTTTCTACTATATTGCTTTTCCTTGTTGCTGCATGTTTATTAACCAATACCAAAACAAATAAAATAAAACAACCTTTTATAGAAGACAATGCTCTATTTACGCAACAGAAAACAAGAATCGTTGGAAAACTATCAGAAGCATATTTTAAAAAAATCTCGAAAATTTTTCCATTCAGGTCATGCAAGAACTCAAGTCCGTTGATCCACGTACTAAGAGTACAATCAAATCCTCAGACGAAACTTGGATCCACCTTAGCGGTTTTATTAACAAACCATGCGTACATGGTCCACTGGTCCATTACATTATATCATAGAAACCATTGCATTCTGAAAAGGTTGGTGACGCAGAGGTATATCATAATAATTTACTGCAATTTTTTCTAAACTAGTTAGATGATGAAGTTATGGATGGATACTTCCAATAAAATAATGCCACATCTCATGAAGCACTCTTCCTCCTGATCCGATTATTTTGGATTCTTTTACCTTTCCACGCCTAAAAAATGCAGTTTTTAAAAGTACATCACGCACAATACAAGAACTTACCGAAGTAACTGAAAATGTTTCTGACACGCCTCAACGCATTTAAAAACGATGAAGTGGCGAGTACGGATTTGTATTGAAACCGAAGAAGATCACTTTGCTGTGTTTTTATCCATTTGAATCCAAATTTCAAAATAATGTGCACATTCTAACATGCTTCTTTGTACTCTTCCCATTCAGAGAGATTTTGGTCTTCCTTAAATTCACGGGTATTTATTTTAGTACTGCCATTATTTTTGGAAATCGTTTCCCATTTGCCTCGGGTATAAGCCCTGACCATATTGGTTGCCCAGAAGTATTGTTGATTTCATTGTTATTATTTTCTTATATCTTTTTTTGGTTAATCATTGTTAATAAATATAATCCCAGGATTTTGTTTGTTTACCACTCCTGACATGTGGAAGATGTTGCCTCTCACTAGAGGTAAGTCTTATTCTGTATGATCAGAAGACTCAACCATAGTTCCAAAGTATGCATGCTCTTCACAGGCTCTTGCTTGTTCAAGTAAAGGTGTATTCACACTTCAATATTGTAGTTTTTACCAAATCTACTGATAATCCCTACTTTAAATGTCGCTTTTTGATTTGAGTTACCAGAACTTGGTCATCCACAAAGTGAGAAGTGTACGAAGAGAAACCATTCGCCGTTCTTGAATCAGTAATGAATTGTTGCAGGCGCATGTGTTCATCCATTCTTCTTCAGTGATGCAACATCGGATTTCTCTTTACCCCCATTTGAACACATATGAACGTAGCCTACGACGTATGACGTTTCTATGCAGTTCTTTCGATTCTTTCTGAGAACCAGGAACTGATTTTATCGTTCTTGAATCGGTTCAGAATTAATCGGTGTCTGCTAGAACGATCTTGGAATTGATTCGGAACGAGTCTACAGTTGTTGCGTCTGTTGGAACAAACCTATGATAATCATCATTCGCTTATATGTTTGGGTTAACTGGGTCTCTATCTTTCTCTTATCCACAAGCGATAATCTATTAAACTTGACCTACATCCACAAAGGTTATTTATCATCCCGGCAAGACGAACAAATACTATTGTATATTATCGTAAATATAAAGCGGGACCGTATTAGGCACTTTTTTTATTCGAAAATTTACACAAAATAAAATTATTCAATAGGGACATACCTTTTGAAGGTTTGCCCTCTGCCCTTATTTGCTTATAATTATTACCATTTCATGTTTATATCTGAGACACCCTATATACATCTTAAAGTTTCAACTGTACACATCGGTTTCATTTTAGATAATACAAAAAAAATTGAATCAATAGTTTCTTAATCAATTTCCAATTTATTATTCATAATAATATCCAACAATCTATAACTTGAAGCTGACAAAGGTTTGGCAATCAGTGCCGGTGATTTTTAGTTGGCTACTATTGATTTTTTTCTATTTAAGTCATAATGGCCATTCGCGTATACTGCAAAAACTTAAAAATGCAATTGAAGTAGAATTTTAATATATAACAATATTGGAGCTGATTTATAACGTCGAGTAAAGAAAAAATTAATTGAAAGGTGTCAGGAATATCATAAACACAGTGAGACGTCTGCGTTAAAAACGATTTTTCTAAAGCATTCCTACAATTCAAAAGAAATTCGTAGCGGTCGTTGCCAGTCACAATCATCAATGGCGGTCCCCCTGCGGTACACCGAATGCAATTGCGAGAAGATCAGAAATGTGGCGGGCTACACAACCTCCGCCTCACTTCCGTATGATACTTCCGCTGCCTCATATCTTCCATTTCGTAGTAATTTCTTTAATAAAATATCGTAATCCACTAGATCAAAAGCTTCGAATGATATACAATTAATACATACAATGCACGTGAACGTCTCTCTTTGAGCCAGATTCTCAATAAAACAAACAATTTTAATTTTATTGAAACTAAAAATAGAACTACCAGCTGCCCTCTATGGTTTAATACAGAAATAATTAACAATATAACACATTGTTGAAGATGGATTACAAAGAGACCAACAATGCAAATTCTTTAAATCAATTTAACCTGCTCGGAATGTCAATAAAAATACAAATTCTAGCTGCATACTGCATGCTGTCACCAATGAAACTTCCATGTGCGATAACACCTCTTTGGGTAGTTTTGCAGTCAATATGTATTTGAAGACTGATACAAGGTTGAAGGTATCAAGATCCACGTGGAATACCAAGTTTCTTGATCAAACATTGTGGAGCTGTTCTTGTGAAATCACTGGCAATTGTCTTTAATTTGCCATTTTTCCTGCTGCGCGAAAGATTTTAAAGATGGGTTTGAAATCTTTATGTAGGTCACCTGAAGATATTGACTACTAGGCATCGTGGCAAAGAGATCAATGGTTACCAAATTAATGTACTTTATTCAGTCTATCAAATACTCTAAACAGTCATGGATAAGTAGATACAATCTGCACGTATATATAAAAGGCATTTGGTTTCAGTAATCGTTTGCAGCAATTTTTTTTTAACATACTTTTGTGATAACGTCCAATGTACATCCTGTAATGGATATAAATCAAAATTTTGTCCAGCAACATCAGGTGCACCACAAGACAAGCTAGGTCCACTTTTCTTGGTTTCTCTTCATTTTGTTCATTAATAATTTGCTGGACAGGATCTATTGCAATGGATGTATCTTTGCTGATGAAAGTACATAAAGAAATTAGTACACCTACTGATTGTATTTATCTGCAGGATCAACTTACCAAAATTTGTTAATGGTGTGTGGAGATGAGCACTACAAATGAATATTAACAAGTGTACAATTTTACAGACTCAATGCAAATGGTTCCACTAAGATGTGATTACCGCTTTAACGATGTGCTGTTCCTCTCTCAGTAACCTTGGTGTCTACTTCGATTCAAGCCTCAGGTGCACTCTTCACATAAATTGCATTTCCACTTCTGCGCTAAAAATGCTTGAGCTTCGTCATATGAAATTCTAAGCTACTTCATACGAACACTGCTATATCTCTATATAACACATATGCTAGCGCAAGCGTAGTTTGGAGTCCCTCACATAATGAAGATCGAGAGGGTCCTGTGATAATTTCCTAAATATCTATTCTATAGAGCACAAGAAGTTTTCCCGTCGCAAGAAATTGACCGACAGCTTCTTCTCGAAATGTTATTTACCTAATATCCCAAGCTAGGTTTCTTGTAAATACCTAGAATACTATCTCGTCAGGCCCTTACATTTTACACGCCAACTGTAGCAACAAACAGCAGTTCATATTCCGCACTGATACTTATGCAGCAAAATTTCAATTTGATATCTGAGTATTCTGATTGATCGTATTTGTAAAAAGGCTTTTAAACTAATCTGTTCTTGTCTGTGTCTCTACTTTTGTTACCTACTTTCTTTGTTATAATTAGTTATCTATCTGCGTGCAAAAATATGTTGTCCTTTGTTTAGATTTAAGTATCAGTTGAACAATAAAAATGATTATGATTATCATTGAGCTTTCAAAAATGTTCACAAACAATTTAAGTACATTTTGAAGCGATAAAATACTAAAAATTATTCTGAAACATTTTTCTTAGGTTTTCATACGTGTACCTAGTACGCAGAGCTTTTAAAATAATGGTGGAGGCGCCTAAAAGACGATAATTTACGGTAAACAGCCGACCCTTTATCACTTTACTAAATAACGGTGTGAACTGCCTGCAATTTTACTTTCTCATTTCGTGTTGATAAAATTTCGTTCATTGATTTCTCTTTTTTCCACAGACTGAGAAAGAACACCTGTACGGGATTAACGTTTTCAGCATTAAGGCAAGTTATATATTCCCGTGGAACAAAACTTAAAATGTGCGAAGAATAGTACAATTTCTTTAAAATAGGTAAACGACAAGGCAAAAATTTGTTTACAATTACAATTATCTCGGTATATCCGCAAGAAGTAACACAACATACATAAATCAAGAAAGAAGTAAACGAGATTGGAAATGTTAATTCAATAATTTTATAGTCAATCACACAAGTTTAATTTATTATATAGTAATATAATAAATAGTCCGGGACGGCCGTTTCGAGGACACGAATGGTCGTCATCATCAAGCGGTGACCGAATGATGTGAGAAAAAAAAAAATTCTAAAACTAAACATGCATGTACTATCCCTACTTCTTAGAATAGATATCCTTTACAAGTGCGTATTTCTACCTCCTGCACGCCTTGAAGCTGCGACGTGCGAAAAATAACATGCATGAACTATCCCTTTTAATCAATTTTAAGTCTTCTAATTTAATATTATGCCCGGTTTCATTTATATGTTGTGCTACACTCGACGCGTCCAATCTGCCGTAGCGATAATTTCTTATATGTTCTTTGAATCTAGTTTCTATCGCTCTTTTCGTTTGACCAATGTAGGCTTTATTATAGTGACTACATTCAATTTTATAAATACCCGACCTTTCTCCCATTTTCGGTTTATCTTTAGAATTACCGAGAAGATTTTTAAGTGTGTTGCGCGAACCGAAGCATACGTTCATATCTTGACTCTTCAAAACCTTACTCACGCCTTTCGATATGCCGTGAAAGGGACGTTTCACGAATTTCTTACTATTAGTTTCTACCGGGATTAAGGTCGTGGAATTTCTTACGTAAAGCCTATGTTGGACTTTCTTAAGCATGCGATCGACTTCTATAGAAGAGTAACCGTTATAAATAGCTACGTTTGTTATGAATTTAAGTTCTCTGTTAAATCTACTTCTACTTAGAGGGAATTTAACCAATCTATTAATTAAGAAGCTAATCGCGGCCATTTTGTGGTGTCCACAGTGGTTAGAATCGCTCATAATGTACTTATGTGTTGTTTACAATGATTTTATGTATGTATTTAGTGATATGCTACCTTTTTGTAAAATACTTAACAATTTTCTTATTTAAAAAGTACTGTAGTAGTGACAAAATTGTTAAAATTGTAATTTTTATTATATCTTCGCTAAAAGTCGTCACAATATTACATCGAGTACAATTTACACCCGTGTCATCCGAAGAATGTGCGCTTTCAACTCTTACGCTAGCTCTAGTAATGTACGTGTATTTGTCTCTATTCATCGCTATACAACTTTAATTTTAGATAAAGTTACCCAACATCAAGATTAATTTCGACGTAAGACAGATAAGAAGAACGAAGATTTTCCAGTTCCTTAAAGAATTTAATCTTAGAAGCTTAGTTCCGCGCTGGCGTCTTCTAACCTCGTTCTTTTCGCGAACATCAGCCCAATAGTTGGACATCGCCGATTCGTCGCTTGGAAAGTGCATAGTAGCACATTTTCCAACAAAACTTTCTTTCACTTCTTCCTTCTCTTTCGATGTCGTTCCTCCCGTTCATTGTACTTTGAGAGATACCGTTTATAATCTAGCGAATCTTTTCGTGCGAGCAGCGTTAATAGGAGGATATGAAGCTAGGTGCCTACATACATAGATCTCTATTTAGTAACGTGCGCTGAAAGAATGCTGTAGGCACGCCTGAATTCATCCACAATGTATCGCTTATAGCAGAAGTTCTTCCATTTCCGCCCGTGTCGTTATGTTATTCTGGAAATTACTTCATCTCATTAAGGTTTTAGCCAGAGCTTCGGAGAAAATTAAATTTTCTTTCAAAATAGAGAGAAGAAACTAGCGCGAGTGCTGCCAGGCTTACGTTCCATTTGTCTGATAGCTGTTCCGCCGCTACGACTCGCTAAAGACTAAAGTTTGATGACTGCGGCACTACATTCCTCTCCACTTTATGTATACTCTATGTACTGGGAAGTACATTGTATGCATTTGTACACTCAAATCTCTCAATGCTAAGTGTGTTTGAGTTAAAGTGATCAAAATTATTTTTGTATTTACTGTTGAGGACACTTAACATTTTATTTTATTTTATTCACCCTTTTATTTATTTATTTGTTTTATCTCTTGCGAATTTACATATTAAACATTAACGTGTATGTACTCATGTAAAAAAAAGAAAGCACATAAAATTCAATGAAATATCTGTAAGAAGCTACCGGTTGTACTTGCTTGACTAAACACAGACGAGCACTATACAGAGATTTACAGCAGAGAAATTGTAGGAATGGGTCGTAGTTCGTCGGAGAATTAGCCCGTTCATTGGGATGCACGCCTATTGTACATCACAATTGTCATCCGTCGTTACTTAGACTTTGCAAAGTATAATACCTATACATCGCACAATACTTGGTTTTTGTCTTTGTCGTTTCTATACAGGACAGTTGCACGAAATTATACATACTAGAATTAACATACGTATTTGATTTTTATTTTGATCTTTGTAGTTGATTGGGAATTACATTTATTTTTGGGTTTATAGGTCTGTTTAAAGAAAAACTCTTTATTTTAGGCTTCTATATTTTATTGCTCGTATTTGGCGACGTTTCCTTGATTAGTTATCAACATTTTCAAACCTTCTGTAAAGAAGAATAGGTATAGCAAATATATGAAATAATAGCTACTGGTTTTCTATTCAACAACGGGTAATTCCAAACTGCCCAATTAGTACAGAGTATTAAGCGCTCAAGTACTTTGAAACCAGCAGTTGTTGAATGGACAACCACTAGAAGTATAGAATTAACCCTTTAACGGGCAAATTATTTTACTTCTTTTGTTCAATTTTGTTTCTCGTTCCGTAATTTTGAGGTGGTTGCTATATAAGCCACTGAGCGTTCTGGTCCACTCAACTTTGGATCGTAGCTTTCATTAGCGAATAATAATGTATCTTAACATTAAATATAAAAGATATGCATATTATAATAGAATAAGGAACAAATTAATAACTATTTTTACGGAATAGTATGAGCCAATCCAAAATATTATTACTTCGCATTCGGCGCAAATTATTTTCAACCTCTTGACATTGGTTTCCGTAAAATAAAGCACACATCTTCTACATTTTCCTTTAACAGGTAAATGTGCACCAACACCGGTTTTTTTTGGTAGTGTTCTCGGTGGTATCTCAGAAAGAGAGAGGCATTGTGTACAGTCAAAATCAAAGCCAAAGTGTTGCATAATTTTTTAATTTTTGTGGCGTACCACTTACTTTCGTCCATTTCATGCCGATACTGGAGACACGAGTATTGTTAACGCCATCTTCGTCCCTTTCTGTCTGTGCGTCGATTGTTCATTAAGTCCGTCTCTTACACATTACCTTCATTGCGCTCGCTATGTAAATGATCATCGTCATTCATATTAATATCTTCAGATCATTTTCTGGAAGAATTTAATTCCGGCCTAAAGTATAGTCGTCGCCATGAAACTTACTTCTTGAAGAATCTCCCGAAAACCTTGAAATTGGGATGGGCCGGATTAGTAGTAAAGAATTGTCTTCTGCATTGTTGTCTCTAATAATACTTTTGTGTTGTTGGCTAATTAATTAATTACTATTTTTTCAAATTAAAAATACACTTTTTTCTACGTTCCTTTTCTGCACCTCCAATATTAGCGTTTGAGCTATCGGGTTATTTGGCCCTAGCTCGATTTCCATTAATTATTTTAATTACTGCACAGCATAGAGTTACTGTATTTCCGTATGTCTGTTGTTTTTATGTTTTAATTTAGGTGGCATAAAAATTGGAAAGAGGCAGACCAAATTTATGTAAATCCAAATGTTGTATTTATATTTTTTTAATATACCTTCTATTTGTTTGATTTTTGTTTTAATTTAGGCCGATATAATCCAAGGTGGCTACTTTTGCTACTCAGGAGACAACCCAATGAAACACGTTTCATTTATGACTGGTTTATGCATAATATTGAGAGAGTCGTTAGTAAATATTAGCCAAATTAGGGCTCAGTCTTGCTCACAAATAAAATATGTTGGGTCCTGCTAAGTACGTCCGCTAATTGCTATAGCCCTGGTATTTACGTCTTTAGCATGTGGTTGCTTAAAGTCCTGAATACCCGAATTTCGCTCTAAAAGTAATACAATTTTATATTGGAATATTTGTATAATTCATTCAGTTTTCAAATTCTTTAGTTAAAATATATTCCAATGGGGCTTTGTTGAAAAATTGGGGAAAAACAATAATTGAGATTTTAAATGCGTGGAATCTAACTTAATTTAATTTCCTGAATAGAGTAAAATGAAAATGAATTCAAGTCAAAATCGTATTCAAAAAAAAAATTTGAAATTTCATCAATTTTGAAATGAAAAAGTTCAAACTGATCTAACGTGTTGTGTTTATTCTTTAATGTCGATGTAGTTTCACATTTATTTGAAACATTCTCTTCTTGTTTTCTATCACAGATCCAAAATTTACTTTGTGAATAAAATCAAATAACAACCTTTCTGATTCCAATATCCATCAGAAACGTATTTCGCTTCCACCGTATGGCGGTACCAAGCAAACAGCTGTTAGATGACAATATTTGTATTAGTCGCCGTTGTAATCAACTAACAAACAGGATCCATTGTCTTGGTAACATACAAGACATTCTAACTGTACATTAGGTCAAACAGAATACAGACATCCAGGGAAAAGAGCATGTAGCCCCTTTCCTACGCCGAAAACCCATGATAAATTTTAATTAATTTCTCGTGTTTTCGAAACAATAACAACACCACCGACCTGTTTGACTTATCCACGCGGAAACTTTATATTGATTTTAATTGTGTAGTGTTCTACGATTCCTATGCCAATGTTAAAGTTTTCTCGTAATTAGGAAGTTTCCAAGTAACATGGAATGGTGTTTGGTGGCGTTGACACGAATACTCTTGGCAAAACACATTCAACTTTAAAGAAACATCTCCGTCCTTTTGTTCAAAGAAATAATTTATCTTCGATCGTAAGCTTCTATAAGCCTTGATGTTTGTTGAAGATGTTGATACGATCAAATGGATTTTGTTTTTTGGTACGTAAAGTAAAAGTAATGTTAGAGTTTGTCATTGTAAACAGCCAAAATAAATTGCTTTACGTATTTGAATATTTTAAATTATAAATTATTATTAGTGCTCCTAATTACTTAATTAATTTTTACTGGCAGAAATAGAATCGTCTTTCTATGCCAAACAAATATACATATCTCTTTGGAATATTTACTTACATGAAGTAATACATACACAGCGACCCCAAAATAATAAAAAACGGATCTTATACACTAATATCCGTAGAGCTTTCGAACAGAATATTAAAAGTTTGGGAATTTTTTTTTTGAAAATGTATTTCACTCCAATATAGAATATTGAAGAGAAATAAAATAAACAAAAAAATCGCTACTTGGTCGACATAGACTTTAAAAATAACAACATAACATAACAAAGAAAAACAATGATTAAGATTAAAGAATATAAGGTACTACGCTCTAAAGATTTGATGTATTACGAAGTATATCAGCAAGCTCCATATAATTGCCCTTCATTATTTAGCTGTACGACTTTTTATAAACCCACAAAATGAAACATCGACGGAATTAAGGTCGGGACTATGAGTTGGCCATGGTATTGGTCCTTCACAACCAATCCATCTATTTCCAAATTTTCTTTGCAAAAATTCCCTCTGCCAGAAAAGTTAATCATTCATGCAATACATTCTTTGAATAATGTTCAATGCGACAATTTCTGATAGTGTTCAGTTTATTTGCCAAAAAAATTCGATCGAGTTCGCCTGTCAACCGATTGCGCAATCAAAATGGACCAACTAAATAATTGTCGATTATACCTGCTCACACATTAATAGAAAACTCATATTGGTGATTCCATATTATGGTTTTATGAGGGTTTTCATGTCTCCAATGGTGCACATTATGTAGGTTCGAAACACCATCGTGATTAAACCTTGCTTTCTCGGTGAACAAGATTAGCGACAGAAAATGTTACCCTTGATTTTTCAACCGCTCGCAATATTGTGCACGGAATATATAAATTCTATTCTAATAGGTGATGAATTTTTTGGAAATGAAACGGGGGAAAGCTGAACTTTGAGGACTGAATCACGGTTAAAATTCCGTACAGCTAAATTTATTTTTCTGATGCTTCTTGTCGGATTATTTTCTACTATTTACAAAACAGCTTTTTGGTTTGTAACAGTATGAGCGCTGCTAAACCTACTATTAGCTTCTGCTTTTTTGAAACAGCCATCTTTTTCAAACTCTTATTCACGTCAATAAATGACGAATATCTCTCTCGATAGATATGTACGTTGAGCCTATGAAGAACTTGATGGAAAAAAAAATGGAAAAAAAATGGAAAAATAAAGTTCCTGGATCTTGAACACAAAAGACTTACGGAGATTAGTGTATAACACCTTTTTTATTATTCTAGTGTGTGTACTGTAGCTTTTTCAATGTCACCAGGCATTATCATTTTTCAATTTGGTAACATTTCGACATCATATTTACAGAATTTAAATAACTTAGATTTATTCACTTTAATGATTTATATTATTAATTACTTATTCTTGAAAACAAAAACACATTTATATCAAATATGTATCATAAGAAACGCACATACAACAAATTTAAATTTAATTTGTAAAAGATTACATTGAAAATAAACAAAATTGGAAAATCATATTTTTCGAAAAATAATCAACGGTTTTACGTATTACGAATTTTCTATTTTCAAAAGAGTTTGATGTTTTTGACTTTGCATATCAATGTTTTAGCTTGTTACCCTGTTCGGCTGCTCACCACACATACTAAAAATAGTACTGGTTAAAATATTCTTATTTTCCATTACTGTCTTCACAATTTTAAATTAAAAAAGTAATTCCTAGATTATTTGGAACATTTTTTTTTTTTTTACAAATTGCCTCGACGACTACAAACTTCATTTTTGGCCTACCATTTATTTTACATTAAGCTGAAATACGATCGTTTTTAGTTCACTTTTCCGCAAGCAAGTTATGAAATTTCCGAGAACGCCGCGCCAAAATAATCATCTAATTAATATTGGTGGGCCTTCAAACCAATTTAACTTTATAAGAGTTAAATATGTAAAATTGAAAATTCCGAACGATCCGAGACACTTTTTTAATCACTCCGTCGTACCCTACAGGACGGGAACAATGGAAAATAAATAGGATGGGAGGACGCGCGAAGCCGTTTGAAGTATTACCCTCTCAATTTACCGCCCGACGTTCGGCCGCAACCCTTTTCGCTTTCGCCACGCTTACGACGCCGTAGATTATGAATATTCATAGATTTGAGTTCGTACGGGAGGCGACCGCAGTAGAAAAATTATCATACATAAAAATTCGCACGCGCCCCTCGACCGTTTCTACTTTCATTTTTAATATAGTGCGGCGTTTCCGTTGCGACGTGATTCCGAAATGAATTTGGCATCAATTCACTATTAAGAATTCCAGTACAACAGAGCTATTATTAGGTACTTATAAAAGATTTTCACTGCTTTCTTTTTTACAAATAAATTTAGATTGGAGTGTAACAATTATCAATGTTCTAATCACCAGAATTTTTTATTTTATTTTATTACAATGTAACGCAAATAGCTACCACCAATTTGTCCGCAGTTGGTAAAGCTTTATAAGCAGCATACTCTTTTATTTGATGAAAAAAAATAATTTCTTTGCTCCGTATGCCACCAATCCGTTTGCGTATTAGGAATCTAAAGCGTTTGTATTTCTAAAAAATGAACATCTCTCTAAACCTTTACAATCTTTACGTGCATGTTAGCAGATCGCAGATAAATTAATTGCACAACAAGCGTACAGCAAGAAAGTATAACAGCGTATCGCGTATCTATCGTTCTTTATTTTTCATACTTATTTCTTCTGTGTCGTAAAAGCGACAAATTAACGACAACACCCGAAAAAAGTCTGCAGTAAATATATGTCCTTGGTTTTCAATTATTTTTCTTGCTTTCATAATTTAGTGTTTTGTGTAAGCTTGTATATAGTTTAGAATACTGCTTATTGATGTCCCTAATTTATTTTAGATTTTGTAAGTAACCAATTTTTGAGTTATAAAGTCACCGATATAAATGTTGCGATTCTTCAATTATTAAAATACGGTAATATTTTTAGGTAATTGGTGGAAAATTTTAAAAATACAAGAATCGACAAAAAGTGAAGTTAGATGACATGATAATCAAACAAGCTTGCTTCGAATCTATTTTTGATGCTATATGTAAATTTTGGTAAACATTAAAAAAAAACATTTTTTTTTATATTTTTGGGCTAAATTATATATGTTAGTGTACTTATTTTTTAGTAGTTCAATTGCGGTAAAATCTCAGAATATTCAAACAGTTTTATCAATTCTTGGATAATTAACGGAGTTAAAACTAAGTAGGTTTGCAGTTAGGCAGACACTGCTGCAATTATTGGTATTCGGCAATAATAAAAAAAAAGTTGCAAATATTTTTATTCTGAACTACATGTAAAGATTACTTCTATTGACAATTCTATTATTATTTTTCGTTGCTTGCATTGAAGCGGAAACCGTAAAAGTAAGTCATATTACACTATACACGTCACAAATATCTTTCCAAAAATTTGTGTGAAAATGAAATTTTAACTTTTTAAATATCACTTTGTTGATTCATAACTATGGATGAGCAACGTAAGGGAATTTTGCAGTGACTAGACAGACTCGCGTTTTATCGAAAAATACAAAAATTTCGCAAGTAAATTAATTGGATTTGGCGATCGGTTTCGTACGTTTAAATTATACGCAGGCACCATTCATAATTGATAGCGATGGGTTGATCAGCTCATGAAAATAACAGACAAGAATAAGAAAATATATTCATTCGTCAGCGACTTTTATTAAACAAATTTTACTTTTAAATTTTGTGTTCGATGTTCAAACAAAAATTATTCTAAAATAAAATAGTAATGAATAAGAATTACAAAAATGTATTATTCCTCAGCTATTTCACCGGTACTTTTATAAGTCATAAGAAACATTCGGCATTCATATCTCGGGCGCTTAGATGAGTTTCTCTTTTAAGATTTTTGCAACATCTTACAATTCTATATTGAGTAATATATTCCGATGCCAACGACGATTCATATTAAATATCGGCTTTTTTCTTCGTGTTTTTTGAATCTTATGCAAGGAATGGGTGATTGAAGTTTTCTATCTATTTTATAAATATGTTCAGACGTTTGCACAGTTATTGATTTTTGTCTACATTAAAAAGAACATTTAATTAAATTAATTTATATTTTGCTTCTTGTTTAATCTAAAATTGACGAGTGAATAGCAATAGGCACAGCATAAAAAAAAAAACAGTTTATTAATTACAACAAAAAATAAGAATTCTAGTAAAAGGTAGACAAAATGAAGGCATATGGTCGACTTTATCGAGTCGCCTACATTTTAAGCGTTATCTCCAATCTAGTTGATATGTGGCTAATATCAATACAATTTAACTTCCATAATATAAAAAAAAACAGAAAGATAAACACACAAAATTAAAACTAAATTCCAATACTTCAAAAGACCAGAAATTATAGCACTTCTAGCATGGAGTGTAGTCGCCACCATTTATAATTGTTTGATGTAACCTTCGCTACGTTGATGATACCAGATTTGAACATATGTGTACGTCTTGCCGGGTGTGCCTCATTGTATGTTATCCCAATGGTTTACGATATAAGTCCAGAAATTCTCATTGGGATTAAGGTCAGGAGATTTAGAAGGCCACACTATAAATTCTACTTCCGGATGTTCGCTCCAATTTTGAACTATCCTGTTGGTATGGACCACAGAATTATCATGCATAAACGTAATATGTCCATCGTAACGCTAATGGTAGTATATAAGTGTCAAGTAAACTAATATATTGTCGGGATGTTAATCTTCCGTCTAAATAAATAAATATAAAACAATAAATTGGCCTTAAATACATTTTAATACATTATGTTATCTTGGCTCATTTATATTATATATATTATTTATATTAATGATTAATTCATCTAACTCACATATTTTTCTTTCTTCTCTAATCACATGTTTTCCAATTGTCCGTAGTGACATTCTAGAGTGCCTGTATTAAAGGCATCCTTACATCTGCTAGTTTGAATGAGGTATTTGTAGTTGCCACTTCATTTTTTATTTGAGCCCGCACTAACCCAATTGGGTTGAGTTCGCAGTGATAAGGTGCTAACCTCAACACAGTTTTATTGCAACTTCTGGCCATCTCATCTGTCACATGTGTATTATATTGATATTTGTTAAGGCAAATTAAATGAAGAGGTTCAGATCGAACCATCTCTTCATCGTATTCGATATTTTTTGACCTCAACCAAGCCTACATAATGAGTTTTCTAGATGTTGTTGTCGGAATTTTTTCCATTTTACGACTATGATATGTAGCATTATCCATGACAATAACAGCATAGTCTGGTAGCACTGTCAATATTTGATGAAACCATCTTTTAAACACATCGGCATTCATAATAGGTTGTTTTTTTACCTTCGGAAAGCAATAAGCCATTTTCCACAAAACCAGCATCAGATCCTATGTGCAAAATTATGAAGCATCCTCCTTTTCTTGCGGGATTACGTAGTCCTTCATTAAACGCTTGCCATCGACTTTTTATCTTATCATCTACCCAAACTTTTTGTTTGGTATGACCTTCGTTTAGCTATGTTTCATCTAAATAATAAATTGCCCAATTTTGACGATGATAATCTTCTATTGTCATTACTTTCTCCTACATTCTCCACATCACGTTCCACCAAAACACTTTTTCTACCTCTCTTCATGTGCCTACAACAATAATTATACTTATTCTGACATATCAAAGTATGGAAATTATAAATTTGAGCACCTATACTCAAAATTTGTTGCATATTAGTTAGAACATCAGCACTAACCTGAAGTTTAGCATTTTGATAAATTTGTACAATGTTGAACGGCTCATCTATGGAAAATCATCACACTGTTTTATATTAAATTATAGAATTCTTGACAGTTTCATCGTAATCAGCAATTAAAGAATGTCTTCCAGAAGGTTCCTTAGGTGGGGTAACTTGTCCTTTCTTCTTGTATTATTTTATGGTACGATAGATAGTAGACTGTGCCACTCTGAAAAATAAGATGACATCATAATATGTATAATGATGGTAATCTATTATAACACCAACCTATCATGCTTGATATTTTTGCGACAATAGCAGTAATTCTCATTCTGAGGTTATCAGTTCGAAGTTTTTTGAATATATTCAATATGTTCGAAAGATGGAGAAATTTTCACCTTCTCGGCGGGGATATTTGAGTTCCAGAGTAGTTGCTACTTCCTCCATATTTACGATAAACGCTGTGAAAATGTTTTACACTCAGAATATGTCAACCGATTAGTTCTCAGAAGAAACGCATTCAGAAAAATGCACGATCTAAAGAAGAAATTACAGCTAGGTTGATATTCTTCATGTTAGAAGATCAAAACAAATAACAGACGAAGTTGTAAAAAATAAAATAAATTAAAACTAATACAGACGACGCAACACGTTAAAATTGCCGACAGCTTAATATTCAGAAAATCGAAAGCAATAAGATAGTTTAAATATGAATATAGGTCATATCTCTACAGTTTATTCCTTTTCCAGTTTTCTAAAATTGTTTTCCTTTTTTTTCGCAATCAATACCGAGTAATCTAAAATCCTATCATCGATGCGCTTTTCAAGTCGCTTCTCCACATTCAAGTTATTCAGATAAATACGCACATTTAAACCAATGATTCGGCAATATTGATATTGGCATGTAAAATGTGTTTCTTTAATGGCCCGGAACTAACCGCTTGTTCTTAAATGTTCGACGGAGATGTTCGATTGGCGCAAACGATGTGCAGAAAGAGCGATGAAGCGAAATATCAGCGAAACCGTTGCTGGGTATTACCAATATATTAAAAATATCGAAGTCTTTTCGACTTTGATGCACAAAAATATCTTAGATGTGATTCTGAGTTGACTTAAAACCAATATATTGTAGTGTTAATATTGGTCTAGGTTGGAAAGTGTTTCCAGTTGCCATATTTCGCTACTTTAGTTGTGAGGCAGAGCAGCGTTAATAACTTGTTTCCTCTAATTTTAGTAATTTAGAGATGAGAAAAAATAATCAAGAAATAAACAACTTTCTTTCGACATCCGATATTTTTACAAAATTTCCACGAGATAAGTTGAAATTAAAATAGTTTGATGGGATCTTCTGCATAAACAGTATATTTAAACATTCAGTAAAATGTTTTGAACCATTTTTTAAATAAATTTCACCACCAACGGAATTTGAATCACTCTGACCCGGGTTCGGCTTCAGGGATTTGGATTTGCAGGCTACGATATCACAAGTACCGAAAAATTAAGCATTTGGCTAAAAATAAAATTCAAATTCAAGTTTCTCTTAAAAATTAATTAATAAATTTAATAAGCTATTCAAAATTAGCGGATTATCGGATAGGGATTAAATTAGGTTTTTGTATTCATATCGTTATTAAAAGAAATTGTCAACATTTTGTAAGAAAAACCTTTAAATAAAATAAATACTAGATCGCATACATATAATTTGTTTAATTTTCTCGAAATCGTTTTCAAGTACATCCCACGTTTTACCATATTAAGGAACTCTGAATATTCAACTTTTATTCACTTAAAAAAAAGTCTCATTACAACATACTCCTTTTAGCAACAATATAGAGCAAATAACTGATAGGCGATAAAAGCAACTGAAAAGATTAGAAATTCAAACAGTAGTAAGGCCATTTTAAAAAGTTCAATATCAACCGAAACATGATCTCAAAAATAAAAAATATATGAATGAAACTGATTTCTTTACATAAAAAATGACTTGATTGTGGGATCTACTTATCTACTTAAACACGAGAAAAATCGAAGAGAACCAAGCAAGCAAGTTTCAAAACAATTTACGAACACTCAAAATTTAATTTTCAAGTAGCTTCTCACAGATTTTCGACATTGCGCACAAAATATTTATCGGTAGCAAATCACCAAATTATGTTAGACATTGAAAGTGGCAATACACGTGATTTTCTCCATTTGCTGGGAAAAATACTGGAAGCAGTACAGCAATTGAAAATACGACATAAAAACGATAAAATATGACGACAGCACAATTTAATCCGTTCCAAACTTTTGATCTTCAAATTATATTTGTTTAACAAAATTTTGAATATCTTATAAATAAAATTTGACTAATTGAAATTTATAGTTTGATTTTAAATTAGATTTTCTGCTTTGTTTGGCCAAATAGTGAATTTTGGGTACCTGCACACTGACGTTTTTCAATAAAAATTTAACCTCGAAGTTCAATCTCGAAATTCTGGTCTCGGAGCTGCGTGCGATTTACAACCAAATATTTCCTGCTGTGATCCCTGCTCCATGAACAGTGCTTTCGATGTTGAATGGTAGAAATGGTGTTTTTCTTAATCTCTTCATAGAAAATGTCTCATAATATCTTGAAACTTTGAATGTTCTTGTTGTTGAGAACTTGCTAATTCTATCTCATTTTTCCCAATATTATATCCATAAATTACTATTTGAATTAAATCAAATAACAGCCTTGTCCACTTTGAAATCCAAAGAAAATACCTTTCGCTTCCAGGGTGACGATTTCCAAATTTCTTAGTACAAACACAGTAAAGCAATGAAAACCTAGTATTAAAATTTTACTAAATGTAAACAAACACTTTCCAACGTAAGTAAATAAGTATCTTAACAATACACATATAACGACGGATTAGATCCTGTCGTGCCGCCGAGAGATACAACTCTATGATCGCATCAAACCTAGCGTTGCGTTTCCTCCTCGTCTAATAATCATTAAAGTTCGCCACTTTCCATGCGCTTCACGAAATTAGCAGCGACTAGACAGACTCGTGTTTTGTCGACTCTCGGGGAACCAATACGCAACACGAACACTTTCTTATGAGACGAATAAACACGAATCTGTCTAGTCTCTGTTAATTTCGTGAAGGGCACGGCAAGTGGCGAACTTTAGTAATCACACAGTGGGGCACATGGTTGGAAGCTGCCGCTTTTCATGCGATTTATTACAAAAAGAAATAAAGACAATTATTATAAATCTTAATGGCGATCCACAGATTATGAGATGTCCAAGAGGTATATTCAGATGAATTGACGTCACGGTTTCAATTCTATATTATAGCTAAAACCACTTTACGCTAATCGAAAGTGTCGAAATAATAAATGAATTTGGAAAATCAGATTCCGAAGTTAAAGGAAGAATATTTCTTTCAGCACTACCAATATTCACTTTTACATTTTCGCTTAGTAAAATTGTAAAGCTTATCTTTTCACGTCGGGGTGTTTTTTATTCATTGCTTCTGTTTTATTGAAACACTCCAACGCACACTCACACACATCTACATACGTCTGTGTAAAAGGAGCGGATCTTTGTTACGTGCCTATACGATACAACTACCTTCGTCCCTATTTTCTCTACCTGATCCAGCAATTGTGGTGAAAGGACGCTAATTTCATACATAATACATAAAAAAGCAAGCTTCGGTGGTGAAATTGAAAAAAAGGAGCCGCTTTCGGAAGGAGGCTGTGTAATAAAAATGATAATTTAAAAGGGACGCCCGGCGCCTTTCTTCCACCTCAGTTAATTGGTGCGCTCCTTACTAAGCTTGAGCCCTTCTTATTATTTTTAAAAGAGTGTCGTGCCCTCGTCATGTCGGGTATAAATGTTGAATGAAGCGGAGATGACACAATTTCGTATTCGTTTTTTTTCTTCTGAAATAACCACTTCTACTTTTTCAGATAATTAGTATTAAAAAAAAATTGCTAAAAACACCTACGAATCGTTCAATAGCAAACATAAAGCAACATTTGAAATTTGTTATGGATGCATGCTTTGAGGTACATGGACGAAATTTTAATACATTTGTTATAAATGCTGGAAAATAAAGGAGTTAGAAAGGCTATAAGTAGAACAAATTTTAAGATAGCCGCGTCTTACTGAAGTTAATATAGAGGAGGCCTATAATAAAGAAACGGATCAGCCTCTTGTCCGGGATACCGTCTACTTGATCAAGAATTGCCCGACCCCAACAATTTTATATTCTTAGAATGCATTTGTTAAAAAAAAAGTGTTATGCACGGTTTTTTTTTTAATGTATTTTTAATTACAACTAATTTTTAACACATGCCCTATACTTATCTTCTACGGTTTTTGGCATATTACCACATCTACATTTTCGAAAACAAAATGGGCAAAAAACAAAGTAATCGATCGATATAAAAATTCCTGTTGTACATTTTGTACTACTTGTGGAGAAATGTCTCGCATTACTCGTCGCATGGATTCTTTTAAATTTACAAACTAAACTTTAACATGGCGCCACAAAAAAAGTCTGGGGAGGTCGAGATCGGGCGCCTCGATTGGCCACTCTGTCGTCTCTCGTGTACCTATTGACCACCGTGGAAAAATTGTACTTAATTACTCTGTTACATGAGTTACATAACGCATAATACGCGCCATCTTGTTAAAACTGGAAGGTGGAACTTGGAAAATTAGGATCGTTATCATCTGAAAAGAGAGTGGGTAAGCTCGAATTAGATTATTTCGAAGGAAATTTGGATGTTGGTTTTTCATCAAAAAACCAGCGTAAAATGGTCCTATTATATTTTCAACAATACTCACCCAGATTTTAACCTTTTCATTGTCCTGGAACTTTCTTCCAGCCTATGAGGATTTTTCTCTGCTCAGAATATGTGATTTTATCTATTGTCCCGATCATTTAAAAAAAAAAGGTAACTTCATTAGAAAAACAAATTCTTTGAAGAAATTTTGGGTTATTATCTGTTATCTCAAACATTATGACACAAAATTGATTTCGCGTGACAGGATCATGTTCCAATAACTTCTTGGCAAATTGTGCTTTATAGAAATTAAAGTTTTATTTTCTTTTAAATTTCGTTATAGTGATTCTGTGAATACCACTGTCGCATTTAACTTGGATGGGCAGGGTTATGAGGATTTCCTCACAGCGATCCTGGGACATATCAAGACGACCACTTTTGACACTTTTTTTTAACAGTACGGGTAGTTCTCAACTTCATCTCAACACTTTCGACTAATAAAATTAGGGGCAATGGAAACATCTAGGCCGGTTGAATGAACTTAGTTTGTTCATGGCCAAACAAATAACATTCTATTCTGGTTCCTCGATAAGGCTTCAAATATTTCAGAAGATTTCTTTTTGTTGTTTAAAAATTAGATTAGTGCGAATTTAGATATATAAATCAAGCAAATAAGTACCAGTTTATTAGTATATCACTGCCATTGCAGTGAAGTGCAAGCTCAGGAAAAGGTAGTACCGACACGGGTTATCACAAGCATTATATAAATTGAATTAAGTCAGGCAGAAATTCGTAGCAAGCGTATTAAAAGCGAAATTACTTTTAAAAGAACATGAGAATTTTCAACTGAAGGAGCACTTCAAAGTTGAAGCAAGGCAAATAATTGATAAAGAGCGATAAAGATGCCAAGAAATAAACTTTGGAGGATTTTTAATTTTTTTTTTTTACATATTTTAGTATACAAGACGTCGGAAATTATTTAGTCAAGGATGAAATTTCCAAACATCGTGCCGTATTACCAGATATTCACCTTTCCACATAATAATACGTACATTGTGTTGCAACGTAAAACATGAAATCCTCAATCCCTAGATTGTAGTTGCAAGTGCAAACAATTATTGATGCACTATACATACATACATCAATAACACAAACGACATTTCGACATGGCCAACATAATGGGAGCATTGTTATTAAGATTTAGTGTATGGAAATTGTTTTGTATTGTGCGCTGGAGTTTTTACACTTTTGAGATTATACGTAGCTAGGATAACATCTGATTACATTTGTTTGTGTTTTTATTTGTAGAGAGGACTGTTAAGACAACCTAATCTAACCCTTATATGTAAGTGTCCCCACTACTAACCATTATAATAGTAGGGATGAAATACGGGCATGTTCATTCGTCACCGAAATTACCTGAAGAGCCTTTGGAAATTCCAGACTAATAAAATAATTTAGTTTTATTCATATCCTCAAACAGTTCAACTAATTTCGGTTTACAATTTATCCTCTAACCTAATAGTTTTATGACGATCTGCCATAAAGGCCGGAAAATTAAAGATTAAGCTTAGACTTAAGCGGGTATTAGCAACCAAACGCAAATAATGTATTTACCTAATCTAATACAATAATACACAGTACAAAATAACCCGAACAGAAATAATATTTTACTTGCGTTACATTTATCATTCCTAATATGATGTTCATGACGTTCACTCCTTCGGTTGGCAAAGGTCCTATAAATTACGCTTTTTTTGGAAATGAATATTTTCCGAAAAAGTATCGACGGGCTCAAGAGAGGATTTAGAATGCATCGTCATGAAATTTCTAATACAAACACTGACATAAAAATAGCACCATGGATATTTTCTGGCAAATTTATATTTTCCCAAATGGAATAGAACAATTAAAATCAATGAAACCTATGACCGATGAGAAAAAAATTTTGAGATACAAATTAGCAAAAACAATAAAGACAATTTAAAAAATTACAGATAGTCTACTTGGATCCAAAAATTAACCTTTAAGAGAACAGAATTTTCAAAAGAATAGACTTATATAGGCATACATCAATTTAATCCAGTAAATAAAATAAATGCAAGACAAGTTGGCAAACTCAAAATGCTCAAGCAGGACAGGCAATGAGACACAGGACCAATGGAAAACGGTGCTGTGATCCAGTGAATTAAAATTTGAGCAGTGTGATTCCAAATGTCGGACGTTTATGCATCACCGAAATGAAGAGCGAATAAAAGCTACCAAAGCTATTTAACATCGGAGTGGCAATTTTATGATTTTAGGTTGTTTCGGAGATGGTCAAGTTGGTACATTATTTAAAATCGACGGAACGTTGCCGAAAGGCATCCGTTTGAACATTTCACAAGAAGATAATGTACCTAAAGGACGCGAAATAATGTTTCAATAGGATAACGATCATAAGTGTGCTGTTTTAACAAAACATTAGTATTACGTTAATCACTTCCACCTATCGAAGTAGAGCTTATGGAGAGTTTTTTTTTTTTTGTAATTACTAAATTTAGTCATTATTCGTGAATAATTTGATCATAGTCATACCCGTTAATCATACTGTATTTAGTCATGACTAAACGTTAATCAGCAATCCAGGAATATTCGTTAGTCACAAGAGATTCATCGGTTTTAATTAACGTTTATTCGTTACTATTTAATCATGACTAACCGTTATTCATCGACCATTGGTCATGATTGACATTAACGATTAGTTCATAATTATAACTAAATACACGATTAATTTGGTGAAATGGCGATCGCACATAAGCATCCACATATCTTTAGTAGAAATGTCTTTCGGGTGATGTCGTGTAGCTTCTTCAGAAGATTTCTAAAGACAGTCTTTAGAAATCTTCTGAAGAAGCTGACAGGATGGTCAGCGAAACGTCAAGTAAAATATTAACTACACGACATCACCCGAAAGACATTTCTACTATGGATTCCGGTCGCGAAAGCCTACACTCAACTATCCACATATCTTATTTTTCAAAGTAAGCCGGTGCAAAATGCGTTTTGTATTGATTATAGGTTTCCTGCTAGTATTTTCAAAATTATTAATTATGATTGCTATGTTATACACTGCTGCTATTACTTATTAACAATGCCAGAAAATCTATAATCGCTACAAAATGCTTTTCACACCGGTTTGCTTCAGATATTATAACGCCCATTTGCGATCTTCATTTCAGCAAATCAATCAAGTATTTATCGTTCATCAAGACTATTGACTAACCGTTATTCATGAATAATGGTCAATCATGAGTAACATATCAACAATTATTCGTCATTCTTAAGTTACTGTGTGATTACTGATTTTAGTAATTAATCTTGTAGTTGTGACTATGACTAAATTTTAACTAAGAATAGTTTTGATTTTTAGTCGTGGTGATTAGTCATGGCGACAAATAATATTTCCCCATGTCTGGTATTTCGCGTCACAGCACTCAATGTATTTAAAAGACATCTGCATGTTTCTTAAAACATTTCTGTAAAAGCTTTTCTATTAAATTTTGGAAAAATGTACTGGATGTTCCGCTAAAAGAAATTGAAATAACACGAAATTTCCCGATGGTCCAGTAGAATCCAGTTGATGTAAACTCTTTTTCAAAAAGCTGCTGAAAACTTCAAGAAATACTGGATTTAATAAAGACGTTAAAGACATCGAGCGT
The DNA here is from genome assembly GCA_902654985.2 of Oryctes borbonicus. Classification (NCBI taxonomy): domain Eukaryota; kingdom Metazoa; phylum Arthropoda; class Insecta; order Coleoptera; family Scarabaeidae; genus Oryctes; species Oryctes borbonicus. The sequence goes on along the minus strand of LR736860.1, from coordinate 13,502,934 downwards.
TAAAGAAACAAGGCGGCGTTTTACCAAAATTTAAAATATCCTTCATTATATCAAAGACTGGGCTAAGGAAGGCCGTTTAATAAACCAAATCTTACCGTGTGCATTGGAAACGAAACACTCTATAGAGTTGAAAGTTGTTATAATTTTATGTAATACAGAAATTGTTTCCTAATATTTCGTATTCAATTCTCTCATGGAACAAATTATCTTCCGTCCATATGCTGAGATGAATATTATAATTTAAATAATGCTATCGTCCTGTATACTTAAGACTTAAGCATAACTCGGTATACTATTTGTGGGGAGATTGAAATAAAATAAAAGGAAAATTAAAATAATTTTTTTGTCAACGGTTTGCTAATATAGTACGCCCATCATTTTGCGGATAAATTATCATTCCACTCGATTCAAAGCACGACTTTATTTCTTCCTGCACTTCAGTTTAATTTAGAGTAGAGAAAGGAAGCACTTACACTCTATACAGCTAAGACCATCGTAAATCTTTTAAGTCGACTTTTTTATGGGGACTAATTTCCTGAACTTCTGCGCTTGTTATGAAGTCGTCCCAGTGATTTTAATTATCGAAGAACTTTCCAGTAGATTTCAGAAAGAAGTTAAGGGAAACTATGGATCGGTAAAAACACTTCCTGTAGTTGCTAACTTATAAATTAAACTTTTTTATGATCGCCAGCTTCCTCATTTAGCTTCGTCCTTAATTAAATGCCGTACTGTATTTGCTTTCAAAGCGATAAGTATTTCAAAACGCTGGGGGATAAGGCATAAAAACGAGTAAAAAATGCATAAAACGCATAAAAGAACATTGTGTAAATTACTTAATGGTTTTCTTGTATAAGCACGTAAAATGAAGTAAATCTCTTGAAACTCTCGAGAATACCTCAACGCAAGTTATTAAAGCTGCAAAAATCTAAAAAACCTGCGATAATGAAATTGAGAATGTAGCATAATGTTCGCAATCTCGATAAAAAAAATAATTATATATTTCGCTAAAATATTATAGGACGGGCTTGTCTTCGTCATGATAGATGACTTCAGAAATTAACATATTATTTAAAATATGCATAAACTACGAGCTGCGCGAGATGTCCAACATTCAACAATTTGACGAATAATAAACAACGAAAATGAGCATATTTGTTTCGATTATAGTTGAACTTAAAATTATACGAATGTTATTTGAACAAGTAATCAAAGGACCAGAAAGAGGTGGTCCGTGTAAGTCGAAAATTTCAGACCGCACTGGGTAACTTTGTCACTTGGATTAAAAAATTGAAATGCGAGGCAGTTAGATGCAACCGAGATCTGTGTTGATGGCATGTGCCTGCCGTGGATAAAAGACGTGAAATATCTTGGCCTCATAATTGGTAATAGGTTGACATGGGCGGGGCAAGTGAGGGAGATCGTGAGGAAGATTGCAATTGATGTAATGGATTCAAGAAACAGGACCTGCTGCGGGCGAATACCTTGAGCCGCTGGAGGTACAACAAAACCGTAAACTACAGAGCATTACGGCGATTCCTCGGTACATCCTGAAGAAGTAGCTGCAAGCAGACTTATAACCACCCCCCAAGAATTAGGGTCAAAGACAGGCTATACATACGCAAGGGTGAATAGATCACTACGTAACGTTCACAACAGGGCTAATACTAACTGCACTGGAATGAACAATTAACACACGCATAACTAACGAAGACGGAATAAAAAACAAGAAAAGTATGGTTGCGGTAGAAAAGGCTCTGATGCACAAAACTGCCTTTAGTACCTATCGTAAAAGCAACGAAAACGTCCTTTTGATGTTACATGCTCCAACAGAGGCGTATAAAGGCTGACAATAAAAGGGCGTCCTGCTTATAAGTCTTAGCATTTCTCCAATTCCATAATAATCGGAAGAGATACCGTAAAAAATGGAAAAAAGGAACATTTTTTAATGACCATCAAATTGGAAATAAATCTACTTAAAATATGTTCTTTCTCTCCGTTATATAAAGGGGCTTCAAATCATCGCCGCCAAAGTCCGCGTCGATTTGATAAAGAACTGTGTAATGCGATCCCCGAGTATGACGCCTATAAAAATTTATGTAAAGTTTTAATGAGGTCGCGCCGGAGATCTTCGCAGCGGTAAGTCGAAGGTGGAAGGAACGTAGATATCGCGTAGTGCGTCGTTCTCCGCGTCGTCAAGCGGAAACGTTTGACAATTTGAATGTCGAATCACTGCAATGGAAAAGGAAAGATCACCCGCTGTGATGGGATGTTGACTCTTACGTCGACGACGATAAAACTCGCTTCGTTATAAAAACTTTACGGGCGCGCCTTTGTCGTTACGAGAGGATTAGCTGTCACGTAAGTGTTCCGATCCTGTTTTCGGACGGCAAAACAGTAAAACGCGTATGTCACAGAGATAAGTTTTTACTAAAAAGATTATCTTTACTACAAGCTCTTTTATGACAATGGAAGAAAGATTAATGATGGAGACGCCATAAAAATTAAATTAAACTCTAAATTTTAGTAAACGCGTAAATAGAATAATGCCTATTATAACTTATAGATATACCTATTTTATGATGATTATTTTATGAAAAGAAAGGGATATGAGGACCTTCGTTACTTTCCCCGTAGCTAATAGGGCAATATATTGTTTTTTTTTTTGTTTGGATAGGAATTTATTAGTCCAGCATCTTATTAAATATTTTAAGTGCGAAATTACATTGAAGTCTTTTGACCATTTCGGAACTTATTTACTGTAAAATTGGTCTCTGCCACAATCAGCAAGAATTTGTTCATAACCTTCTGGAAGCGAGCTGAAACTTTTACGGTTTTGAATAATAATATGTCTAATATTGAAAGTAAAGTCATATTTTATAGTTAAACGCGAATCCTGTATTTGTATAGTTTATTTCAAATAGTTTCTAGTGTTAGTACCATTTTATTGCCATGATAACAGTTGTTTCAAAATGTCGTGCTTAATAGTAAGTAGAGAAGCGATAGGTATAACTTATGTATCAGGAGAAGCTGAAAGAAATTTTGGATTTTAACCAACAGAATATATGCAATCCTGACGGACGATGTCTATTTAAAAGTTGTTCTTCTTCATAAATTGTACTTCTAATTACAGACTGTAGTTTTATGCTAGGGTTTACCGTCAAGCGTCACCGCTAAGTGTCATCGCCATAGAGATACAATATTAAAAGGTGCACGATTCCTTCCAAAGCTGACTTACATAGCTCTATTTAACTTTGGAAAATATGATTTTATGCCCAATACAACAGCAAACTGCGTGTGGCCACGTTATCATGATAGACCAGCCAACAGCATTCTCCTTCAATTTCTTCAAAAGATCTACCTTCTGTCTACCCGAACGCACTTTTGAGGTTTCTTCCAGTGTTGTGTATGTTAACGGTCGACCTGAATGTTTATCGTCCTCCTCAAATTTTCGCGCTTCCTTGAAACAGTTGAATTGCTTTAATGTTTTTGCTTAACACAACGCCTCGACGCCTAGCGAAGAGATATCGTAGTGCTTTTAGTTAGAGCGGGATATTCAATTTCTCTGATATTTTGGCTAATACTTGTAATATGTATGTTAAATAGAATTTTTATGGAACTAAATTTGAAAATTTAATATTTATCTCTAAGTTTTTTTATTTTATCCATTAAGAACGTTTGCTTTTGCTTTCCATTTATCAAATAGAATTAAAGAAAGGTGTCAAAACAAATGCAAGTGTACGACGAAGTGTGCATTTAATAACTGAATTTCACACCGTCACGAACAATTTACACCAAGCGCCATTTTGGAAAGACATTCGCGAATATTTTTAAAGGGAAGAAAAACGAAAAGGCATTTACTTCGCCTTTGCTTGAAGAAAAGTGACGAAAAAGAAACGACAAACAATACGAAAGTGTATTTTAGTTTCCGCGTAGATATGAGAATGCAGACGAAGCGGAAACGACAACCATGAGCGTGCTCGTAATCAACTTTGGCAGATATACGAATGTACCTACATGTACACATATACCGCTGCAATCGCGTGAATATACAATATTTCCACTAATACGTTCCATTGATGATGTAAGAAATAGATCCGACCTTTAAATTTCTTCTTGACATGTAATATAATAAATTTGGGGATTTATCTTGATGATTGCTTTTACTCATGCTTTACTAAACTTTCTAATTCGAATTTTTAGGTTGAGCATCAATCATTGTATACATTCAAAGGATCAGTTGACTACATTTTTCGAAATGAGTGATATCAAGAATTCTTAGGCGCCAGGCAAGAGAAATTACGAATCGAACAGATAGCTGAACAGATAGAAAGGGTTACACTCTCCGTATTTTTTACTGTAAAATGCTTAATTTGTGTCTTTTGTTGATTTAATAAGAGACCTATTATTAACTTTCAACTGCGCCCTTTAGCACCGCATTTAGAGAAGCTTCTAGTTACGAAATTTACATTGACAGCGCACAATAATTTTATATTGAAGATACAAACAAGAATGTTAATATAAGTCAAAAACCAAAGTGATCCTAAGGGATATCTCTAGGGAACTCCAATAGAAACATTGTGAACAGTGAATGACACATTGTTTTCTCGCGTAAGGTTTTATAATTTACTTAACCCTTCGGTGATCATAATATCAGTCTTTCAGGCATTTCATAAAATCCTTAGATCACCGAAACGCCAAATAAATACGACGATCTCGGCAAAAGATAGACATTGCTTCAATAAGTTATTTGAGAAATTTTACGGCGATCGCAGTTGACTGGCGGAAATGGATTTAGCTAACTCTGCGCTTAGAATTGCCTTATTTAAATAAAATAAAAAATTGTGCCTTCTGTATATCTTCATTTCTTATTGATTTAACTGGTTTCCCTGGGCGATTTACAAAGCGATTCAGATGGCGTACGTTCTTTACCTAGTCAGATTGATCGCTGAAGATGTACACGGTAGAAACATCTTTCCTAACCTTCACGGGATGGATTTAACAACTAACGAGCTGCGTACGATAGTTAAGAAATAACGGACTTTAATCCAAGAATCAGTTTATGTAACCTTTTCAAAGTATTCTGCAATAGTCGCAGAGAAGGACATACGTATATACTCGACATACGGAGGTACGCATAATCGAAAAGAAAATGGTTGAAGGGTATCAGGATGTCAGGAATATTGTGAATATTGCCGGATTCGATTGGAAAAGACGTAGAAAAAGCTTGTCAAGGAAGAGTACTCTCCTTGAACGTTGTGTATATTAGAAAAGTTTTATTCTTGAAGAATCCTCGTTTTGCTAAGTTAGAAACGTGAGAGGAGTAATATAACATCGCTCTAATTAAAACTGGACACTACTAAAGCGTTGTACAACAACTGTCTTGTACAAACAAAATAATAAATAATGCCGATTAATAAATAAAGATTTCAAGCAATGAAGACGTTTTGAAGTACGTGCGGAGTGTTTACACCAATGTTGAGGAGTATCCAGAATATCAAGATCTTAATAATTTGAGTTTTTTTTTAGTTTTAATTTTTGTTTTTATATTTGTCTCAAGAAATTCGCGTATACGTTTAGAGCCAAAAACTGTTAGCTGACCTTTACTAGGATTAATCTGAAGTTGGAATTGTTCCGAAAACTTGCAAATCCGTTCAATGTCGGTATTAATTAAACTTTGACCTCCTAAAAGGAAGATGGTGTAATAAACGCCTACAAAAAAAACGCAATTTTTTTGCATTTAGTACATTTATGAGCCAAACAAGCAAATATGGTGAGTAAGGCACAAATTAATACCGTAGCCGGACTAGCTTTACTGTTGCAATTACCGACGAGTTAACCGGGGCGTTATCATGGTGATAAAGAATTTTGTAGTTCGCTAGGTGGGGCTTTTTTCTCTTTATGTCAGGGTCCAATCGCTTTAATAAACCAGCATACTACTTTTCCTTGATTGTCCTTCCCTTCTCCAAATAATCAATTAAGATTATGCCTCGCGAATCCCAAAAAATCGTCACCATCTTTTCCGGCTGATGGAATCATCTTCACCTTCTTCGGTGCATGTTCACCGAGAAAATCCCATTTTGCCAATTGACCCATGTCTTGTCTACAGTCACGTAATGCCACAGAAACTCGCTCGTATTGCCCTTAAACATGTCGAAACATTGCTTTTAAGTTATTACACGATTCCGTTTTTGATCAATCGTCAGCAGACGCGGCACTCATCTCGCCGATAGCTTTCTAATACTCAATTTTTAATGAAAGATGCTTCGCACCCGTTCAATTGATATGTTTACCATGCCATACCGCAGGTCTGCTAACACATCATGAACTTTGTTGATCATATCGTCCGTAGTCACATCAATGGGACGACCTTGCCACTCCTCATCAAAGATGAATGCTCGCATAGTAGTCAGTTTTCCTCTCCGAAAAAAGAAATCGAGTTGCTCACCGGTACTGTCTTTTTTCCATGATTGCACAAGTACATAAATTTGTTCACTTTCAACAGCGCTCAAAACAACTCTCTCCGAAATTTTGACAAACGTCGACTAAAGCATAATACTCACAGTCGATAATGCAGATTTGTCTCTCCCCAAACATGGGTTCTTCTCATACCATCTTCGTATATATTTGCGGTATATATGGTTAAATTTGAAAAAGATCCGTAGTTTATTGACGCTTTTAGTTGAATTAGTTATCCAAGCTATCCGAGAATTCAATCTCAACTACAATTAATTTAGCAATTTTCGCTATGAAAACCAGACGAATACGTGGCATTTCAACATTACCGCGCTGAAAGATGCCTTGTCATCGTGTCAGTCGTCTGCCGTCGTATCATATATTTCCCCCGTAAAGTACTCACATATACACGTGCTCAAATAACAAATTCATTTCTCATTGTATCCTAAGGAGAACGTATTTTACGTCGAAAGCAACGGGGTAACCTCCACTCACAGTTACGTTCAATGTTTTATTCTCAGGTCGTAACAAAAATTGCGGTTAGAGTTACGAGCGACTGTTGCTTTAGTTACGGCGAGTCTTTTGCTTATTTTATTGCTTTCTTTGATTGCCTTGGAATTCGCTGTTAAATTAGATGCATCAAATGTCCGTCAAGTGAAATTAAAGTAACCGGTACGGGATTATTGGGAACCTTAAATGTTGAGTTTTCAAAACACTCTTAAAAATACCTTCATATCAACAACTGAATTAACTTTAAATTTCATTATTACTATTGAAATTAATAATGAAGACTACCACCAAACCACCACGTATAGACCCGCGTTTCAATCAACTAATTGTCATATAAAGACGTAGAAACATACACTACCCGACAAAAACATAGACGCGGTATCGTTTCTATTTACGAAACAAAGTTTATAGACATTATATAAATGAGGGTTATTAATACTTGTTATGTAAATTGTCCATTTATAGATATTTCTGGGTATTTATTGCTTTATGAGGGGCAATTGAGATTTTCCCAGATCAAAATAGGAATTTTAAATGCGACAAAAATTTAGACCCTGTGCATTTATTACATTAATATAAGCAAAAATGTTTTAATTTGATACTTCCCTTTATATGCAGCGGTTGTCCTGGTAAAGTGTACACATTTCACCACTAGAAATTATATTTTACAAAGTGTTTGCAATATGGGTAGAAAAAAGCAATTATCCTTGATAGAAAGGGGTAAAGTTCTAGCCCGGCACCAGGATGGTGTTAGTAAGAAGGAAATTGCTCGTCGGTTACGAAGAAGCGATCATTGCGTTAGAAAATTCCTAAAAGATCCGGAAAATTACGGCAAACCAAAAGGCCAGGGGCGACCGAAAGCTGTAAGTGAGCGGGAAAAACGCATGATATTGCGGTGTGCATCCAATTCTTCTGCGCCTACGAGAGTTATTGCAGAACAGGCGGGGGTACAAACACACGTGCGTAATGTTTAAAAGATTTTAAAGGCGTCACCGGTAATATCACGGAAGAAAAGGTTGAGAAAACCGCCACTTTCGGCGAAACACAAAGAAGCGAGGTTGAAATTTGCTGAAGAACACGTATCCTGGAAGAAACAATGGGAAAAAGTTATTTTTCCGATGAGAAACGTTTTAATTTGGACGGACCGGATGGGTACTCGCATTATTATCATGATCTGAGAAAGGAACCAAAAGCAAAAAAAAAATGACCAGACAATTAGGGGGTGGATCTGTGATGATATGGGCAGCGATTAGATTTCGCGATAAAAGTGGGATAATGTTTTGCACAAACAAAATGACATCTGTGACGTATAAGGACTTATTGCGTGACAATCTTCTACGTTTTGGAAACCAATGGGGCGGGCGCAATTTTATTTTTCAGCGAGATAACGCGCCAATTCATAAAGCAAAAACAATTCCTGAATGGTTTAAAGAGAAAAAGATTAAAACTTTACAGTGGCCGGCACGGTCACCAGACTTAAACATTATTGAAAACATGTGGGGTGAATTGGCACGTCGCGTTTATTGCGGAGGCCGTCAATATTTCACGGTACAGGAACTGAAAACTTCAATAGTGACTGAATGGCAGAATATCCCTCAAAATTATGTGTTAAATTTATATAAATCTATTAATAATAGACTATTGGAAGTGATTAAGGACAATGGAGGATCCACGCATTACTGATCACTCATTTGTTGATTTTTGTCTTACATTTGCAACAGAGCATCTAAATTTTTGTCGCAGAAATTGTTTAAACATTGGAGTAATAATTTATTATTTAGTTCATATATTACTGGAGGAGATATTTTTAAGTTTATTTTACTTTTATGAATAAAAACTTAATTACTTGAAACCTTTGAAACATCTTACCATGTCTAAGATTTTGTTGGGGAGTGTATGTATATGGATAAGAGAATCTAATTGAAAATACCCTAATCACATAATTTATCGAAATATTTCCAAACCCCTATACGATTGGGTCCAGAGCTTTCATTGGCCTCCACTGAACATCATTAGCCAGTATAGGTTCTAAAAATCCATTAACCCTTTTATTCTCAAGATTATCTGTGAAGTTGGAAATTACTTACATAAGGATTCCTTCCTTCCTTACTTACATAAAGATTTCTTCCTTCTTGTGTGAAAATGTGTCAAATCTTTTTCTGTTCCTACTTCAACTCTTACCAGTCCAAATCCGACAGCAACAATAGTTTCAATAGATCGTTCAACAAATTTTGAATGTTGCAGTTTTATTTGAAATTTACAACGCAACACCGGAAACCCGAAAATTCAGATTTCAGAGACTAGAAAAGAACCTTGGTATAAAAACAACACAATTTTTTAGCAGCTGAATCGTCCTATTTCAATATACAGTCTCTTATAAATATGTAATATGCTAAAATTTTTGTAAATATCTGGGAAATTATAAGAGATATATATTTTTTTAACGTAATTAAAGTACGTTATATAGTCTCAGAGATGAGGCAAATTATTTTCGGAAACGGAGAACCGGATGCGTTGCACCCCCATTTTTTGTTATAATTATCATTTTTTTATTTATCAAATGTAAAATGGCTTTTACATAAAAAGCGGTGCCGTATAACGAATTTACACAGTTATTAATAAGAACAATAATGTGTTGTAGTTCACTGTATCCGAAGATGCTGTAATAAAATTTAGTCTAAAACCAAACACATTCATTTAAAACGTTTACATTCTTATCTTTCGGCACCAATTTTCACCAAGTTCCGCAACACAATGCCTGTTTCAAGAAACGATCAACGGAACTCTGTTTATATAGAAGAGAAACATCTGTTAGATTTTCATGTGAATTGCAGTGAACTTTCCAGACGTCTAAAACAAAGTATACACATTTAGGAGTCTAACCAATAATTGCGTAACTCGAGGTCCAAACGTATTCGTGAATCCTTTTAGCACAAAAAATAATGGCACAATTGGGCGTCAGTCTGCAAAAATAGCTGGTAACATTGTTTAACTATGTGTTGTAAAGTACACGGATTGTATAACACCTTTAGCAACTTTCTGACCTCTTCCTGCTAAGCTGTCATCTCGTTATATTTCTACCCCTCAGATTCCAATCGCCCGAACAAATTTAATGCTTAGGTCTCCCGTTAGTCCTATGTGTAAGTGTTGCAATTACATTTGCATGGACTGTGACATTTTTAATTGTAGCGTAAGAGAGCGTATGTTGGACAATAAACTTATTATTATTATCATTATTAACGTACAGTCGGAATGTATTTGCACTCTCATCGGTGTTATATAGGTACGCTGCTTCTTCCGATACCAATGATATGAGATTTCACTTCCTTAATGATACAAATGCTTAATAACAGTAGGTTTTCCATAGTAGTGCGTGTAGAACGAGACATACACTGCCGTTCAGAGAAGTTCGGTCGGTTGGTAAAAAACATGAAAAGGTTACAGAAACAAACGAAACTAAAAACAAAATGCAATTTTATTGTATGCGCAGGTAAAAAAGACAAAAATAAATAAATAAAAAGTTATTCTGGCCTAATATAACATACTGAACATTATGTTTTTTTTTCATCGAAAAAACCTCCTTTGCTGTTAATCACCGCTCGAACTATTCTAGGCATTCTTTCGATAAGTCTTGTTAAAACGGATTGTCGAATATTAATCCATTCATGTTGCAGAATATTTCGTAAATGTTCTTGTGAAGTTGGGCATATTTTTCGGATCCTCCTGTCCAGTTCATCCCACAACGACTCTATAGGGTTCAAATCTGGGCTTTGTGGGGGCCATGTCATTACTTTCAGGGGGTGCTGTTCTTCTGGCTCCTTTAGATAGTTCTTACACACTAACGGAGTGTGTTTTGGGTCGTTGTCATGCATGAATGTAAAGTTACGGCCTATTATACGCAATCCTGATGGCACTGCATGATTCTGGAGTATTGCAAAATAATTTTCCTTCCTCATTACACCCTGCACTCTGCATAAATCTCCCGTCCCAGTAAAGGAGAAACATCCCCACACTAACACAGAACTACGCCCTTGCTTCACTGTAGGCACAATGCAGTTCGGGATCACTTTTCGGTTTTAGATCTTCGGACATAAACTCGTCGATTTTGCCCAAAAACCTCAAACTTTGACTCGTCACTCCAAAGCACGTGCTTCCAATCATCTAACGACCAATCTAGATGAAAACGGACCCACTGTAGCCGTTTTGCTCTGTTGCCCCGACGTAATAAGGGTTTTCGAATGGCAATGCGTCCATGAAGGTCCGCTTGTTGAAGTCGACGTTTTACCGTACTCGCCGAAACTTGTTCTTCACGGCCGCGATTGACTTCGGCTGCTATTTGTGGCGCTGTTAATTTTCTATTGCGTTTGCTTAATAATACAATTCTCAAATCTTCAGCTTTTGTTGTTTTCCTAGATGCTCCAGGACGAACACTATTTTCTATAGTTCCACTTGTCCGATATCGCTTTATGATGTCATTTACTGTTGAACTTCCCATATTTATTTTTTCAGCAATTTGTCGCCCCAAATATCCTTCTTCAAACAGCGTAATAATGCGTGACCGTTTTTCTACACTGGTAGGCTTGCCACGTGCCAGTTTGAAGTAAATTCTCTTAAAACTTTCGCGCAAAAACGACAGATGCACACCAACACACGTTTAACGTAAAATGAAGCAAAATTTATATCTTTACGTGATAAATAAACAAGAGTGATACTGCGGTATATTTCCTAAATGTATTGTTCCTTAATGATCCCCAAACGACCCGTTTCAAAAGATCGGTACTTCCGAGAAATTCTTGGAATGATAATAAAAGAGACTTTATTGTGGTTGTCGCAATATTTCTACTTTACATAATAATTTATGGCTTTAATCCCGTAGAAAAGAGTGTATGCTTAATATTTTTCTAATTTTATATATTAATAATTGTATACAGTGTGATATAATAGATTTTTATTGTATGATCGAACTTCACAGAACGGCAGTGTACATTTTGTTATTTTGTGCAACACAATATTATGTATACTTTCCTGAGCAATTTCCAATATCCTGCTTTAAACGTTTCCGCGTCCGGAAACCCACTGTCAAAGGTCCATATCATGAATTATTTTTCTGTCGTCTTCGTTCTTTTGAAACTTTGTAAGAGCGTATTTTGTAATGAACCATAGTTTATTCGTATAGATGTCATGTATGTAAGTGAGGCAGCGATTTTATTTTCTTGAAATAATTTTTCTGTTTCGACAGAACGTCGAAGTAGTATTAAGTATTCTACAGCTGTAATATGGCAATTTAAGCCTCCTTCTTCAGAATTGCATGTAATGTTCTCAAAGTTGTCATATTCATCTTCTCCTACATCTTCATGTAGTGCTTCGAATTGTTCAAACTAATATGTTTTCTTGTTAAGCACTGACAATCATATTTTTCAAGGTACCATTCAACTTAATTTCTCGAAACGTCTTGAAAGAGAATTACTGAGATGTTAGCAAATTGGAAAGTTGCAAGTAATATGTTTAACAGATTAGCTACATTCTTGCTTCTACCATGCTAGGCTACAAATTTGCACTTCAATCGATGGTTCTGATATCATTGCGATAGCGGTCCACGTGACAGAACAATGTGTGCATCTTTAGTTTTAATGTTTCACTCGTCTAAATTTCAGCACTTTTTACGTAAAAGCAACTGTATTTTTGATAAATAAAAAAATAAAAAATTAAAACTAGATACGGGGTATCCAGTCCCGCTGTACATTTTTTCTAAAAATATAATTCAGATCATTCTCGAGATTATACGAGGACTATAAATAGCTCAAATTATATTCTAAAAAAATATATATTATTATCTAGCGAACCACTCATCGTTACAGATTCAAAGAACTTTTACTGAAAGAAAGAAACAGTTTATTATTAAGACAATAACTTTGTATTCATTCCTTGAATCATTTTGCGAATATCTAATTGTATTTTTTTGTGAACAAAAATTGGAAAACCCAACAGGCTTCATCTCGATCGCATATTTGCATAATTTATCGATTCGCATTCTTGGTACCGTACGTCATTCAAAAGAAGTTCCACGTCATCATCACAAAGGTATATAAACCGCTCAAAAATCTCATTCGAGAGGAATCTTCTCCCACTCGCAACGCACTCGGTGTACAGCTGACCCAGGCGGAACTCAGCCCCGTATCACAACCGGTGTACAACACTGACCTAGGCAGAATTCACCCTCATATCGCAGTCGGCGTACAACATTGGCCTGGACGGGACCTGCCTCATATTGTAGTCGCTGTACAGTACTAGCCTAAGCAGAACCTCTCTCCCATTCTGCAGTCGATAATATATAAAAATATAGAAAAACGCTTTTGCGATGCTCAATTTAAGAAATAATGAAGTTGGTCCATATTTTGTGAGCACCTGTAAGTACATAAAAAAATATTTAAAAAAACTACTAACGATAGTAGTTTTTTATTCATCAATAACATCGTCGTGCCATTTAACTATTAACCCGACTAAGGCAACAAATTTCTTGAATCCGTCTACTATATTTAACTGGTCTGGTAACGAAAGACGACGCGATATTAGTTAATATTAGCCTCGACTGATGACGGGGCTTTATACATTTTGAAGCTTTACGCGATCACGCAATTAAATGTGACAAAAACCGTTCCGAAGCTTAATCAGCTTTCGGCGCCGAATTAGTCCCGAAATTGACATGATAATATCGGGTTCTCCGGTGCGAGTTTGATTATTCAATTTACCCTAACGTCTCGCGTAATTAAAACAAAGTAAATCTCGCGCTGTATTCCCGTGCCTCGCGGCTATACCTGCGACGCTAGTTTATCATCGTTTTGAGTTACTTTAAATTATTTACGAGCAAATTGAATTAGAATGCGCTTGTCTTAATTTCGTACACCTAATTCGATTACCCGCTATTTCGGGGGAGGCGAAATTCTTGTACAAGTCGAAAGAGAAGGATAATTGATATTTACATTGAGGTGACCTAGCTGAAACTTTCACCACTCTGTATTTTTTTTTTATAATCTGTTATATTAGTTATCTAATAAAGAGTTGTTCATAAACAACGGCATAGCTAGCAGTAACATTTTGAATGAGGCTCCCCTCTCTTTGTGAAATTTAAGGCTATATTTTGAATATTTTCATCTGGACTATGAAACCAATATTAACAAACCAAATTCGGTTAATAAGTGATGGATTTTGACTTGACTCTATTTAGGAAAGTACAGTTATTCCCATAGATTAAATAGTTTATACACTAATCTAGACAGCTTCACATGCATTTAAGATCTTGAGACGCCCTCTGAAATTCGTGATGAAACTATGAAATTTATGGCGGTTAATACTTAGATACAATAAATTTTCATATAATTTTTCAAAACACTGTATTTATTTTCAATATGAGGGTTGTAATTTTAATTTTGCATTCTCCACAGAGATTGATACACTTTTTCATTCTTTCAACTGCTAAAGCTCAAGAATAAAGCTGTTATGCCAGTCATCACTTGGAAGGGGTAAATAACTAATTTAAAGACTGCTTCCGGCGACAGGGATCGTTAACCACGCAACCTATTCTTAACTCCAGCGAACCTAGAATTGTTTTTTGACATCAATTAACCCGAGCCGCCTTTCTTCTTCAGTTAAACATGTGGGCCCTAAATTACCACTTATACAAGGGTGATTCAAATATAAACTGTATTTTTTTAACAGCGATAGAAGGTAGAGATATGAAAAGTACTCTCGAAACCACGCTGATGACGCCGGGTAGGCAGAAACATGTCCGTGTGTTAGTGTATTTTTCTCTCTCTCCTTTTATTGCGTTTGCCGTGAATTATTCCATCAATACCATGAGGAAGCTAAGCTATCTTAGCATTATTTTTTGGTTATTGTTTCTAGGCATTTTCTGATGTGTTCTGTATTTTTTTATACATTTATTGATTAATGATATATAGAAAACGTTACTTGCTCGAAAACAGAGCGCGTCGTCAACCAATTGCGCACACGCTCCTTTACGACATCATTGTTTTTGAACCATTCCCAAAAGATAGTCACAGAAGGACAAATCTGGACTATAGGGAGAGTGGCCGAGGGTTTCTCAGTGCATTTCCTTCAATTTGTACTTTGACGAAATCGCGGTGTGAGGCTAACGTTGTCATGGAAAAAGGACATCTTTGATGGGGTTTTGTCTCGGTAGATGGCCTTTGTTGACTCTAACGACTAGCAATAGTAACTCGTATTTACCGTACGTCGATCGTGAATAAAAGCAGAGCTCCTCTGTATTAAAAAAAAAAGAACATCGTGTGAGCTTTTTCAGCCGAGAAACAGGTTTTCATCCTCACTGAGCGGGCACCATCCTTTCTTCGCCATTCCTTACCCGACCTTTTTGTTCAATAGTGTAATGGTGGACCCATGTCTCATGCACATCAAAAGATCCTCCCCTTCTTGCCAACATCGATTTAGATGTCTCTCACAGATCTCCAACCCGATCTGTTTCTGGTTTTCGGTTAACAAATTAAAATCTGTGAGGGTTTAACCCCATCATTGGTTAAAAGTAATGCGTTGTGCAACAGACGAAGGTGCCTCTTATTCACACATGGCTGTAGAATAGAACGAAACAGCTAACTAAGCTAGTTTCCCCTCCTGAACATAACCACCAACCCACCACACCACTATCCAGTTCGGTGCTGCCCGCCGAGTACACTATGAAAATTATCGTTTAAATTTGAATCATCCTTACATAAAATAGGAAGAGCTGAGGATTAAATCTGCCGTCCACGCCAATAAGATATGGATATGGCAGAATACATTCTGTGTAAACGAGTTAGCATCATATACAATATTAACACTTCGGTAGACCACATCTCACACCTACTGAACTGAGAGAAGAAAATCCTAGAGTACTATTTAGGTTTATTGAAAGTCTTCAATTATTCTAATACATCTAAAGGCACCATTGCAGTAGATCTATTTAGGTCGCCATGCCGTGGCAATTTTTTAATAATAATAGTATAAACTAGGAGGCTTTTAATCTAAACGAATAAAATATGAAATTATGCGCGGCAAGTTCTGTACACTTACTCTTTTCTGTGCAGATATTCAAGAACCACATGTGGGCCCTTCTTGCAACAGCTGCAGGTCTACTTTAGGGGGTCGGGAACGTAATGAAACAAGAAAATGTATGCCATTTACAATTTCCCGAACATGGCGAAAGCAAATAAATCGTCACAACACAACAACTGATACTTGTTTATGATAGACAGTACACATTATACCGAGAATAAAGAAAAGAACTGCCAGTTCTGTCGCCCTCAAAACAAGCTATATCTGAAGAGGAACTGCATAATTCAATTGACGGCAGTGATTTGGCATTAGCAGAGATTATATGATCTTGTAAGAAAATTGCAACTAACCAAAGCAAAAGCTGAACTTTCTTTCCTCTTTTTGCATTCCTCTAACAATTGTATATATATATATTCAAACTATTATAGTAGATTTGTTTCCGAATTTTGACAGAAACTTAGTAAATACCATAAAAGTTAGAAGTTGTACAACCGAAAGTCGATAAAGTTCTCCTCTGTTACCACTTTCTTCTTATTTTTCTTCTTGTTCCTAAAATATTCGATCAACGCCTACGTGAACCCTAAGGCGAATACATATGAACATATACGTTCTTGCCGAGTGTTAAATACACCATCGTTCAAAAAGTCACGAAACGAGACAGTGCTAAATAAGCGCTCGATGAGACCGTTGCTCGAAACTTCTGCCGCATAAATGTATTAGCCGTTATTTAGATCGTTGTCGGAAATGGATGTTGTGCTGAAAAGTTTCGCCGTAAATACGTATCAAATAAAAATGTCGGTCTTGTCTCG
Source organism: Oryctes borbonicus (assembly GCA_902654985.2). Classification (NCBI taxonomy): domain Eukaryota; kingdom Metazoa; phylum Arthropoda; class Insecta; order Coleoptera; family Scarabaeidae; genus Oryctes; species Oryctes borbonicus. The sequence goes on along the minus strand of LR736860.1, from coordinate 13,486,096 downwards.
GAGTCGTAAAGAGACTTTGTATCTGTTTTTCGTTTAACTTTTATGTTGCGGCACTGATAGCTTTCGCCTTATTACGTGTAACGAAGCGGAAAACCAAGGAATTATGTAGCTATAGTGCATACACGGTTCTATTGCGACTTTTATCTTACGTAAGGCGATCGTTTTAGTTTTCTAGACTATTCTAAGGAAATAATTAAAAATATAAAGTGCGGCAAATTCTCGTTTATCCGTGGAAGAATTATCCGACTTTTTCGATTATCCAACATTTCCCAGGCCTGGATAATCGTGACTATACCAAAGCATTTTCACAAGATTTCACCGTACAATCAAGGAAAGTTTGAAAAAAGAAGCTGATAGATAGCTTTGTCTTAAACAGCTGCATTATTGTAAATTTGTTAAGAAAATCAATACGAAATCATTGTCGTATCTATCTTAAAGCGTAATGGTTTTAATAATTATAAAAAACATAGAAGTAACCTAGGTAAACAATTTCAATGCTGATTTTTGGAAGGCAGGCGTTTTATAATTCACTGTACAAAGAATTTCTTGATACATTAAATTTACGGAATAAAAGGTATTACCTTCATCAGAATTCCACAAAAGGTTCATGATGGACTTCTTATTCATTGCTTCAGGCGTTTTTTGGAAATTCATCCTCTACACAGCTATAATAAGAGATGAAAGGTATTGTGAGAGTTCTGTCAATTTTTTAAGTTGAAAAGAATCCTCAAAACTTGTGTAGACATTAATGTTTTACCATATTCAATTCAAGTTAATTATAATTAATTCCATTTGTGACCTGATGATGTACTGAGAGGCACAAAACTGCTCGCTACAATAAGAATTTGAGATATAGATTTTTGCTTTTTATTTTACGATGAATTATTCACTCAATATGTTGCCTTAGAGCTGCTCACGGCACTCCTTAAAGGTTAACCTAGTACGTAGCAATCCCAGTTCGTGTGTAGCATGCATAATCTCAAAATGGTGGTCTACAAAATTTATTATTCGATGTTAGAGCATTTTAAAGTTTCGTGCCGTAAAAAACTTCGCAGACCTATATTATTAATTTTCATATATTAATCCGCGTCCCTTATCGTTTCGTATTACAAATTTCACAATCTTTAGTGTCTTAAGATATGTTTCTTACTTTGTTAGCCACAATTAAAAAAAAATCTAAAATCATAATTAAGGCGGTTAAAAAACAATTTATTGTTGCCAGCAATAAAACATGAACATGATGAAGCTGTTCACCAACTCTCTTAATAGTTTCGCTAATTAATGTTCAAACCATCGCAAAAAATGTCAGTAATCTTAAACAAAGATGTAAGTTTCTATTACTCAAGCTTCCTTTCTTTTTGCAGAATTACTCTCCGACAGCTGTCCACCACCTCAGATGGCCTTAAACGGCACAGAAACGGACGAAGGAGATTCGCGTATGCACAAGGACTACAACCAAGTGCGAGAGGTCAAGTTTTTCGGGGCGATAGGGCCGCTGGGCGAACGCCGCTTTTGTAAGATAAAGTGTATAGGAGGTCAATGGGTCGGACCGCTCTGCGTTAACCAGCAAGGTAGTTTTTTCTGAAACAGATATTATCTGGCAAATAAATTTGCTTTCTTCCTTATACGTTCTTCCACTGTAGTTTGTAGATAAGATACCTACAGACCATGTCGTTAAGGATGATGTATCTTCGAAATTAAACAAGTTAAATGAATTTTTTCTCTTGATTTATATTTATCAATTTTATTTAAGACAACACGGTTCAAAAAACAGTGTTACTTATTCTTAAATGAGAACTAATTGAACTTAGAAGGAAATATTATTAGAATTGTGACATTCTGGGAAAATATCTATTTAGTGGATAAATCCATAGCAATGAACTTATTATATACGAATCAAAAGACAAACATCGACAAAATAAATCAGCATAAATTTAGTATTTTTTTAGGCTTTGAGTAGAACCACGTAATAAAATATTTAGCGCTTTTTAGTCCTATGGAGGGGTAACGTTGAACTGGATCTTACTGTATTAAACCTTTAGAAATTGCTAATACAACTCAACGCTATGTTCAGAAAAATGGTAAATAAATAGGAGCATACTTATATTAAAATAGAAATCTTCAAATAATTAACGCAAAATGTCATTAACAATTAAAAATTAACCAAAAAACAAACCACAAATTACAAAGATAACATCAATTTTAAAACCATATTTCCACGAAACGTTTAGAAAACTTTTTTTTCGTTCTGTTAACCTAATTAAAGAACGTTTTAGTAGCGCTGAATTTTGTGGCGTTTCTAACTAATTGTTGAAATTGTGTTAAGTGACATAACCATTACAAGTTAACATTAAGTTAAATTGTTTTTTCTTACTTGTTAACATGATCCCCAAAGGCAACGTTATTATTCACAGTTACAAAAACGCCATCAAGGGATGCTTAGTGAACATTGAGTCAGATGGCATTTCAAAACAATATTGTCAAAATTATGGGAAATAACAACATACTATAGAAATCACAAATTAATGTTACTCGCTTAACATTTCAAAGCGCGACGCTACTTTACATGCTTACAGAACGTTATAATAGGACATTTAATTAACGTTGAACTAAATGATATTTTCAGCTAATAGTTTAAAGTATCTGATAAAGCAACATTAGGCCCATCGCTTCACCATACTGCGCCATACCATTTGGTCTATCTCTTTCTTCTTCCAGTCTCCAACTCCTTTTTGCCGCAGATCCTTCTCCACTTCCACCAACCATTTACGGTGCAGGCTTCCCCTTCTGCTCATTCGGACTATTCCTTTATACGCCACATCTTTTACTATTCTGTCCACGGATACCCGGCTGATGTGCCCTAACGAGCTAACGCGCTGGGCTCTTACAAAGTCGGTCTCTCCCATCCCACCTCGGTTCTTTTCCCTCCCATAAGTTTTCCTTAAAACCTTCCTTTCCCATCTTCCAATTCGTTCCTCCATACTCTTCTTTTTTTGATTGATCTTACTACTGACTGGTTAATACGTACAAGGTGGGCCAAAATTAGATACTTTTAACAGGGAATTTATATTTTTAAAGGAATTAGACAAAAACTGACCTAAGCTTCTGGAGCTCGCTTTTAAAGAGAAATCGATTGGTGAAATTTCTATTTTTATATCGTCCTTAATATAAGAGATACAGAGCGTTTTCTTAAAATATGCAATTTTTAAAAACCCTTGTAACTTTTTTATTTGTAAAAATGCTTGATTTATATAAAAACTATATTAGGGCGCTTTTTGACGCAGAATCCTATGCTCTAATTTTTTGTTTTTTTAAACTCCTATTTTTTGGGATATTATCAAGACTTGTGTTTTTTATATGGAACACCCTATATATTTTTACACTACTGAAAAGCATATAAAATTACCTTTAGAATGATATAACACATTTGATATCTTATTTCAACAATTTTTAAATTATTTTATTTTTCTTCATTTCACATTATTTTACAATAGCTATGGATGGGGGTAAATAAGCGAATAAAAGATTTCAACAATGCAGACAATTCGAACACGCTATAATTTATCATGTTTACGCGTTTATGCATTTTTTAGTAACAAAAGTATATTCTGTAAAATTTCGTTTAAATATGTCGGTAAGAATTTTAGAAACCAACTTATTTTAGTTCTAGTCATGATTAATTTCAAATTTTCAATACATTATGAATTTTTACCGAATAAACCCTCTTAATTCCTTATAGCTATAATATCAGTAATGCTATTAATAGTTTCCTTAGTTTAGTTTGTTTGAATTGTTATTTGTAACATTTAATATTAAAACAATTTTTTTCTGCCTTGTTGAAATCTTTTATTTGCTTATTTAGCACCATCAATAGCCATCTTAAAATAATGTGAAATGAAGAAAAATAAATAATTTAAAAATTGTTTAAATAAAAATATATAGGGTGTTCCATATAAAAAAACACAAGTCTTGATAATATCTCAAAAAATAGGAGTTTAAAAAAAGAAAAAATTAGAGCATAGGATTCTGCGTCAAAAGGCGCCCTAATATAGTTTTTATATAAATCAAGCATTTTCACAAATAAAAAAGTTACAAGGGTTTTTAAAAACTTCACATTTTAAAAGAACGTTCTGTATCTCTTATATTAAGGAAGATATAAAAATAGGGATTTCACCAATCGATTTCTCTTTAAAATCGAGCTCCAGAAGCTTAGGTCAGTTTTTGTCTAATTTCTTTAGAAATATAAGTTCCCTATTACAAGTATCGAATTTGGCCCACCTTGTACTTTGATACCGAGGGATATATCGTTACACGCTGCGATCTGCTTTCATAATCCGCAATTCTATCTCCTCTTCTCTTCCTTCGCCTGTTATTTTTACGCTCAAATACAAAACCCGCTTTACTTGTTCTATGCAGAGCCATCTATTTTCATTAATTTTGAAATCACATACTAGCCGAATGTGTCAGATTTTAGTTCAATAGCACATGTCGGTTTTGGTGTACTGGGAAGTTTTCAGTATTTTCCGATGTACAATCTTTCATATATTGATCGATGCGGTTCCCGGTGAGACAATAGGTATTGTACATTATTAATTATTCGATATCAGGACACGCAACTTTTGCAAGATATTTTGATTTTGCTAATGTTTATAGTTGATCCGTTTTTTATATTTTTTTCTTCAGATTGGATTTAGTTTCAAGTGTTTATCTCCTCTTTCCTCTTTCTACTTTAACTAGCTAGGCGGCATCAATTCACCACTTCTTTCTCACACTGCATACTTGATCCCTATCATCGCAGCTTTTGCTATAATCTACACTATCGAATGCTTTCGATAGGTCTAAAGAAAATTTCGACAAATTTTGGGTGATATCTTTTATCACCATGTATATTGCTAGGGTTGTCGAGCATCCCCGGATGTACGCGCGCCGATGTAGCGTTGTTAGTATATTACATGATCCTGTAAAGCTCGCAAGTATATTTAACACCGGTTTCTCAACTACTTGGTGGTAGCTAAGCTTATCTCACTCGACCTAGAATTATATCGTTTTCATCTCAATTTTTGTAAATTGAGCATCTTCAGATGTTTACAATAGCTGATAACGGTGGACTCAAGATATCAGACAGCCTTTTATCGATTTTGTAGGCCGTCCATCGGATACTACAGTCTTTGTTTTAGCGAATGTATTTTGTTGAATATTTCCCTTAACATCATTGATCTGGTATTGTATTTAACATGCACGGACTACTGTAGCTATTGTCTTTGTTTTTCCTAAATTAATAAAAGGTGTGTTCACGTCATTTAGCCCCACTCTTATTATATTCGCAAAGTTTGACAATCTTTTCTTTATGCCCATTATCTTCTTAAGTACCTACCAATTATCTTTTATTCTGTTGTGAGATTATAAGACATAGTTAGAGCTAACTTCTTTTTTTTTCTTATATCTGCTTGTACGTGAAAATTCTTCCTCCTAACATTTTAATTGACATTTATTTCTAACAATAATAATGGACTAATAATGAAGTTAACTTTTCTAGCTAATTAAGCTGTTAATCGATCCTTGCAGCCCTCAAAGATCGCGATGCTAGGAATCCCTGCACAATTGTAGAGGTGTTTGCAAATATTTCGAGAATTTTATGCGATTAAGGCATCTTTAATGAGATACTCTCATCCATAAATGTTTACACGTATTCAATAGTAATAATAATCATCTGTTTGATAACCCTTCATCCAATAACAAGGCTGTATTTATAGAGAATAGTAAATAAATAACGTACACTACTGCGTACTGTTACAGCATCAACAAGAAAAGAAATAATAATAAAGCTAATCCTAACTTTAAAAAAAATCGAACCAAATAATTTAATTGAAGTAAATTCTTTTTGGTCCGGACATACGTAAAAGAATAAACATTTTTAATTGTCGATATTTAATTGTACGAAAAGATACATACACTGATGCAGGCTACCCAACGGTGTATCCTTATCTTGAATTTGCCCAACATTGGCAGCATTATGAAGCATCCCTAGTTAAGGTTGAAGTAACAGGTGACGTGTTTGTGTAATATTCTTAGCATACCTTGATTTATGATTACTTGCATATGAGAAGCGGCTATTGCATTTCCACGTGTCATAGTGATGAAGTGAGCTGAGTTAGGTAGAATCACATAAATACGAACAAGATATTGTCATATATTTGGGGACGATTAAAAAATACAGTTTTTCTTTAATTTGAATAAAAACAAAAAGTTATTTGTAATTTAATTTACTTCTGTACATTGAGTACACTATACAGAACTAAAAATATTCCAAAAAAAAATGTTGTACTAATTATAATTTGGTCTATACGGATTTTTCGTCTATATGTCCACCCTTTGACTTAATTACTGCGGTACGTATTCGTGGCATTCTTAGAATTAAACATTTCAAAAATGTTGCTGGGATCTCGGTCCATGCTTGCTGGAGCTTCTTCCATAAATCTTGTGAACTAGTCACTCCTTTTTGGCGAATCCTTCTGTCCAGTTCATCCCATATTAATTCGATAGGCGACAGGTCAGAAGACTGAGGTGGCCAAATCATTCTTTTTAAACGATCTTCTTCTTCCAGAGATGCTAGATAGTTTCTGCATATACGAGAAGAATGCTTAGGGTCGTTATCCTCTTGAAACGTAAAGTTTCGACCTCGTAATCGTTCCCCACTTGGTACAGCATTCTCTTGTAATATTTTAAGATTGCCCTCTTTATGAAGTATTCCCTGTATTCTTACTAAATCACCTACAGCTGTTCCCGCAAAACAGCTCCAAAGCATTACGTTACCTCCACCGTGCTTCACTGTAGGTAAAATACACTGTTCACTAACTCTTTCACCAACCTGTCGCCTAACAAACGTCCTCCGTTTGGAGCCAAATGTTTCAAATTTGGACTCATCTGTCCACAGCACGTTGCACCACTATTCGAATGTCCAGTGTCTGTGTTCTTGTGCCCACTGCAATCTTTTTCTTTTATTTTGAACTTTCAACGGTTTTCTGGCAGCTACTCGTCCCTTTAATCCTGCCGCAATTAATCTTCGTTTCACGGTCGAATGCGAAATAGGATCCTTATATGGCAGTGAACAGACAGTTATACATTGCATTACATCTTCCCCTATTTAAGGTTTCGCATTTTCACATTTATTTACCTCCTCTCATTTTTGTTTAAGTTTTGGACAAATTACTATTCGCAACAACTAGTTCTGAGCCTTGTCTGTTCTGAATGTGAAAGTTCTAGAATAAATAATTATCTCGACTTATTGATAGTTGTTTTATGAACAAGAAGGCTGAATTAAGAAAAGAAGCAAATTATAGGCAATACTATAATAAGCTAAAGGTACCTCTCATACAGCATTTAAAGGCAATAAAACTTAACCGTTATCACACTTTTCTTCAAAATTTGCAACAGATGATGCAATGGACGATTCGGTATTCAGAAAGTTCTACTAGATTTCTTGCTATTTATGTTTAAAGAGCATATTCTGACATCGCCTTATCAAGAATCTTCAAATATTAGAATACTTCGCAATGAAACACACACGTTAGAAAAATTTTTGAAATGCACTACAAATATTTGCAAGGATATAACAATGAGAAACAACGTACCAAAAATGCATGTTAAGCATAACATATTTGCATTCACAAAAAACATTCGCTACAGTTGATGCCTTCCCTTTTGTTGTTTGCATACGGAACTTCATCTAATACCTTTTGCTCTAACGAAGATATACGTACATACAAGCATTTTATTTTAGACAAAAACCGTAAATCCGCATATAGTAGTAATAAAACCTAGAGCACAGCCAACATAAATATGCGCGCATAAATCAACATGCATATG